>CM074136.1:2288352-2790977 GCA_037178625.1 Skeletonema tropicum
CATTGCTCGCTCGCGTTCGTTCCATCCCGTAATGGGATTACATACGTCGGTAGGCCGTCACCGTCATCGCCTCGAGGAAATTGTGGCTGACGTACTTCGGGGTTTCAAGCTTCGTTGTAGCCGGTATATCATTACTTTATTTCACATAAAATACATCTAATATTTTGAAAGAAGCAAATAAAAGCTCATCTTGATGATGATGCGTGGTTTTCAGTGACTCATTGATAGGAGTATTATCTAGCCCGCAAAAAAGCAAAAACTGATGAGGAGGTACCTAAGTACTTAACGTGAGGTCAAATAATCGAAGACTTAAAAACCCGTTCACAGGGCATGTGGGATTTTTTAGCCTAATTTCAATTCTTGACCCTGCATGTAGTACTTAAGTACGATGCTTCGTACTGAAAATAGATGTGAGTGAAAGAAAGAACATACATTTTACACTTCAATTTTAAGTTATGCAGCTGTTGGCTGATAAGTTGGAAGGATTTTAGGTTCTAGTGACAAGCCGGGTACGGTAGGTTCATCTGTGGGATCTGAAACTGGAGAAGAAGCCGGTGGTACTCTATTTGCTGGAGCAGCTGTCGAAGTTGTGATTGGAGTTGGAGGATTGGATGATATGGCTAATACTGAAGGCTTGGGAGTTGGTGATTTCGTAGGGGATGCCAATGGTCTTGATGTAGGAGTGATCGATGGAGCTGATGACGGCCTATAGGAAATCGGATTGCTGGTTGGACTTCTTGAAGGCTCATGAGTTGTTGGCTTCACTGATGGGGTGATAGATGGCGATAGTGAAGGATTAGAGGTTGGACTTCTCGAGGGCAAAGAAGATGGAGGAAAAATCGTCGACACACCCGAAGGAATACTCGTTGGAGGTGAACTTATAGGAGCTGTTGATGGAAGCCAAGTTGGCTCATCCGTTGGAGATGCTGTGGAAGGCTCGAGAGTTGGTGATTTTGAAGGTACAGCAGTCGTGGGCTTCCGTGTTGGACTGCTGGAAGGCTTGAGACTTGGGGATATCGAAGGTACAGCAGTCGTGGGCTTCTGTGTTGGTCTGCTGGAAGGCTTGAGACTTGGGGATATCGAAGGTGCAAGAGTAGTAGGTTTCTGTGTTGGACTTTTTGATGGTTTGAGAGTTGGTGTTTTCGAAGGTGCAAGTGTAGTAGGTTTCTGTGTTGGACTTTTTGATGGTTTGAGAGTTGGTGTTTTCGAAGGTGCAAGTGTCGTAGGTTTCTGTGTTGGACTTTTTGATGGTTTGAGAGTTGGTGTTTTCGAAGGTGCAAGTGTCGCAGGATTCTGACTTGGACTTTTTGAAGGCTCTTTGCTAGGTGGGGATGAAGGTTTTGGTGAAGGCATCTTGGTCGGCCATCTCGTGGGATTTTCTGTGCTCGGACGATGAGTCGGGCGTGGTGTTGGATGAGGTGTTGGACGCAGTGTTGGACGCAGTGTTGGACGCAGTGTTGGACGCAGTGTTGGACGCAGTGTTGGACGTGGTGATGGACGTGGTGTTGGACGTGGTGATGGACGTGGTGATGGACGTGGTGATGGACGTGGTGATGGACGTGATGTTGGACGCCTCGTTGGCTCCACTGACGGTTGCCGCGATGGCCTACTAGAGGGCTTTGATGTAGGCGGCTGTGATGGTTTTTGAGTTGGGAATAGGCTGGTAGGTGACTGCTCGGGCCGACGTGACGGTGTGGGAGTTGGTACCGATGTTGGTGGCGTCGATGGCTGTCTCGATGGCATCGGGGTAGGTGCAGATGATGGCTGTCGTGAAGGTGGAAACGTAGTTGGCGGAGGTGAGGGTTTTGAAGTTGGAGAAGTTGTTGCTGTTTGCTTGATGGATAAGGTTGGTGATGAAGAGTTTTCAGTCTGAGAAAAAGAGTCAAATGGTGCTGGAGAGGGTGAATTGCTTTTTCCCGAACCCCCTAAATCTATTGTTGGTGGGGATGAAGATGGCGGATAAGAAGCGTGAGTATAATTCATGGCATCTGCTCGAAGGTAGGCTTCTTCATCGATGAAGTCTTGGGGCAAAGCTTCTTCGAGAGACAATTGACTACCTTGGTACGTAGCATCCTCCAAACTCACAAATTTATCATTTGTGTTACCTGATGAATCATGTTCCTTTGTTCCTACAATTACCGCAATCATCCCGAAGCAGACTCCCACCAAAGCAATTAGAGAGAGAAGCAAGATGATCCTTTTGTTGTGTGAGTAATCATTGTATCTGTCATACATATACGCAAGAAACCCGTTTCTACTTTGCTCGTCTCTTGCCGGGGAGTTGTTAAACGAAAGTTGTGGTATATTGTGTTGAGCTGGTGGTTCCGGCGAACGAATAAGTCTATTTATATGAACTTGAGAAGTGATAAGATCCTTTTCAGGTGTGTTCACAAAGACTTCATGTTGTGATGGAGGCATGCTCTCTTCAGGACTATGATTATTGTGCTGATCTAGCTGACTTGGTTGGGCCGTGTACCATGGCTGGACACCATTATTTCTTCGCCGAAATTCAATTGATATTTGATCTTGACCATCAAACGCATCTGGAATTCCTTCCACCAAAAATTTTGCTCGTCTAGACTGCTGACGCTGAACTTGTCGGAGATGCTTACTCAATAGAGCTGAACGGTCTCTTTCATTCAATCCTGGATTCAGATCGTTCGTCAGACTACTCATAGAGCTGCGATCTTCTGTATAGTTCTCTTCGATGTTGTGCTCTGCATCTGGATGGATGAGATGCACTGGGAGTGGCTCGATGGATTCCAAATCAACTTTTACACCACCAACATTTTCGCCATGACTTACTGCTAATCCTCCACATTGTTCTCCGGCAAATCTGCTTATTGCAGTGTTGCTGGCGGAGAGGCTGCTTAGGCTGTTGCCGCCAAGGCAATTGTCATAGATATATAATTTTGAAATGACTTTTGGTTTACCCCCGTTTTTTCCAGCGTTCTGGGCACGGGAGGTAGCAGGTGGCTGCTGCTCCATCTCAGCGAGTTTGCCTTGACATACCGTGCATTCCTACGCCGATTTTGGGGTGAATGGCACCATTGTCCATTCGTTCGTGTTCTCGAGTATTCGAACCATCTTCGTCTTCATTTACCCAAGACCCCCACAAGTCCTGCTGGTTCTTGCCTCGAAGTTGTCGGAGCCGGCTCGACAAAAGCGGCTCCCGCGTCTCACAAAGTAGTGAGAACTATCTAAATAGATTAATTTTCAACTGAGGAATCAGTACATGAATTCGCACGAACTCCAGGCTCCACAAAAAGATCGAGCTCGGAGCGAAAGCCCCACACACACGCACACACACAACACACACAGGCAGTTCTTTCTCAGGCTGTGGGCTTTGGCCTGAGTTGGGGGCCGGGAGGGATGAGCTCATCTGCAACAATACTATCACAGAATGGAATGAGAATCGTCACCATTCTTCTCAATTATAGGTGATTGAAGCATCATCTAATTCAACTAGAGTCTACGACTAGATTTGACATCCAAGCAAGAGTCGATACGAGGGGAGTATGCGAGTATTACATCCAACAGTGACTCAAGCTATTGTAGTACAATAAGGCTTGAACTTTGTTACATTTCTATCAGCATCGCCTGCAATTGGCTCGTATTATTCACATATTGTCGATGTTGGTGTTCATAGAAGATGCTGCTTGTTGCGTGTGGATGCATTTTTCTGTAAGACGTGCCCGCTTACGTAACATCCAACAAGTGTTTTGGATGCACAAGACACAACAGTCTCAACGCATCCATGGATGAATACGATGGATATGCTTCGTACATTGTGCCTTTTCTCAGCGGTGAGAGACGGCGACGTCTTTCTTTGCGTATGTTCTCATTGATGTCGAAAGGCGATCAATTGTCGTTCATCACATGATGTGCGCTTCGCGCTCCTCACGCTTCCAGACGGCGAATCCATCTACACCACTTCAGAGACAGATTCAGCATGCTAATTCGAATGCATTTGCCTTTTGGTTTGCAGTGGATAGCAGTGCAGCGTCCGAAATAAAACAAGTTGCCGATGTGCTATCATTGTCTTTGCTACCGTCACATGTGACAGATTTTACAATGTGCCGTGATCTCTCTTGTCACGCTCTTGGCGACAAATAGGAGTAGAGACCATCGCCAATGTACTAAAAGTATTCCTCCGTCTTTCTGAGTTGCACTTTCCGTGACCTGTGTGGCATGAGTTACACCCCTCCGTGATCATGAGTTGCACCCCACAGCCTGAAAACGTTGCCGTGATGGATGAGCTTGCCTTCATCCAGGACTTATAGTGAGTGAGAGCGGCTGAGGTTGCTTTCTCACCATACAATGTTTGTCTCTTGTAAGTGCGATGTGACTCTAACATATGCTTCCTCCGTATGTGCGCCTTCTGTATGATGTGTACCTTCTGTGATGCACTTACACTTATCGCAATCTCTTGATCTGATAAAAGTGAGGATTTTCCAAGTTATTATTAGGTGGATGGATTAAGAACGGAATAGAAGTACATGTACCTAATGAAAGTATAATGAATCAAGAGATTGATGGTCTTTCTCATGAATGAATAATATCTTATATTGATTTATCAATCCTTTTCGCTGGGCAGAAAATGCAAGTGCAAATTGCCTCCTTCTCGGAAAGGACTTCTTTCATCAACTAAAACTAGAACTAGAAACAATCATTAATCGAAACAACATCTCACACGTTTTGATGTCATTTATCAGAATAGGTAAGCCTTACAAACCGCAAGAGCATGAATCATGAAGAAGCAGCCACCCACAACGAAGAACACACCTCCCTTTTGTACCTGATCGTAAGTAGTGAGGTACTGAGGCATGAGAAAGTTTGCTCCATAGTTGAAATTAATTGCACCTACGAGTGCTGAGAATAATGCAATGATGAAGGGGTAGGGAATAACATTGCCACTGCGAAGCAAGCGAGCAATGTTCTTGAAGGGCCGATTGTATATCGATGAAATGGTAAGATGTTGTCGGGCAAAGTATATGATCAGTTTTAGAGCCATCCAATAACTACTCACCCAGAGAAGTGCAAAGCAAATAACCAATGTCCCGGAAATGTAGAGATACTGTCCAAGAGCACACGGTTTGACGCCATTACAAGTCACATTATCCATCACACCTGGGTAGAAGGCGACGCTTCCCGCCTCGAGAGCGGCTGCTCCGACAACAAACAGCGAACTATTCATCACGGCGGTGAACCCATCGCCAAACGAAGATTTGAAATCGATGAGAGTGCAGATGAGGAACAGAAATGTGCCAACAATGAAGAAGATGGCTGCAGTGCAAGAAAGTTGGTGTTCAGTAAAGAAGAAGTTGCTGTTGCGTAATGTCGCACAGACACGGACAGAGAATCTTTTACTTACCGCAATATCCAAAATCTTGCGATGGTGTGTTGAGCCAAATATCAGGAATGGCGTAGACTCCAGCAGCGATAAGAAAGGCGGCCATCACTACTCTGCTGAGGGCATTGTAATATACAATGAATGGCTTACCACCGCTATCGGCACCAGCTTTATCAGCTGCAACTTCTTGTTCCTGTTTGGTTGTGTCGCCGACTGCTTCTGGGACTTCTTCGTCTGCGAGAGCAGTCTCTTCTTTGGTGATTGTATCTGACATCATAGAAGAACAATTGATAAAATATAATTGAAACAGATGAATCTGCTTTGAGGAGAAGCTTTGGGCTAATATGAATAATAATCAAAAGATCGTAGGTCACTGGTCATAGGGTAAATATTGTGTGCTTTCGAATCCCATGTCGTCTGAAAGATTTTCGAAGCAAGATCCCAAGTAATGCGATGGTACCTAGAAGATACTTAGTGCGTGAATGCCCGGAATGATGATGGATGATCGGGCGGGATGAAGGATGCTGCAGATGCGAACTGCGAACTGTTGTCAGAATATTGACGTGGATCTGGTACTCCTACATATTTACTCTGTCGCAGCGCGTTTTAGGATTTTCGATTCATCTCAACTCTGCGCCGGCCGGCGCAACAGCGCCCTCTTCGCTCTTCGCTTTCTTTCTTCGTTGTGAGTACATTTCAGTTTGGCTGTATGTGGTTGGTCACTGCGTTGCTACTGAAATAAAGATGATGAAAGGAATCATTCGCTCCTTACTCCTGCTGTCTGCTCTGCCATCGGCTGAGGCCTTTGTCGGAAGTCCTCGCAGTCGCAGCACACATGATGTGCGAACGGCAGCAGCTGCATCTGTCGGAGCACCTCCGAAGATATCTTCTTATCCTACCGTTGACATCACAAATACAAATACCGCCACTTCTACGTCGCCAACGGCACTTTGCATGAGCACCGCTTCGTCTTCGTTTGCAGTCGTCGCAAAAAGTGCAGTCACTGCGATAGTCTCTCAGCTGCGCCATCATGCAAAGCTTCTACTTGCTCTACTCACTGCCTCAGTTATCTTTGCCAAAAGATCCAACCCACAAACGTTGTTATGGCCAGGAACACAAACGGACAAAGATTGTGATGCACCGTTGCCCACTGGGGCATATGGTTGTCCTTTTGTCGGAATCAATTTCATGGCTGGTTCTAAAGCATATGGGCCATTGTACAAAGTATTGCAACTGGGACAAAAATATGGGAAAATCTTCCGCATGTATGGACTTGGTATGCCAATGGTGAGTGTGTCTGGCAAGGACAATATCAAGGCACTTCTGAAGAATGAGTTCAAAGGGGAGGGAAGGGGAGTTGGTACATATCTGTTTGGAAAAGAACACAATGTCGGCTTGTTATTTGGTGGTGAGGCTTTGCTGTACGAAAATGATGCGGCCAAACATGGTCGTTTGAGAAAAATGGTTGGGGAGGCCATGACCCCAGTGGCCATTGGTGCAGCGTTACCTGCGATTCAAGAATTATCGAATAAGCAAGTGGATAAGTTATTGAAAGAGGATACCATCAAGATGGGGGGAGTGTTTAATGAATTCACTCTTGATATTGCCTGGAAGCAAATCTTGGGATTAGACTTGAAAGAGGAAGATGTCCCTGAATTTCGCAAGGTGGTGCAACAATGGGCTAGTGAACTAATGAATCCTCTCTTGTTAGTTCCATTCCGCATTCCTGGTTTGATGAAATGGACCAAGGCGGGACGTGCAAGAACTTATATTGAATCGAAGATTGACGAGAAGCTTGACAAGTTAGAGAAGGATGGTCCAGACAGTTCCACACTCAGTAAACTCTACTTTGCCACGGATGATGATGGGAACAAATTGACAAGGAACGAAGTTATTGATAATGCAATGCTCTTAATTTTTGCTGGATCGGAGACTTCATCATCGACACTTACATGTGCGTCGCTTCTTCTTGGTCTTCATCCGACTGTTTGGAGGAAGGTCCAGGCTGAACAAGAGATGATTGTTGCCGAACTTGGTGAGGATATTACTCGAGAGGCTCTTGATAAAAGCGTATACTTGGACGCAGTTATCAAGGAAACTCTACGTGTTGAGCCTATTGTACTCGGCGAGTTGCGCCTGATTGAAAAAACTGTTGAGGTGGACGGGAAGCAAATTCCAAAGAATTGGTTTAGTTTCTTCAACATTAAGCAAACTCATTGGAATGACCCTTCCACCTTCAAGGAAGACGGAAGTCACATGGATGTTAGGAAGGGTTTCCAGCCGGAGAGGTGGCTTGATGAGGCGACTAAACCCACTGAGTGGATGCCATTCGGTGACGGTGCTCGTCGTTGTATCGGGGAGAGACTTGGGATGGCTGAGATGAAGGTATTCTTGGGAATGATGGCGAGGAAGCTTGACAGGTACGATTTAGTGAATGTGCACGGTGATGATGACATTGTTTGGAAGAAAAGCTCTGTTATTGCAAGACCAGCGGATGACACTGAGATCAGAGCTACAGCAGCGAAGACTAGTCATGCTGCTGTCGAATATCAAATTTGATTCACGTATCAAATTGAAATATCATTTCGAATTTTGGTGTTTGTATAGTTTGTTTTGTTAAGTTTTTAAGTGAGACAATCCCCCTGGTAAAATGGCATCCTCCTCCCTCAACTATTTGCGCAGTCAAGTCAATTGTCAATTATTATTTGTCATTATCATGATGCAGCAGCTTTCTTCGCCTCCTTAGCAGCCTTCCTGGCTGCTTTCCTCTCCTCAGCCAACTTCTTCTTCTCCTCTTTGGTCAATTTCTTCTCAAACAATGGCTTCACCTCCACAGCAGGAATTGCCGATTCTGATGACGACGAGGCCGGAGGCGCACCTGGCTTTGAGGTAGGTGGTGCTGAACCAGGTGCAAATGAATCAGGAACCTGTGCGGCAATCCCTGCAGAGCCGCTCCCCCATCCCAGCATGCGACTGTCACAAAACATACCCTCGCTCATTACACCGCCCACAGCAGTCTTTTTGATTTCCATTTCCTCCCCTTCATCATTGATAATTGTGGATCCTACCGGGGCTACAACTAGCCGAGATGATAGACGGACGTTTGGTGCGGCGGTGACGACACATATCGGATCGTCTCCACCGATATTTACGGAGCATACTTTCAATGGCTTTCCTCCGCTTTTTGATTTGTCTTCGACTGATAGCACTATGCCCACTTTGTAGGAAGATGTGTCAACCATTTTTATGTTTAAATTGCACGTTAAGTTGTGTCTTGGCTGTTGGTGTTGGTGGTAGTGTTGGGGTTTGGTGTGGGTGGTGTGTGGTGGGTGGTTGGCCCGGCTTGGTTGGTCGTGTGTTTGGTATGGTGTGTGGGCGGGGGGCTTTAGGTTATTTCATGGTGCGTTTGGTGCAAAGTGGTAAGTGGTACTCAATTACTAGTTGTAAAAGTTTGGCATGCAAAAGCACTGGCTGTTGCTGTTGATCACTCTTGAAATGGTTCTAATGGTTCTTTGGTCTTTGGGCTGAGGCTGTGGGGTATGATGATGTAGCTAATGAAGTAATGAAGGACACCATGCTATCAAAACTCGGTTACGTATTTAAACATCATGAGCCCACTCTCGCCATGCTCCCGCTTGCCGTCCCTGCCTTCTCCAGCTAGCATGCGATTCACAAAATAAGAAGTCTCGTCCAGTAGTTACACTCTCATAATGTTTCGAACTTTGACCATCTCACTCCTATCAAAGCTTAACCCAACTACCTCCTCAATGCAGTCCAGAATACAATCTCCACTATCGTTGTATCCGTCTACAGCATTGAGAAAGGCAGCGACAGCCAAGAGTGAAGGAGCGTACCCAATGAACGATGAGATCTCTACTGCATATTCCAGCTGTACCATTGCTGCTTCTCGTAAGTCGTTGTATTCATCCTCAGCAAGGGATCTATTCCCGTCCAGATGTAACAATGATGAAATCTCCAAACACAAATCAAGCCAATCTATTGCTTGGACACTGTTCAACCGCCAGTCTAATCCACGGTGCAATATGATGTATTCCATTTCATAAAGTTGTTTTTTGGTATACAGCCCATTACACAACGCATGTAGACCTGGTAGCGATATCAAATCCATCAGTGGCCGTGGTTGTTGTAGCTGTCCTTGCATTTCAGCATCATCCTGCCCTGGAGTCGACAGGATGGTTTGGCCGGTAAATTCACTATTCTTCGAAGAGCTTGAGTCGATAATATTATCGAAAGAAGAAGACGATGATAGACTTGCAGTGGTAACGGTGTGCTCTGAACGATGCTCGTGCTTGCAGCAAGCATCACTGTACTGTTGATTATTGAAAAACTCGTACCATTCCCTCTCATTCTCTGTACAAAATAACCCACTTGACTTGGCAGCCAAAGTTAGACATACCATGGACAATAATTTGTACTCGTCTCGATCTACCACTTTGAATTTGGTGCAGATACGATCGATGTAAGAGAAGGTTGTGCTTATTAGCTGTAGTGATTCAGTAGAGTGCTGCCGAATGTTTCTTTTTCTACTTTGGTTGTGACTTCTTGTTGAGCTACCTAAGGAATCTTGGTGCTCTTGTTGCTGTGAAGCAGGGGGAGGGAAGCTGACCTCTATTATACGGTATGACCACTCCATCATTTTGGACCGGCATGACCTGTCTATCGGCGTTGACTTGCGATGTGAAGTGCTATTATCAGGTGACAATGGTATCAGATATTCAATGCCACCGGTAGATTCATGAGCAGGTGATCTACATGATGTATTATCAACGTCATAATAGCTTCTCTGAAAGTAGTCGTCGACGGCGTACTCCGGACTGCTCTCCCTTTGTAGCAAGTAAGACGCCTGTTCGGATAGCTCTTGAAACTCGAACATCCTATTGTTTACTTCCTCCTTCTCCATTTTCAATGATCCGTAATCGCTTGTCAACAATGAGCTGCAGTTGTTGGCAGCAATGTCGTCGTCTTCAACATCATTATGATCAAGTAAAGGACACTCGGGTGATGACAACAGAATCACACTTCCTCTATTATGAAGAAACTGCTCATCTTCTTCCTCGCCGACGCAAGCAGCATGAACGTCATGTGAGTCCACAGAAGACAAGCAGGAGGAAAGTTGAGAGTTACTATCCTCTTCGTCGTGCCAGGATGAGTAGGCTGTGGTCTCCTCATCGTGATGATGATGGTGATGAGGGGGCTTGTGATGGTGATGATCAAACGCAGTTTTTGTCATGGCTTCTCTTGATTGTGCTCCTGGGGTGTTGCTGTTAACATTGCTTTTAGACGCTGGGAGAAAATGAAGCATATATGATGTTATGACAGATGAACACTACGTTCACAACTGTTCATCTGAATTTTTACTGAATGAGGTGCGCTGAGAAGTGTGAGAAGCACTGAGAAGCGTGACTAAAATTTTGTCCGACGAACCACGGGAGACGAACATCGACCCGCCAAAAATGCCACCCATAACCCATAACCCACTCCGCATGAACCTTCCACTTTCCACTGCTTCTGCTCTGATACATTAGAAATCTGCAGGCTGCAGCTGGTAGTCAGCAGACAATGGCAAGCAACCGCGCCCGCTCCTCTGCAATCCAACTTCTTTCCCATCGTCGTGACGGCGGCGGCGGTGGTGGTGACCAATATGAGGAGGTTGATCAGGATTTTGAAGCACAAGAAATGCTTCTTGGACGCAATAATACATCAAATCTTCGTAGCCACAACAACCATCAACGTGACAAGCAAGTTGACGAAAATGACAACTCAAATGACTACAATAGCAGCGACGACGACGATGATGATAATGAAGACCCTGAGGCTGTCCAACGACGAAGACGGAAATACATGAACACAAGCATAGGTGACCTCTATCAACGTAACAATAGCAGTCACAACAATAATTCATCATTCTTATCATTCAACTTCATTATCATCTCTCTCTTAGGATTCCTGACAGTATTTGGATTTGGATATTACGTATTGAGCAAAAGTCAGCAGCGAGAAGTGCATGCCAAAGAATTAGAGGAACAAAATGAGTTGGAGCGGCTGAAAGCAAAATATGGATTGGTGGAGCAGGACAATAAGAAAGCAGCAGTGGAGGGTGAGAAGAAGAAGAAGGCTGGTAATAATATTGGACAACATTATCAAGCCAAGAAGAACGAACCAGCAGCAGAGAATTCTGACGGGAATAATTGGCAGCATTATGAAGAACCGGTCAGGTCAAAGTCACATCTTCCAGAACATTTTGATCCTTTTCATCTAAATCACAATCAGCAACAAATCAATTCACATTCGAATGATTGGTTTGGAGCACCATTCGTCGTTTCACCACCTCAAATACCATCATTCATTGCCAATAGTGGCAACGAGGATGCTGCTGAAACATCAACACACAGACGTGGTTACTTTCGATACCCAACAATTTTCAATTCCACTCTCGTTTTTTCATCAGAGGGTGATTTATATCTAACTCGTGTCCCAGCAGTATCCGATGGTATTAAAGCTGATGCATCCATGATTGCAATGAAACTAACAACAACAGTCGGCAATGCAATCCATCCCAAGCTCAATCACAAATATCCACATTTGTTGGCCTATTCTGCCACCTACTCTGGAGTACGAGAAATATACCTCATGGATTTACGTAGCAGTACCAAGAATGATGGAGGAATACCCATGAATGTTCCAGGAACTCCGGGTGGGCCAGCATTACGACTAACATATACCACTGGTGGTATCAAAAGTGTTGTGGGTTGGGATGAAGATGGAACTTCGATTTTGTATTCGGCCTGGAGTGATCAAGTTGGTATGCCTGATGTTAGATTGTATCGGTTGAGATTGAGTTCTGTGGGAGATGATGCTAGAGAGGCAGGCACTAATAAAGATGTTGGTGATGAGGGAACCACAGTGAAGAAGGGTGGTGAAGATGTGTCGATTGTGGATGCAGAGAGCCACGTAGATGAGGTCGTCCCTTCTGACGACAATGAAGATTCATCGATCGATGCAAACAAGGAAACAGAGGCAGAGGGCAAGCATGAAAATGACAACCAAAGAAGGAAGTTGCACCGCGAGCAAGAACGACAGCGTCGCCATAGATCGAAGTTATTATTGTCGGCTCAATCACGACGTGGTCTTGCTGGATCAACCATTCATCCCATCATTGAACCAGTACCACTCTCTGAAGCAGTTAACGGTGTCTATCATTTCACGACACAAAAGATGTCTTCGTCTTCTTCTAAGTATATCAACAGCACAGAATGCATCTATTTTACACGGGTGAAACAAAGTAGCAATACAAAACGATACGTGGGAGGAACTGCAGAAAATCTCTGGTCATATTGTCCTGGAATGTTTGATGATCTTGCCATTCCTCTTACCGAAGATTACAATGGGACGTCCAAGACTCCAACTGTTTATAGTCATGGCGAGCTCGGAGATTGGATCTTTTTTATGAGTGACAGAGCTGTAGATAGCATTGGCTCTAATGGGGGAGCAAATCAAACCACCGAGTGGATGGCATCGAGTATGGATTTGTGGGCAGCTCAATTGCCCATCACATCATCTGGATTCTCTTCAACTCCAATAAGACTGACAAATGTTGCGTGTCAATACAATGGCATGGAGCTAATGGAGTACTCGGTCGACCAATCCACTGGTGCCGTAGTGTTAAGAATCGGTGCTGACCTACACTACATGCCGATGGAGGCCATCGCAGAGAAGCTGTATTCCTCAAAGGAAGTTTCAGGTGGATCTCAAATTCATCAACTCCCAATTGCAGTGTATTCGGACTTCTCAAGCATGCAAGAACGCATTATTCCTCTCCAAGTATCGACAAAGACTATCTTCGATGCATACGCTACCTCCTATGGGGTTTCAGCTCTATTGACATCTCGTGGTCAAACGTTTGTGACGCCTGTAATTTCTGATTTAACAAATGGAAATTATGGTGGAGGTGGCATCAACATACCATCAAGAAGGTATAAAATTGCTCCTGGAGCGGGTGGTGAAGGAATGGTTAGGATTTTGTGCGCTATAAATATCCCTTCAAATTCAACTCACGAAAGGTTTGCTTTGGTTCTAGCGACAGATCCACTGAGTCCGACTGGTGAGCATGCCTTCTACATCATACGCACCGATGCAATGGCGTCTCCATCGTTTGGCTTTGCAGCACTTTATGAGGCTGACACGATTGAAAAGTCGGTGCTGCCCCTTCCCTTTTTAGGTGGTCATCTAGAATCTGGTGGTAGCACGAAAGATGGAGGTTTAGGCAGTATATATCCAGATACAGTGGCTGTCAGCCCATGCGGTAGAAGATTCGCATATGCAAATACTGATGGACAACTTGTTGTAGCAACTGTACCGATCCATTCCAAAGGTAATAGCAGGCATCGACGTCACTTGGCAAGTGTTGATATGATAGTGCTTCCTTGGGAAAATGAGATTGACCAACCCATGATAGGTGATCGTCACACTAATCTCGTCTTTAGCCCAGGTGGGAGGTATTTGGCAATAGAACATCCCGCTAGGAATGCTTTCGAGGTCATTAGCATTGCTGACGTTGGATCACCTGCAGAGGGCTCCCTACATTTGGGTAGAATTGTCCAAGTAACTCCTGATCGATTTAATTCGTTTTCTGCAGTTTGGGGGCGAGAGAGCAAAGATTTTGCTGTCGACGAGCAGGCCTCGGAGCTGAAATCAGGTAAGACAGATTCTGCAAGTCACGGTGGTTCCACAGCATTATTTTTCCTCAGCGATAGAGATATTAATCTAGAGGGAGACACAAACCCGTGGGGTACAAGAGCCCCGACCCCGAGATTTGATGGTTATTCGTGCGTTCACGTACTGCCGTTGAGAAGTATAAAAGATTCCATTGAAGCAAACGAAGTCAACGCCTTTATCCGGGCTTCATTTGGTGGTGGCGGCGCATCAGAGATCTTGGCAGAAGGAATGATAGAGCTCGATTTAATGTTGAAAGCAGCAAAAGCAGATGGATTAGATGAAGAAGACGATGACATTGGCTCCTCAAATGCCATGTCTGAAGAGCAGTCTCATGTTATTGATACACAAATCAATTTTGAGAAAGAGAAGGACACCAGCTTCAAATTTGCCCGCACTTCGTACAAACTAGATTCGATTCCAGCCGGTAAATACGTCAAGATTGTGTGCCAGCTTTCAGATGATCCATCCCTACTCATTGTTTCACAATCAGCAAAAAGCAACGATGACTTGAAGCTTTCTATACTGGCTACTATCGATTATCCATCCGATCGCATAACAGATGAAACACTTTACGATGGTGGCGTTGAGGTTGTGGATGTGAGCACTGACGGTTCTTATGTCCTCGTACTAGTTTCTGGCGAACTGAATGTCGTACCCAGGACAGCTGCGAAAGTTCTTTCGCTTGCAACAAATACAAGCACTGCAGCCATAGACGGATTAAACATTAGCGTGTGGCCTGCCCTAGAATATCAACAAATGTACACAGATTCGTGGCGACTACTTCGTGATTACTTCTACGATGCCGAACTTCATCAAATTGAATGGGATGAAGTGTTTGACCGTTATCTCCCTCTTGTAGAGCGATGTGGAAAGAGAGAAGAACTGGACGATGTAATGCGACAGATGGGTGGAGAACTATCGGCATTGCACGTCTATGTGAAGGGAGGAGAACATGATGGTCATGACGGAATTCCCTCGGGTAACGAAATTGCCAGTCTCGGCGCATATTTTAGAAGGTCAACCGAAATGAATGGCTATGAGATAATTGAGATACCAGAAAGGGATCCAGACTTTCACATGATAGATAGACAGCCAGTAAGTCAGCTTGCTCTCGTTTTTCATTTCTGTTTTGAATTACCATGACCTCACAATCATGCAACTGTGTAAATAAGATGTATTCCCCTCTTTCTGAGCAAGTGCTTCGCTTGAGTGGGCAGCAAGGACTGGAACCTGGAGATATCATTATTGGAATCAATGGTGAACACGTCATGAATGTACCAAGCATCAGTATGCTACTGAGAGGGAAAGCCGGAGAAAGTGTACGACTGGAAGTCCAACGTGTAACATCAACGTCAAAATTCACAGAGCTAAGACGGGCAAAGATGAGATTACTCAAGGACAGCGAATACGATGAGAATATTCCTGTTGTATCGGAACCACTTATGGTTGTTCCAATTTCAGCTGATGACAGAGATGATTTGCTTTACGCGGCCTGGGAGTGGAAGACGAGGGAAAGAGCCAAGACCCTAGCAGCAGAAGCAGGCTTCACTCTAGGTTACATTCATCTTCAAGACATGTCAGGAGCACCAGCAGCAAATGCCTTTGCGAGAGGATTCTACCCAGACCATGATAAACAAGCACTAATTGTTGACGTTCGCCATAATTCAGGTGGAAACATCGATTCTTGGTTGTTGGATACACTCCAGCGCAAAGCTTGGATGTATTGGCAAGGCCGAGAGGACACCGACGGTGGGCTGATGTGGGACGAACAATTCGCATTTCGAGGTCACCTCGTTGTCCTAATTGATGAGAAAACATCCTCCGATGCAGAAGCCTTTGCACGTGGTGTGTCAGAGCTTGGCTTAGGAAAGATTGTAGGCAAACGTAGTTGGGGTGGAGGGATTTGGCTTTCTTCAGACAACAAGCTAGTTGATGGAGGTATCACTACTGCCCCAGAATATGGTGTTTACAATGACAAATACGGCTGGGGGATGGGAATCGAGCAAATGGGAGTCGTGCCTGATGTTGAGGTTGACAATAATCCAAGAGATGCATTTGAAGGGAGAGATGCGCAACTTGAAGTGGGAATATCTGTTCTCAAGGAGTGGTTAAAGAAGGAGGAAGTCGTTTTGCCGAAGAAGCCGGGACGTCCAATGAGCAAGAGGAAGAAAGATGAAGGATGCTCCGCATAAGCAGCTTGAGATGTCTTCGTATTTAAAACTTCTGTCTACTGAATGTTGTTGACTGATGATTTGGCCATGCAAACTAGCCATCTCGCGAATGTAGGAGTAAATTTTTGAAGCCTTCCAAAGAGGATTTGTAGCTGCTCATCTGATTCTGGTACCTGCCATCCTTTCTTTACGAGCAATTGTTTCAACGTCATATTCATCTCCTCTGCTCCTCTCACTGGTAGAAACAATACCAACCTTCCACCATCTACAAGAACTCTTCGAGCAATGGTAAGAATTGACGGTATTGTGTCGTGTTGATCGTTATTTATTGTTTCAGCAAGGTCGCCTCTCCCTTCTTCTAAATCGTCTTCACTATGGTGGTAATTTTTAGGCCTAGCATCCTGCCCAGCAAATAGAACGGGAGCACCAATGTTATAAGGAGGGTCAACAACGATAGCATCACAGCTATTAGACTCATAAAGGCATTCCGTCGAGGAAGGATCCAATACATCTCCCTGAAAAAATGACGGCAAAGAAAGCGTCCTCTTCTCAATCACACTCGTATGTCTCTTGAATTCATTCTCTGAACTCTCCCACACGCTAGTTAGGGAATCAACTCCAATTAGATTGTTCGCTCCAAGTGCAGCAGAGTAAAGCAGTAAACTACCAGAACCACAGCAAGGGTCTATCACTCTTTGGCCCGCATCAGTTCCTGCCAGAGCAAGATTAGCCATTAAGAACCCAAGTTCTGGTTCCATTGCTGTGGAAATGTCACTTCCTGCAGTGACTCCTTTAGATCTATTTTTCAATGCATACTCCTTCAATATGCCTCTATGCGTGCGCCTCAGTGTTTGACTGGGAGCTGAGGAGGTACCAGCTGGCCCAATTGCCATTCGACTGCCAAAGTGTATGCAATGCGTAGTACTGTCGCTTCTTTGCTCACAGTGATAAATGAGTATGCCGCCCTCATCCAATGCCAATTGACACTGCAAATGATTCATATCATCATTTTTGTGGTTTTGAAGCAAGATTGATACCGTTTGTAACAGATTTGAACACTGCTCATTAGAAATATTTGGATTTGACATGCTGATGACATCAATCCCGTCAAGACACTCGTGAAGTTTAACCTCACAATTTGTCACAGAGTTAATCCAATCATCATTTGTAAAGGATGCACTATACTGAATACGAAATAATGCATGAGTCAAAATTGCACGTGATACTGCAGTGGAAATAATGTTGTCATCAGGATTGTTTGAGCATTCTAGCCAATACAATGATTGTGTGTTGGCCTCAATAGGATTCTTCTTTTGCTTCTTCTTTTTCATTTGATTCCTCGATTGTTTTTGCTGCTGCGGTTGAAGATCATTTTTACTAGGTTCACTTCTCCCAATGACAGGGATGAAGTTGATGTGAATATCTTTGTTCTTTCTATCTTGAATCAATGTTTGCAATTCAAGCAGCGGTAGATCATACGTATCACCATCTCGAAAGCCATACGTGTGCCTTGATGGAGGTCGACGGGTGGGATGACTTCTTCAGAGGATATCTGGTAAAAGAATGGTATCAAGCATTGGAGAGTACTCATCATGGGGACGCCCACCAGCAGTTTTATCAACTCCAAAAATTGATCTGGTATGAAGTTGCACTACCGCAGTGGCATGAGCGAAACAGACTAGCTCATGGAACTCAGTCATTTGACAAGCAAATAGAGAGTGCACATTTAGCAGAGCAATTGGTATGGTACAGTCAACATCGAGAGGAGATGCCGCCAGGCTTTCACCAACGGTGGGCAAATCATAGTATTGACGAAATAAGCAATATGGATTTGGCTACTAGGCGAATGTGGGTGCATCACCTCAAGATAGGCAGGCAAGCGGTCGAGATGCGAGCAGAACAGCGGAAGAAAAGTCAACGAACTTTATCGTTCTACTTCAATGAATTCGGCCCACCACTACCGCCACCTCAGCGGCAACGTGTGGCTGATGAAGCCGAGGAACACACAAATAGAGTAGTATTGTATCGTGAGGAGGGACAGCCGACAATAGACGCAGTCCTCAATGAACTCGAGAAATCGACGACGTAAACAACCGTATGGTTGAACTAATCCTGGCCAGGAGACTATTTAGGTCTTCTGGCTTGGAGTGCGATCTGAGAAACAGTTGTGGAGGCAGTATAGAGCACTATCAATGCTACCGACACAGCACACATGTTGGTTAGTCATAATTTCGCCCCTAGAGGGCTAATCAGACGTACTTTAAAATTTCTGTTATATTATTATTGCCTTGATGGAGGTCGAAACATGACCAGCAGCCGTGGATATGACTCTGTCTTATCAGCACAATTATCATCTTCTAGTCCTTCTGTCATCATCATATATGTCCTCCGCAGCCTACATCGATATTGATGATGGCTGTGATGATTGGCGAAACCCATCACTTCTTGGCAAGAGTTCACATTGATAGGAGAAGCTCTGATGTCTCGAATATTATTTCGCTGGCATGATGATGGCACAACCGTTTGAATCGATATGCCTGTGGCGATAGTCACAGCCCATAAGAGAAGTGTGGCCGGCGTATGGCGGAGCATAGCTGGGAGGAAGTGTGGTTGTAATTTGTAATGATGTTGAGTGAAAGGTAAAAAAGGTGAAAGCTCTCTCTAGCGATTTTTGGCGCGGCGACAGAGAGACGCTTTAGTCTTGCCATTAACGGAAATCTTAAAGTACGTCATGGTTGGCCCTCCAGCGGCGAAATTATCTACAATTATCTAGAGCAATGTCACAAGTTACTACCCTCCGAGTGTAATTAAGCAAATAACCAACAGTTGTTCCATCACCCCGGAATTAGCAAAGAGGCAGTGATATGAAATTCCAAACCAAGTAATGGTCTTTTTTCCCAGATCGCACTCCGAGCTGCGACACCTCAAACAGCCAGGATTTGGCACGGGGGAGACTCGAACCCAAGACCCCGAACCAGAAGAGAGGCGGTGATACCACTACACGACACCACCTAGAGAGACGCTTTAGTCTTGCCAGCTCCAGAGCGCTTACTTACTCCCACTTGATGAAACATTACTATGTAATAATATTAACAGCACCGATTGGAGCAAGAAGATCAGATGGTGTCAAAGAAGAAGATCAAAGGAAAGGCCAGGAAGGCCGCAAAGGCCGCAAAAGAACAGGCCGAGCAAGATAGGGACAATTCACTTCAAGTAGTGCAGTTGGAGATTCCGCTTCCGTGCATGCAGATCAACGGCACTGTGTGCCTCCATGGATATCATCCACCCACAGGAGCCGATGACCGCATTGTGCGTGAATTTATCCAAGCATATTTGGAAGAATACAATGATGAGGACAAGTGGGATAGAAATCTCAAGACAGCTTTGAAGGGATCATTCGAAACCACGTTCGAAAAGTATGCCGCAGTATGGACCAATCTAGAAAAGCTTGAGTGGGTGATCTCTTGTATTCTCTTTGTTGCAACCAAGCACGTCCTCAACGGCAATATGTCACAGGCCTGTATCAACGTTTGTGTTGGGAACTTTTTTGAGCAACATGTAGCAGTTACTTTTCGACATAGTCAGCCGACTATTGAGGAAGCAAAGATGTTAGAGCTCTCAAACGCGGATAGTCACACGTTGGTGAGCTACCTGAGGAAACGCATTCCATGCTCATGCCTGGATAAAAAATATAAAGAAGTGAAGCACATAAAGAAGACGGGAGAGTGCTGTAGTCCTTATTGCCCTGATGCACGAGTGGAGCGCAGCAAAATGCTTGTCTGTACCCGTTGCCGACGGGCATTCTATTGCTCTCGGGAGTGCCAGAAAGCTGCATGGCAAATTCACAAGGCGAATTGCGAAAGGAATGCAACTATTCAAGCTAATTTTGATGCCGAGAAAAAGAAATGAAAGTGGTAAATGGGGCAAGATTGAGGAAGGTAAGGGATGGATGATTGGGTCACGTGGACCAAATAATAGGGATAATGCATGGGCACACTACAGGTCTCGGTTATCTCTGCTCAGCGATGGTTAGTTGGTTGATGGAATGTTGGAATGATAGGAGGTGTAGGTGGAGCAAGTGATTGTGTTGTGGTATCTACGATTATGTACATTGACTATGTTCATGTCGGAGCTGAGACCGAAGACATTCCCTCTACATACGTGAGTACTAATCACTTTCAAACGCACTCATTGACATCCATTCTTCCACACTACCATCACTTCTTTAGACCCAATCAACCTTCTGAATGCTATATATCGTAAATGACCTGTAGTTTGCATTATGGGCGAGGGGGAGGCGATTGTAAAGTAACAACAATCTTACACTGTCACTTTGATCTATGTTACTTCTTCATACATAACATGATTCTCTTTCAGAACAAATTAACACGGTCAACAATATTCAGGTGCTAACTGATATTCTCTCTGGTGAATCCACGCATTAGCACCAAATTTGATACCCTTCTCCACCGCAAGTGCCTCATGATACGTCCATTCATCCAAAGTTTCGAGCTCATCATCAAGCACAGATGGCCAAATCAAGGCAGAGCCTCTTTTCGGTTGAGCAATATAGTTGAGTTCTTTGAATTTGGTACCCCCGCCTTCTTCAACATGGTTCAAGTACATAAAGAATGTCAATATTCTGTGTCCCGCATATGTGTCATGCATAGTATCAGAGTAGTCATGATGCTCTTTGTAATATTGGCCAACCTCGTATCTCACCAGCTGCAAAGACTCGTAGTGCGTCTTGGGTATGCCCGTAATTGTTTCCATCCTCTGGAGCACACCTCGAACAATTGGATCGTCTGAACATTCATCGTCGCAGAATGTATTCTCAGAAGTCCTATCGTCCGACTCGATAAATGTTGGTGTGCCATCTATGTCGAAATCTCCAGAGTATTCGGATGACCTTTCATAGCCAGTTGTGTTGCCAAATGAAATGAGTTGATCGCACTCTTCATCGGAGAGAAATCCCTCGATCAGCAACATCCATGGGAGTGGAGAGAATTCATCCTCATTTTGGATTTCCTCTTCGCTTAAATAAGGCGTCATGTCATCGTATGGACTAGAAATGACAGTTATCTCCCCAAAAGGGTGGGTGCAGCCAACAGGCAGATTCTCTGACGAATAAGAAGTGGGGTCTTCACCACACTCTTCAAGGATTCGTTCAAACATTGCGTTCATTTCGCCTGGATCAAACACATTACTGTCTTCTTCAAATGGGCACCGATTTTTGTAGTCAACCATTTGACAGTCTTGGCATGCTGCGGGGCACGTCTTTCCCATGGTTCCACGATCATCTTCGCAGAACCCTTGAGCGGCCCAAATGGCACATTTCTCGTCGTAATTTCGGCATGACAGCCGAACATGTTCATGGTCAGTTGCAACGAATACTTTGTTCACAAGATATTGCTCCGTCATCATAATAATCTCCAACACATCCTCCTGGTCCGGAGCTTCTCTTTCGTTGGCATCGTCATCATCACTCTCAAGCACCTGCTCCTCGCCCAGAGAAAACAAGTCTCTACTATCCGCAGCGAAGCAAAACAAGCAGCTTCGATTACATCCAACTTCCTTCATATGATCAGGGTCCGTCAAGCAAAGGCCTCTCTCTGCTGCGTCCTCGCACTCATCACTAGAGTCCACACAAGCATACTCCCAATTATTGTCAAAGAATGGAGCCAAGTAGTACCATTCTTCATATTCCTCTTCCGGGTCATATTCATCAACATACCAAGCCTCATCGTCGCCATCGTCTTCATAGACTTTGCAGCTCTTCAAACACTGCTTTCGAGTTGCTCTCTCATCCGCAACCTCACTATCAGATTCACACATGCCCTCTTCTGCACGCTCTTCACAATCGATAAAATGGTCAGTAACTAAAAATTCCTCACGTCCCTTGTCAGTCTTTAGGCTAGCACCATCACCCCAGTGTCTCCCTCTCTGTGCCCACAACCAATCGTCATCAGGAAGTGGAAAGATCTGTGTTAGAGTGCCACTCGTGATGTCCTTGTAATTTGCCTCATTGACATCGGCTACATAAATCGTTGCAGCCAAACGCATTCCCTTCGTCTTGCGATAATCACACGCCTGTGTACCATGCATTGCATCATCTCCCATCATCGATGCTGTTCCAATTTGATACTTCAAAGATCCCTTTTTAGATTCATTCCACCAATCTGACATTTCTAATTCCGGCAATGCCTCATCATCAAGAATAAGAGGAATGATGATATTGTAGACACTACCACCTGTGTCGCTAGAATCCCGGTGGATATATCCCTTTTCAGAATGGCTCACAGCGAGGAAAGTCAAATGATATGCTACGAGACTATCCAAACCTAGATACTTTCCAATTCCATCAAGAACCACATCCAAGTTACCCTTGGCCAGCACCTTGATGTACTCCTCGTGAGTTTTCTCATCAGCAGGACCAATCCAATGCATATTCGACGTCCATTTTGCTTCAGGACGTTGTGCATACCAGCGATTCCCATCAGCAAGGGTGACAAATTGGCCGTTGGGTCCTTGTCCAGTGGGAAGCGCTTCAATCGGGTGCTCTCCAACAAAATCACGGAATAGGTCTATCATCCCAAGCTCGTCACAATACTTCAATAGCTCAGTGGTAAGCTCTGGAGGAAGACCAATTTGAAACGCATACGGTGTTGTCTGACTCCCAGTATCCCTCCAAATCATTGGGATCATTTCACCA
The DNA here is from genome assembly GCA_037178625.1 of Skeletonema tropicum. Lineage (NCBI taxonomy): Eukaryota > Bacillariophyta > Thalassiosirophyceae > Thalassiosirales > Thalassiosiraceae > Skeletonema > Skeletonema tropicum. The sequence goes on from CM074136.1 coordinate 2,311,325, forward strand.
GCTTCCAACTTCGTCTTGGGTACGACAAACTCTCCGTCAACATCCGTATCATCTTGAAGGTTTCGACACGTTTCTACCGCCATTCGATTTTGCGTACAAACTTGATACATTGCTTCATTACCACCAGCCTCCTCTACTGACAACTTTTTCGTTGAGGCTGGCCCATCTTCGACATAAATGTTACAAGTCTTCAAGCACTTCTTTCGAGTTTCGTCTTCGTCACTCTCACACATTCCTCTTGTGGCACGAATGTTGCAGTCTTCAAGTTCATCGCCAAATTTGAACCGTGCCCTTCCCTTGTCAACCCACTGCTTCTTCGTTGACTGAGCACCATCACTCTCTTTATCAACTTCCTTGTCAGCATCAGCATCATCATACCTGTTCCAATGCCTCCCTCTCTGTGCAAATAACCAATTCTGATCTGCAATAGGAAAGGTCTGCGTCAATGTCCGTTCCGCCACATCCTTCACATTCACATCATTAATATCAGCAATATACACTGTTGCTGCCAATCTCATTCCACTTCTTCTTTTCTTTCCGTCATCGCTTTCAATTATACCCCCATGCTTCCACTCCTTATTCTCCTCACGTTTCACAGTATAATCACAATCCAAGGTACCATGTATAACATCATCCCCCATCAACGCCGCCATCCCCACTTGATACTTGTATCCACCCCGTTCCCCCGATAGATCATCGACCAATATCAATTCTGGATCAACATCCTCTTCTAATAACAGGGGTATAATGACATTATACACCCTTCCACCAGTGGCAGTGGTATCATGATGGGTATACCCCCCATTCTTACTACTACTCACAGCCAAAAAAGTCAAATGGTACGCCACCAACCCGTCCAACTCCAACGCTTCACCAATCGTACCCAAAATATCTCCAAAGCCACCCTCAAACAATACACGTAAGTACTCCTCATGAGTGGCCTCATCCGCAGGTGATATCCAATGCATGTTACTATCCCATTTTTGATTGGGACGTTGTGCGTACCACCGGTGGGTGCCAAAGGTGTGGAATTGTCCCGTGTGCTTGTTGTTGTCAATATCTTCGTTGGTAGTAGTATCATTATCGTGGGGTATGGGAGAAGAAGTGGTAAATTGACGGAATTTATCCATAATGCCCAATTGAGATGTGTAGTTGAGGAGTGTGGGGACGAGTGTTGGTGGGAGGGTAATTTGGAAGGCATATTGAGAGACTATTTTGCCGCCATGGTTGTTGTTGTTATTGTTATCATCTACAGTATCACGCCAGAGGATCGGTGTGATTATATTATTATTCCGTCCAGGAGGAGGCCCAATGGGTGTGACAAAATCTCCGACTGATTTGTGAGCCGGTATGTCGTGGAAGCAATGTTGATTTGTGAGGATTTCGTATTCGGAGTTTATGGAAGTGTCGACGCAGTAGTAGGGTCCTTCTGGCGGTGGTGTGTTGATCGAGCAGGCTTCTTGATCGTCGTCGGAGCAAGTAGTGGCTTCGTCTCGGCTTGGCGCGGCTGGTGATGATGAGGCGAAGGATTCAGCAGTCGCGTTATTACCATCCGCTGATGCTGATGCTGCTATTGCTACTGCCGCCAGAGCGTACAAGAGGACGTTGCACTTCATATTGTTGTCATACCATCACCTTTGATAGGAGATAGGAGCTTACCGACTCTCAATTTATGCATGTTCATGGTCATGGTGGTACTTTTTAGCGAGATGCTCCTAAAAAAAAGAACAGTGTTCTCATTTTTAGAGAAGCCACTTTAGTATGAATTCCTACGCTCTTTGACAGCTCGGCCGTTGTTAAGAAGAGAAAAGTGTCCTTCCTGAAGAAACCAGTCACCATGACCTGACGAACAGAGATAGATTGCAGTGATGTTGACTCTCTCTCTCGCTCACATCTCCAAAGAGCACATAATGATAATAATAATTCTGTGCTGAATACATTCATTAATCTTCTTAATAAGTATGTCTACAAAATTGCACATTCTCAATGTAGCAAAAATCCTAATCGACGTGCGTCGATGCGATGCGCTGTATTGTACAAAACAAAAATCCTAATCGATGTCGATGACGATGCGCTGTTTCTTCAAAGCCTCATCATCTACACTCCAGGCTTTTCACACCCAGGGCGAAGATAATACCAAAAGTTGAGAACCAAACAAGTCAAATAATACCCTCCGAGGCCATAGAAAGTGATCTGAGGATTCCCCGCTTGTAAAGCAATGCCAAACATCACCGGAATGACAAACGCACCATAACTAGCAATAGCTGAAGACCATCCCAAGACTGGGCCAGATTCTTCAGGAGGGAAGAGCACTCCAATTGTGCGGAAGGTAGTACCATTCATGAAGCCACAGCATCCAAAGAGATTGATGAATAGGAAGACAAACAAGCCGTAGTAGGCGTTGTTCGAGGTGGGATCATTCATCTTGCTGATTGTTTGTACGAGAGCTCCCTGTCCGAAGGCAGCGATGGTGCACCAGATAATTGCGATGTTGGTCATCTTGGCACCGCCGTACTTGTCAGCCATAATACCACCGACTGGCCTGTGTATCGTCAACGAATAACAGCAATAGAGGAGAATGTCAATCAATGTTGAAATGAAAATAGGGTGTCGTCTCTGAGCAGTGACAGTGAATACTTTGATGTCGTCTTACCTAATGAGAGAGCCAACAGCTGCACCAAGCCACGCGACCGCAGAACCGTTGGGAGCATTAGGATTCGGATAGTCATAGCTTAACTTCCACTCTCCTTGGCAAATATCAGAAGTCATCTCATCGCTAGCTGGCACGAAATCTCCAGCTGTTTGCAAGCAACCGTCAGCAGTAAGGTAACCGAAGAGGTCGACAATCAATTTGGGGAAGGAGCCTGAATAACCGATGAAAGACCCGAAACACATCTGGCACGAGCAAGTGAGAAGGTACATAATATGTTAGAGCAATGTTCATGTAAGAAGTTGAAAGACAAAATGCAAGTTGAATGACTTACAATGTACAACCAAGTCATGACGTAAGTGTGCTTTCGCTTGAAGATCACGACCTGCTTCTTGACCCTGTCCCTAGCTTTTTTGGGACTTAGCAACATGAACACATGCTCACAAGCACACGCCAGCAAGACAAGCAAAAACTTGTGAATCACCTGGCCGCCAGGCGTCTTGAGCATCGAACTATTCCGGGTTTGAATAAGTGTGATGACACCAATACAGGATGCAAGGAAGCCGAAGGTCTCCATCCAGTAGAAATTGATGATGCTCACGAGGTTACTCTTCTCACCATGATTTGGCTGGTTGGACATGAAGAAAAAGGCTAGAATTGCGGAGGCGGCACAGAGAGGAAACCAAAGCCAGCCCGCATTGGCCGGCCATCCGCTAACTCCATCATAGATGGGCGTTCCTCCGACAGACATAACAAGAGGAGCTAAAAGCTGAGTGATACTCACGCCGAGATTCCCAATACCACCATTGTACCCAAGGGCCATCCCCTGTAGACGCTTTGGGTAGAAGAAGGAGATGTTACTCATGGAGGAAGCAAATGCTCCTCCTCCAACACCGGATAGAAGCGCAGCAGCGATCAAGACATTGAACGGGCACTTAGGGTTGGAGAGCGCGATGCCAGCCAAAATCATCGGAATACAGAGGAGGATCGAAGTGTTGAACACAACGTTACGGCCACCACTGACTTGAGTGAGGAAAGAGTTTGGAATACGGAGGGTTCCTCCTGAGAGTCCTGCGACGCCTGGCAACAGGAAGAGAGTGGAACGATACGCCTTCCCTTCAGGCGAACCCCAATCTTGGAAAGGATAGACGTTGACATCTGCATCGTGCCTACAGGAAAACAAATAATGCATAGGAATGGTGAGGACACGGCTATATTTTTTGTCAAAGTGGTGGAATACATGAATAATGAATAGCTTACATCTTTTGGATCCTTGTGACGATGACTGAAAAGAGATCGATGCAAATGATGAGATTGCACGAAGTTACATGAGCAAGTAAGAAAATCTGAGATTTCTGTATCACTTACCACTCCAAACGAGCCAGACGCCGAATCCACAGGTCAGGTTAGGAATACTAGCGAGAAGATTGCGGCGAGCGATGAACTTGCCCGTAGCTTCCCATTGCTTCTCATTCTCAGGGTCCCAAGCGTGCAACTTTACCTTGGGAAACTTCCAACCCTGCAATGCGATGATAAGTTAAGGTCATGAGTTAGTACAAGCAAAAGTTGGTTTGGTGTTGTGCGGACAAATGTAGAATCTTACCTGAGATTCCTTGATCAAGGCGATCTCATTATCTTGATCGATGGGAGAATCTTCAAAAGAATCGCTGGTAGCAATAGGTTCTTCCTCCGTGGCTTGGGGTTGGGCCTCGATGTCTGCCATGATGATAGGTTTGATGACGTCGATATCGATGTGATTATGATTTTTACTGTGATGAAAATTATGGTCGTGGAGGTGAAGATGAAAGTTTTGTTTTTTGCATGCAGATGCCAGCTGGCTGCTCTCTCCTTATACCTTTAGTCCGCGGAAAATGAAAGAATCAATGGATATCCTACTTATTCTTCCGGAAGAGAAGGCTTCCCACGGTGGTTCACATGACGATGGTTAGCGTCTCTTGTCTCTTGGACTTTTGACTTTTTGGAAAAAGTCCAAGACTGTGACATGAAACTATGACGAACTTGCATATTGCTTGTCATTATATGTGCGATAGTACTACGATGTGACAAAAAAGAAGAAAAATGAAGAGAGACGTTAACCGTCTAATTACGGAAGCGTGAACCGCTGTGTTCCGGAAGAACAACACGTACTAGCTGGTAAAATATCTTTTGATACGACATACATTTACTCTGGCATTTTTATTTGATCTTCTGATTCATTCACCTTTTCCACATTGTTTACCCATGCTCAACAGCAGCAATTTCTGAGAATGAGTTTTGAATGTTGAATGATTAACACTTTTTGTGATTCCCCTGATTGAACAATATCCTATTGAACTTAAGCCTCTTCTTTTCTGGTAGTTTACTTACTTTCGAGGTGCGAGCGAACGAAAACTTCCGTCACTTTTTTGTACATATATATCCTGTTCACCTTTTCCGGCTGACACTTGCCACAAAAGCAGCAATTTCTGAGAATAAGATTTGCAACAATAACATTTTTATTGAATCCCCTTATTGAAGTTGAACTTCCCAACGCTGAGGTAGATGTTGGCATAAGTGTCCTTATGAGAACGCTTCTACCGACAGCTCATCTACGTACTCATTCTCTCTCTTGAGTTGTGACAGACACATCAACCTTCAATTATGAGTCACTCGAGGAGAGTGAGAACTGCTCGAGAACACACACTTCACGTTCCCCGGCCCGTTCCACCTCGCTACGTAACATTATTATAACTATTTAGCAACATGTCAGCTGGAGGCGGCGCTACTCCACCGCCGATGAAATGGCGTTGTGTCAACAAGCATAAGAATGAGCCACTCGTTGTCTTGTTCTACTGTACCTGGTCAGGGAAAGAGTTTTCTGTACCAGCCGCAGCTGAAGAATTGGAGGTGGAAACTAACTACTTTGATGAGCCCAATGGAGACGATGATGGGATCCTCCTTGGCTCTGCAACTTTGAAGGATGCCACGAAGCGTTTCAAGGCGAGGGAGCCCGCACTCTTCCTCATGGAAGAGTGCGGGGGCATCGAGGCTCACTGCGGCAGCAACACTGTTTGTGGTTCACAATGGGATACGACAATGCTTTGCCATTTGGTTTATGATCAGCCCGACGACAATAAGATCCCAAGAGTAACTTTGGATGATGGGAGAAACGCTGTGGTAATCACTTTAGGCACGAAAGGCGACCCACTGAACAAGAAGCCTACAGTAGTGTCGAGGTGCTTAGCAAAAGGGGATGTATATGGATAAGGCCGCATCCAACTTCCAAAACATGACGATGTTGGTCTGATGCTACTGCTGCTACTAGTGCTTTTGATGTTCCTCTTTAAAAAGAATCATATTCGTGTATCTACTGTGTAGGTAAATAATATCCACGGCTTTTTAAACTGGCATAGACTCGGCCACTTTCACTTCGTGATTTTACCAATAGACTAACTTAATAGACTATTTCACTTTCACTTGTCTTCTTCCTCCCAAAACGTTGACATGCCTTTGCTACTGCATGGAACGAAGGGCAGAGTATTGAGTTCATGTCGAAACTGTCTTCGTTCCCGACTCAATCGCCTACGAAATGGCAAATACTCAGAGCGAATGACTGCACTGACAACATCCACACCGCGATTAAAAGTGATCGAAGCAACGAAATTGGACTTCGACAAAGTACAGTTGGTAGAAAAGTTGGAAAGAAAAATTCGGCTCGAGCTATTGACAGCCGAGAGGTCTGTGTTTGATCGAATGAACGAAGATAAGTTCTGCTGCGTCGAAGAATCAGCGGGCAATATCAATACTATGAAAGTATACAGACTCTTGCGAGCTGAAGAGGACCCAGTGGAAGGTTTGTACCCCAAAATTATCCATTGCAAAGATGACAATACTTTGAAGATGTCAGTTGCGCAGCACATCGAGACGGGGTCTAGATCAAATTCTCGCTATATATCTACATCGAAGAGATTGGATGTGTGCTTGTTCTATGCAAGCAAGTCGATACATGAAAGAGATACCGACACTGGAGAGCTTCGAATTGCTCAAATTGAGCCGGATCTCTCACAAGGTAAAGAAGCGAATGGAGCAGGGCATGAAAAAAGGATCGAAGTGTTATAACTATGCAAAATGTTTTGATGAGGTGATAGTTGACAGGTGCATCAGTGCCGATGAAATCGTCAATGTATTTCAAATCCCTGGGCTACCGAGGGCCAAGACATACGCATCGTTCAGAGAACAATTACATACGTAGCCTTTACATGCTATCGTAACTCTCAACAATTGATAGCAATGACGCCTACCTGGCAACACTCACGATGCTCCCAACTACATTCAAAGGTGTATATTATCCGTGCCTTTCTTCTGCGCCTCAGCACAGTCAATGCAGTACCCACCCCTACCATCTCTGCCCCAAGCACGTTGTGGGTCACAGTCACTGCACCAATTCTTGTCACAACCTTGGCATTCCGCAATCGATCGGCAGCGGTTACAAAACGATGTATCACATGTATGACATGTCCTTTCTGAGACGCATTCCTCGCATATTACAGGTCGATCACAGTCCCCACATTCCATCCAATCCTTGCAACTACGACACCAAGTCAAATTGCAGATTTCACACTCTTCAACATGCTTACGAAAGTGATAATATTCCTCTAGACTTCGACGAATAGGTACATGGTAAGATCGACAAATCCCACAATCTGTTTCATTGCACCGACTGCAAGTTCTCTCGAAACAGCATCGACCACATATTTTTTGATCACATCCAGAACACTCCTCATAATTATGTTGTCTATGATTTTTCTTCCACACTTCACTTCCACCACATTGATCCCGACAAAATCCCTGATAGCAAGCTGCACATTCTTCCATTTTCATACAATCTTGACAATGAACCCTCTCACAGCGTTCACAAAAGTTAATGAACTGCTTCCCATCTTCACTAATGCATTCAAAACAGTAATGCTTCATACAGATTGAGCATGTGTTCTGTTGCATAACTACAGTGTTACCAAATTCGCCACCTCCGCAAATTTTGGGCTTAAATTCGGAAGTGCATCGTGCACAAAAAGTGTCCCGATTCTCCCACATTCGCTCGTACCTTATCATAAATTGATCAATCTGCGGATTTAGAGGACAACAACGCCAATGCCAAGGGAGTTGCAAATATTTCAAGGAGCTGCGCCGCTGTAAGGAGATGATACTGTCAAGAGTATTCACCACATGGTGGAACAAGAGCCGTCCTCTGTAGCCATGATTCCACCCCGTTGAAGGTTTGTGTTCAGGGACCATGCTGAGATCAATCTGCTCTGTTGTCTCAGATTCCCATAGACGCCACAAACACTTCCCGGTCACATTGATACAATTTGTCAATCGAAACGTTTTAATTCTGTTGTCGTCTCGATTAAAGCACAGAATGATATCGGAAATGTGATCATCTGTCAGCCTTACAGCCAAATCTTCCTCGATATCTCCAAAATCGAGAGTTTCACATTCACCAATGATTTTTGCACTGCTGAGAGATATGACTCCAACTTCTCGATCGACCAACCAAATTGAATCATTCCTTTCGGCATCCCAAGAGGAAGATTCAACAGATAGAGCAATAGCGAACATAGCCCGAGATGGGGCAGGTAAAAAGCTAGCTACATGAGACAGAGGCTCAACTGCGAGATCTCGGATGTTCTGAGGGGCTGTTAGGACCGTGGATAATGTTATCCTCCTTCTTTTGTTTGCTGTCGTTGCCGTCATTGCTGCAATAAATAATAATTGAATTATGTTACATGAACATGAAACATGATGAGTGGTACGATATTATGTTGTGGGTTGTGGCGCGCGAAAATCTATCTGTAATGTGTCAAAAAAGAGTACTAATTCCGCTCGTGAAGATCGCAGTCGCAGCAACAAGCAAAGAGTCTACTCCTATCCCGGTTGGTATTGTAATAGTTTTGACCTGCTGTCTATCGTACAGTGAAATAAACGCCTCTCTCTCTCTAACCTTATCTAATCTGAACAGGAGTCCTGCAAATAGGACAAACTCCATTCAAACCCAACCACTGATCAATACACTTCTGATGAAACCCGTGCCCATGCGAACATGGCAGGCACTTCCTTCTCTCTCCAACTTTAAAATCATCCAAGCAAATCGCACACGTACGCATTTCCTCTGGTAAATCCTCCTGTGGATGGACCAATTGGTGGACTGGTAGAGACGAGATGACAGATGGTAATGCTGGAACAGTGGGAGCCTCAGGCTCAGGTTCATGCAAGGCAGTCTCAATTTCACCAAACAACGCAGCATCAGCATTCTCTTCCCGAAGATGACCAATCTGCACAAGATGCGAAAAATACTGAGGCCATTCAAGCAACCATGAATTGCTCGAGGGCAAACATCCCAAATCGGAACATCTTTCCACTCTCCAGACTTTGTTCGGAGACTTAAGCAAGGAGGCAAGGACATACCGCAAGGCAAGTCCCAATGTCATACTAGAGACAAGTTTTTCCTTGATAAGCAATCCAAATAAGATGCCTGTAATACGGAGTTTCTTCTCTGGATATATGGAGAAGAATCTATATTCATCGAAAAGATTATGAATCATGCATGAGAAGATATCATTCTTGTGCGAGCTCTCAGAGGACTGGAATCGTTTCAACATTTGTACCACCTCACGTGCACTTTCCTCGGAGGTGTAAAGTTTTGCGAAGTAAGCGTTGGCCGCCGCTTCAATTTCATCGGTAGTGTTGGAGCTTGAGTAATTGGTAATAAAGGCAATGTTGGGATACATCTGAAAAAAGCGTTCCATAATAAGCTTCCCCTGACTTCCCAGAGTGGTGTCCGTATTGGGAATGACCTGACTCATCGTCTCATTATCCACCATGGTGAGCATGCGAAGCATCGAGGCGAGATTTTGCAAGCTCAACACCAACTTGACCGAATCACCATCCTCCGATGCGGTACTTTGCCTCAACTTGGCTTTATCATACGTTCCGCTCAAAAAGATTATCGTCTGTAACGCCACGGTAGCCTTGCCCATTCTATTTCAATAGCCAATTTCTCAAATCCTACAAGCCTTTATCCGCCATATGACATGCCAAGGTATATGCAAAGTCGCCATCCTTGCAACTACTCAGAACACGTTGCAATGCCGCATTATCCACATTGGGCAATGACTTCCTCAACAAATCACACTGAACTGCCATCATCTCCGCCCGTTCCTCTGCTGTAGGCAACACTTTAAACGCCGCCACAAATGCCTCTACAACCGTATAGGGTGCATTCGCCCACAATTGACGTATCTCGAGACATGACCATGCAGATTGACAAGATAGGGCAATAGCAAACTTAGCCCGAGACGGAGCAGGTAAAAAGCTAGCTACATTGTCAGAGGCTCAACAGCGAGATCTCGGATGTTCTGAGGGGTTGCAAGAACCGTAGATGGCGATGTGCTCCTCTTGTTAGAATGCCACACCATCCCCCGAATTCATCGCAAAGGCATCCCAATATTTGCGAAGTGGGGAGGGACCCACGAAGCGCTCAAATCGAAATCTAAGTATCTGTAGAATCGCATGTTGTGGGTGAAATGGCGGGAAATCCTTAAGTGTAGAAATCCTTTGCAGGTTTAGTCTTTGTTACATTTTGTTACCCCAAAGTTTGAATCGTCACACAAATGTTACAGCGATTCTTTTGGCATCTTATAGTTTGGTTTGATCGAATAAGTAGTAATGCTGCCCGCATAAGCTATGATACGGCTAGGCAATGCTAGAAAAAAGGATTTTATTACATATCTCAATTTAGTGAGTAGTGAGAAGAATCTGCCGCTGACCCCATCGCCCGCCTGCCTCTCGCAGGCATGGGGTCAGCGTTCGAAAATCAAGATACCTGAGGTTGCCGCTCATTGTTCAGCCTCAGCTATACGTGCATGCGCCTAGAGTACTGCTTTATCTCTCCTCTTTTACTCGCACACGGTGCACCCTAGTTTACTGTCGTTGTCGTCATTGCTGGCATTTGCAAGATGTGAAGTGAACGAGCGAGAGTACATGACACGTGTCATGTGTCATGTGCGGTGATGAAAATTGAACATGTTGAGGCGCGCGAAAATCTGTGTTGTGTCAAAAGTAAGTACTAATTCCGCACGTTGCGCAATCAAGCAAAACCAAAAGATCCGCCTACAGAAAATAATCATCGTCCTACCTGGAGACTATATCAACCGCCTTAGCATGCTGCCTATTCGCCAGCCGACCCAAGTGTGGCCTCGCTCAGGTCGTAATGGGCAATCCAGCGACGTTAAACTGCATCAATCAAAACTTTACCGACCAGACTCTGTACTGTACTTTGAGTTTGAGTTCAGCTTGCAAGTCGAATTTTAATCTCAGGCTGATGGTGGCAAGTAAGGTATCGATAAGATCCTAATGGCCAAGGGATGAAGATTAACATTGCAAGCAAGGTCAAAAACCCTCTAGTTACGGTGTTATTGAGGGTCGTAGGAAGCTCGACTCCACAACGCTTCGACCTCAGAGTCGTCTCAGCCATCCACAGATGCTTTTCTTGTTTACAACACCACTTCTATGTAGTTTACCGTAGCACAGAACTAACCTGAAGCCCAACACCAACTAAAAAAATATCCCAACAAGTAGTTTATGCTAAGCTGCAAGTGTGAGCTCAGGATTACTGGCGGAGCCCACTCGCCCAAAGCGTAACCAGCCGATTTAAAGTTGTGCGCACTGAATACTCCAGTCGAAAGATGTTCTATCAGGTCGAACGATGACACTCGTTGTGTGTGGAAATAGGTGTCAATGGTTGATGTTTTGTCAATCGTCTGACCCTAGGCTTTCATTTCCGACAACGTCTCAATTACAGTCATCCGTTTCTTCGTCAGTTGTCTTGTTCTTTATCCCTCGGTATACCGTCTTGACTATGGCGTACGAGGTGGTGTAGAGCCTGCGTACAAATCACAAGTCCAACGCTCCTTGATACGAATGAAACAACATTCTCATTACATATTAAGCGAAGCATCCTTAGCACTGGCGTTGAGATGAACACGATAAAACTAAGAGCCCAGTCTCTAGAGATTGTCGCTACTACCGTGACAAACCTATGAATGTTAGTTGGGCTTACCCCAGCCACAATTTCTATCTTGTCCTATCTCTAGGTTCAAGAAAATACTCCTGCAAATACGGGACGAGGCCCGAACCTCAGACAACCCAGTTCCTCTGTCCGAGCAAGCGTTTCTACCCGAGTGAAAGTGGCCTAAGAGCTGTAGCTAACAAGCCAACCACGTCACACGTTGATAGTAGCAACTTTGGACCTCCAAAAGGCAGCAAGAGCCGGAAATCTCATATCATTTCCATACTTGACTAGCCTGTCGAGTGAAGCAGAACCATCTTATTCTTGTTATTGAAGAGGTCGGTGACGAAGACCCACATATAGTGATCGCAATGATGTGGACAATCTGTCTAAAGAATAATGATAATAATAATTCTGTGCTAATTTAACATTCAACATTCATAGATGCACACCGACCAGACGTACTTCAAAATTTTTGTTACATATAATCTTCGTCATTTATCAACTAAATTGTACATACTCACCGTAACAAAAAACCTAATCGACGTCGATTCCGATGCGCTGTATCAAAGCCTCATCATCTACACTCCTGGCTTTTCACACCCAGGGCGAAGATAATACCAAAAGTTGAGAACCAAACAAGTCAAATAATACCCTCCGAGGCCATAGAAAGTGATCTGAGGACTCCCCGCTTGTAAAGCAATGCCAAACATCACCGGAATGACAAACGCACCATAACTAGCAATTGCCGACGACCATCCCAAGACTGGGCCAGATTCTTCAGGAGGGAAGAGCACTCCAATGGTGCGGAAGGTAGTACCATTCATGAAGCCACAGCATCCAAAGAGATTGATGAATAGGAAAACAAACAAGCCGTAGTAGGCGTTGTTCGAGGTGGGATCATCCATCTTGCTGATTGTTTGTACGAGAGCTCCCTGGCCGAAGGCAGCGATGGTGCACCAGATAATTGCGATGTTGGTCATCTTGGCACCGCCGTACTTGTCAGCCATAATACCACCGACTGGCCTGTGTATGGTCAACGAATAATAGCAATAGAGGAGAATGTCAATCAATGTTGAAATGAAAATAGGGTGTCGTCTCTGAGCAGTGACAGTGAATACTTTGATGTCGTCTTACCTAATGAGAGAGCCAACAGCTGCACCAAGCCACGCGACCGCAGAACCGTTGGGAGCATTAGGATTCGGATAGTCATAGCTTAACTTCCACTCTCCTTGGCAAATATCAGAAGTCATCTCATCGCTAGCTGGCACGAAATCTCCAGCTGTTTGCAAGCAACCGTCAGCAGTAAGGTAACCGAAGAGGTCGACAATCAATTTGGGGAAGGAGCCTGAATAACCGATGAAAGACCCGAAACACATCTGATATTATGTGCAAGCAAGCGAAGAAGAAATTGTTAGAGCAATGTTCATGTAAGAAGTTGAAAGACAAAGTGCAAGTTGAATGACTTACAATGTACAACCAAGTCATGATGTAAGTGTGCTTTCGCTTGAAGATCACGACCTGCGTCTTGACCCTGTCCCTAGCTTTTTTGGGACTTAGCAACATGAACACATGCTCACAAGCACACGCCAGCAAGACAAGCAAAAACTTGTGAATGACCTGGCCGCCAGGCGTCTTGAGCATCGAACTATTCCGGGTTTGAATAAGTGTGATGACACCAATACAGGATGCAAGGAATCCGAAGGTCTCCATCCAGTAGAAATTGATGATGCTCACGAGGTTACTCTTCTCACCATGATTTGGCTGGTTGGACATGAAGAAAAAGGCTAGAATTGCGGAGGCGGCACAGAGAGGAAACCAAAGCCAGCCCGCATTGGCCGGCCATCCGCTAACTCCATCATAGATGGGCGTTCCTCCGACAGACATAACAAGAGGAGCTAAAAGCTGAGTGATACTCACGCCGAGATTCCCAATACCACCATTGTACCCAAGGGCCATCCCCTGTAGACGCTTTGGGTAGAAGAAGGAGATGTTACTCATGGAGGAAGCAAATGCTCCTCCTCCAACACCGGATAGAAGCGCAGCAGCAATCAAGACATTGAACGGGCACTTAGGGTTGGAGAGCGCGATGCCAGCCAAAATCATCGGAATACAGAGGAGGATCGAAGTGTTGAACACAACGTTACGGCCACCACTGACTTGAGTGAGGAAAGAGTTTGGAATACGGAGGGTTCCTCCTGAGAGTCCTGCGATGCCTGGCAACAGGAAGAGAGTGGAACGATACGCCTTCCCTTCAGGCGAACCCCAATCTTGGAAAGGATAAACGTTGACATCCGCATCGTGCCTACAGGAAAAAAATAATGCATAGGGATGGTGAGGACATGGCGATATTATTTTTTGTCAAAGTGGTAGAATACATGAATAATGAATAGCTTACATCTTTTGGATCCTTGTGACGATGACTGAAAAGAGATTGATGCAAATGATGAGATTGCACGAAGTTACATGAGCAAGTAAGAAAATCTGAGATTTCTGTATCACTTACCACTCCAAACAAGCCAGACGCCGAAACCGCAGGTCAGGTTAGGAATACTAGCGAGAAGATTGCGGCGAGCGATGAACTTGCCCGTAGCTTCCCACTGCTTCTCATTCTCAGGGTCCCAAGCGTGCAACTTTACCTTGGGAAACTTCCAACCCTGCAATGCGATGATAAGTTAAGGTCATGAGTTAGTACAAGCAAACGTTGGTTCGGTGTTGTGCGGACAAATGTAAGGTCTTACCTGAGATTCCTTGATCAAGGCGATCTCATTCTCTTGATTGATGGGAGAATCTTCAAAAGAATCGCTGGTACTGGTAGCAATAGGTTCATCCTCCGTGGCTTGGGGTTGGGCCTCGATGTCTGCCATGATGATAGGTTTGATGATGTCGATATCGATGTGATTATGATTTTTACTGTGATGAAAATTATGATAGGTAGGTTGAATAAGATTTTGTTTTTGCATGCCGATGTTTTGCAATTAGCCGGCCATGCGATTGGTACCTCAGCGGAAAATGAACGAAATGTCATGATGGGAATCCTGCTCTTCTGGAAGAGAAGGCTTCCGCACGGCGGTTCACATGACGACGGTTAGCGTCTCTTGGACTTTTTGGAAAAAGTTCAAGACTGTGACATAAAACTATGACGAACTTGCATATTGCTTGTCATTATATGTGTGATAGTACTACGATGTGACAAAAAAGAGGAAAAATGAAGAGAGACGTTAAGCGTCAAATTACGGAGGCGTGAACCGCTGTGTTCCGGAAGAACAACACGTACTAGCTGGTTATGCTTGTGATACGACATTTACTCTGGCATTTTAGTCGCTTTGATACCTCAATCATTCACCTTTTCCACATTGTTTACCCATGCTTCAACAGCAGCAATTTCTGAGAATGAGTTTTGAATGATTGACACTTTTTGTGATTCCCCTGATTGAACAATATCCTATTGAAATTAAGCCTCTTCTTTTCTGGTAGTTTACTTTGTTTCGTCAGGTGCAAGCGAATGAAAACTTCCGTCATTTTTTTGTATCCTGTTCACCTTTCGTTCGGCTGACAGTTGCCTCACAAGCAGCAATTTCTGAGAATAAGATTTGCAACAATAACATTTTTATTGAATCCCCTTATTGAAGTTGAACTTCCCAACGCTGAGGAGGATATTGGTGTCCTTATGATAACGCGGCTACCATTCATCACATTAGTACTTATTTACATCTCTGTCTCTTCGATAGCTCAAGAGAGAGAGGAAAGTGAGAACTGCTTCCCCCTCTCTACATAATATAGCTATTAAGCAACATGTCAGCTGGAGGCGGCGCTACTCCACCGCCGATGAAATGGCGTTGTGTCAACAAGCATAAGAATGAGCCACTCGTTGTCTTGTTCTACTGTACCTGGTAGGGAAAGAGTTTTCTGTACCAGCCGCAGCTGAAGAATTGGATGTGGAATATAACTACTTTGATGAGCCCAATGGAGACGATGATGGGATCCTCCTTGGCTCTGCAACTTTGAAGGATGCCACGAAGCGTTTCAAGGCGAGGGAGCCCACACTCTTCCTCATGGAAGAGTGCGGGGGCATCGAGGCTCACTGCGGTAGCAACACTGTTTGTGGTTCACAATGGGATACGACAATGCTTTGCCATTTGGTTTATGATCAGCCCGACGACAATAAGATCCCAAGAGTAACTTTGGATGATGGGAGAAACGCTGTGGTAATCACTTTAGGCACGAAAGGCGACCCACTGAACAAGAGGCCTACAGTAGTGTCGAGGTGCTTAGCAAAAGGGGATGTATATGGATAAGGCCGCCTCCAACTTCCAAAACATGACGATATTGGTCTGATGCTACTGCTGCTACTAGAGGTGCTTTTGATGTTCCTCTTTAAAAAGAATCATATTCGTGTATCTACTGTGTAGGTAAATAATATCCACGGCTTTTTAAACTGGCATAGACTCGGCCACTTTCACTTCGTGATTTTACCAATAGACTAACTTAATAGACTATTTCACTTTCACTTGTCTTCTTCCTCCCAAAACGTTGACATGCCTTTGCTACTGCATGGAACGAAGGGCAGAGTATTGAGTTCATGTCGAAACTGTCTTCGTTCCCGACTCAATCGCCTACGAAATGGCAAATACTCAGAGCGAATGACTGCACTGACAACATCCACACCGCGATTAAAAGTGATCGAAGCAACGAAATTGGACTTCGATAAAGTACAATTGGTAGAAAAGTTGGAAAGAGAAATTCGGCTCGTGCTATTGACAGCCGAGAGGTCTGAGTTTGATCGAATGAACGAAGATAAGTTCTGCTGCGTCGAAGAATCAGCGAGCAATATCAATAGTATGAGCGAGCTGGAGAGGACCCAGCGGAAGGTTTGTACCCCAAAATTATCCATTGCAAAGATGACAATACTTTGAAGATGTCAGTTGCGCAGCACATCGAGACAGGGTCTAGATCAAATTCTCGCTATATATCTACATCGAAGAGATTGGATGTGTGCTTGTTCTATGCAAGCAAGTCGATACATGAAAGAGATACGAGATGAGCTTCGAATTGCTCAAATTGAGCTGGATCTCTCACAAGGTAATGTACTGGATTTGACCGATAAACAGAAGCGAATGGAGCAGGGCATGAAAAAAGGATCGAAGGGTTATAACTATGCAAAATGTTTTGATGAGGTGATAGTTGACAGGTGCATCAGTGCCGATGAAATCGTCAATGTATTTCAAATCCCTGGGCTACCGAGGGCCAAGACATACGCATCGTTCAGAGAACAATTACGTAGCCTTTAGACGATAACTTAGAAGTAGGCGTTCTCACAACAATTGATAGCAATGACGCAGAATGACGCCTACCTGGCAACACTCACGATGCTTCCAACTACATTCAAAGGTGTATGATCTGGGAAATAATAGCTACTGCAGCACATGTTCGTTATCACTTAGCGTAGATAATGTCGCCTCTTGAGGGCCCACCAGACGTACTTGAAAATTTCTGTTACATACATTCAAAGGTGTATGTGTATATATATCATCCGTGCCTTTCTTCTACGCCTCAGCACAGTCAATGCAGTACCCGCCCCTACCATCTCTGCCCCAAGCACGTTGTGGGTCACAGTCACTGCACCAATTCTTGTGTCAACCTTGGCATTCCGCAATCGATCGGCAGCGATAACAAAACGATCTATCACATGAATGGCATGTACTTTCTAAGACGCATTCCTCGCATATTACAGGTCGATCACAGGAGTCCCCACATTCCTTCCGATCCTTGCAGCTACGACACCAAGTCAGATTGCAGTTTTCACATTCTTCGACGTGCTTCGTCGGGAGTGTTGTCGTCTAAAATGAATGCTTCACGGAATAATGAAAAGTTCCGCTGCCGATCTCGAATGCATTTGATGCTCCGCCCGATGCATGCATCGGCAGTCGGCAGCGAGAATGCCTCTTTTCGTTTCTTTCAGGTGCTGGCTACCCAACCTCCCGAAGAACATCGTTTTGGGCGCTATCCGACGTTGTTGCTGCTGTTGCCGCCTCGTGAACTGGTGTATTATTGAAAGTTTGCAGTGCTGCTCTTTATGCAGTGATTTGTACGTGATTTAGCAGGCGACAACTGTCGGATCAAGATCGGACAAAACACGCATAGATCTGATAGTGCTCACCTGTGATCCGTGTGGATCCCGGTCCGCGAGGAGATATAATAATATTATGACCCCGGGTCCGACAAAACGATGGTAATGATATGCGGTGATCGTGTCAAAAGTGATTACTGATTCCGCACGTTCTTCTACGTAACATCATCCACCAAAACGAAGATCCAGCCTTCTCAAATCTCACAAATCATCACAACCATGAGACTATCAACCGCCTTAGCATGCTCCCTATTCACCAGCCGACCCAAGCGTGGCCTCGCTCAGGTCGGAATGGGCAACCCAGCGACGTTAAACTGAATCAATCAAAACTTTACCGATCAGACTTTATATGCACCCAATGGAGGTTAGTACAAGTAGAGTTCGCATCTTGGACCTTGTGTGGATCGCGTTGAATATTGTGTTTGTCTGGACCAACTAATAATGACTTACCCTATGATTCTTCTTCATGCATCAGATCAATACGGTACATGCATCTTTTCGAACACCACCGCTTGTGATCACTGGGCATTCGAAAGGGGGACATGTGATACTACGAACCCCAACTTCAGCATTTACTGCGCCGATAACGGAGGCCAAGTCAGCCAAGAGAACGTCGATTGGGGAGCAGTGGTGGGTGCCCCGCCTGCGACCTATGGATTGTGTACTTCCAACGGCAAGCAGTGCACTGAGTACGATTACTATGCTTATAACAATTGCTCGATTATTGATCCTATGACAATTGGCCAACCAATCAATGGATGTATGGGTAGCCCAGATGGGTGTTACTGTTCCGATAATGGCTACATCATGAGCCCCACTCTCTACGAACCCACTGGGGGAGAGTACGCTTTGTGCATCTTCAGCAATGATACTGCCTGTGACTCATGGGCTTACTTTCGGGGCGAGTGCGATACTTCAAACCCCAACTTTCAAGATTACTGCAAGGACGACGGAGGTGAACTCAGCAAGAACAGCGTTGACTGGGGACAGGTAGAAGGTATACCAGCAGAATATGAAGTGTGCAACACTGATAATGTTGAATGTACCGAGAACGAGTACTACCATACAGGCTGCGCAAACTTGACTGTCCCGATTTCCACTCCTGTAACTGATTCTACTGGAACCGCTACAGAGGCAGTTGGACAAGGCCTGTCCGCAACGAAAGTTCCAAAGGGGGAGTCAGCTGAAATTGACTGTCCTGAAGGCAGCTTCTGTTGCTTGGAAGGCACCTTTGGAAGCCTTAGTGGGGGCGGGGATGTGACCATTGGAGGTATTACCTGTGGCGCTGGCAACATCAAAGTGACATCAGGTTTGGCTGCCGACTGCGGCTCTGACGATTGCGTTATTACTTGTACTGGACTTTGTGATGTGAATGTAGTTGGTGGTGCAGGGCTTGTGGAAACACCGCCTGATCTTGCTCAGCCGCCACCAGTCGAGGTTCTTGATTCTAATCCCTCAGAATCATCTGGATCTAATGTATTTTGTCATGGACATGGAGTGGTTCCGCTCGTGCTTATCTCTCTCCAGATCTTGGCTGCTCTTGTGTAGAATGCATTTGATCATTACTCCCTCTAGTGTTTAGAATGAGTTATGAGAAAAATGTGTTGCATAGAGTATCTCGAAAATACTCCTCAGGAGTCCATTTGTACGCATAAAGGAGCAAGATTATGAAATTTTATAGAAGTGGACCCTCTCAGAGAGCCACAGTTTAGCTACATAAAATTATCTCTAGCAATATCAGAAATTTTAAAGTACGTCTGATTTAGCCGCAAGGGGCAGTTAGCTACAATATTTACATTAGCCTTTCGTTGCGATAACTCAGCATGATACCCGCCTGCTACGTCTGCTATCAATACCATCAAAGTGATACTTAGCTTTGCTAATACTAAAGCTCAGGGCCCTTTTGACCTCATCTGTGGTCGCCTCTTGAGCTTGAGATTCACATCGATCATCGTGAGGGAATGACATGTTTGGGCCTAGCTCAAGTGTGAGACTTGAAAATAGAGATGAAAACGTGTCATACGTCCCCGACGATAAACGTTTGAGCATTTTGGGGAAGACGCGATGACTCGTTACAGGTTCAAAGTCATGATCTTCAATGTGCCAGCTTTCACGACGCCGCACCTCTGGTGGGTGCTCCAATAATTCGTCTGAATCTGGTTTATTGCTGGGACAACTTTCGTCACGGCCAGCGTGTTGACTTGCATGTGCAGAGCAAGAGCTTTCGTCATCATGATTCCAGTCGAGAAAGCCATTCGTCGGACAGGAGGAGCATTCATCGTTGGTGCTGCATGGTGTGCTTCTTTTGCTCTCAATTTCGTTCAGCGTTTCCATAGAGTAATCAACTGCGTTATTATCAACTCCAAAATCCATCATATCAACTGATGCTGATGTAATTGAAGAGTTGACCGAGTAAGCGTTAATTGAGGTGAAAGAAGAATTGACTGCAGCTCGATCTCTTTCAGCCTCTGCTGTGATTCCTCTCCTCGAATTGTTTTTTGCTAAGTTCCTAGTGTTGCATGGATTATATCCAAAGTTCACTGGAGCCAGAGTATCATGACTAGAAAGATTCTCGTCAAACTGACTGACAGAAGCCTTTTCATCATCTTCGAGCATATGTTCTTCTTTGCCTATTTCTTGAAACATTGACGCTTCCGAGGCAGTGACGACAGCCATCACCATGCCTGCGTTTGTCGAATGGCGGCGTCCTTGAGACCTCATTGCTGATCTAATTTCTTTCCAAGTTGTCTTGGGATCTTGAAGGATGTCTTCCATACTCATTGTCAGATGCAAATGTATGCGTGATTCTTTCTGTTAACACCACTATCAGAGGATGTTTATGTCTATGTTACTGAAAGATGGTCAGCATACATACTTTGCATGGGCAAGGAACTCATTCTCCAAAGAACATGCAGGGGAACAAGCAACAAGCTCGTTAGTGAGAAGTAAAACAAGTAGTATTGTAAAAAGTACTTCAATGAAGGGATCAAAATCCACGACCTAAGACTGCACAAGTGATGTAGTGCATTTCTTATTCCTCTCTCTTGTATGTTGTTCCTTTGTTGCGGTAAATTAATTAAGTACGTATCACTGGTATTGTAAACAAGAAAAGCATCTGGGAACTCTCCGGTAATTTTTTGTTCTCCGGAGAGTTTTATATACTTAAGTATATTTGTGAGGAGCTGTCTGTGCGGGATGGAAGTATGTATTGGAACCTCTGCTCCTTGAAACTTGCTCTTCTCTGCGAAAGGACTGATTCGACGATAGATCAAAATGTATGTAAAAAGTAGGCCAAAGTTGCAACATACAACTTCACGATCAAAACCCACGAGTAGTAAGTAGGGATAGAAAATAATCCGACGCGTCTGGTAGGTAAATATGTTCACATTCATACAGATACGGAAAGTTATCTATTGTATATAAGCTACTTCTATGTATCTTTTCTTGCGAGTCGTGTAAAAATAATAACCTCTCTCCCTTCTGAGAAATCCTCTTTTGTCCAGCGCCCAGCGCCATCTTCATCTATCTTCTATCTATCCAAGCTACTTTTATTATCGCTTTCAAAGCGCAGATCTAATCTTTCAAGCGCCAGGCTTACTCGGCACATAAGATTATGATAAAACAATGAGACCAACAACCGCCCTAGAGTACACCCTCTTCGTCGCCGGACATCTCAAACGTGTACGAGCCGCAGTAAGCCCAGCGACTTCCAACTGCGTCGCTCAAAACTTCACTGACAAGATTTTGTATGAACCCGACGGAGGTCAGTGTTCATGGTAGTTGGAATTTTGTTGCTTTATGTCAGACAAACTGAAGAATTATTTCGGCGGAACTGACAATTGGTCACAAATCATTCTTATTCTATTTCTTACAGGTCAGTACGGCATCTGCGTTTTCAGCAACGAGACAGCCTGCGAGGAGTGGACATTTCTACGTGGTCAATGTGACTCAACGCATCCCAACTTTAGTGTTTACTGCGCCGAAAACGGAGGCGAAGTCAGCCAAGAGAACATCGATTGGGGAGAGGTGGAGGGCGCCCCACCTGCCACCTACGATGTGTGCACTTCAGATGGAGGACAGTGCACCGACTATGACTACTATGCATTGGATAGCTGCTCGCTTACCACTTCGGCGACGGACATCTGTACTGCTATAGGGGGGACGAACAGATTCATGGGTACTGCAACTGGTAGTGATTACACATTATGTTCATTTGGGAATGACTATGCATGTGAATTGGGGAGATTAGTGAGCGGCAAGTGTGATAAGACAAATCCGAGTTTGATATCATTTTGTGCGGAGAAGGGAGGGAGTATGAGTTTGGGGGGCGTCGAGCCTCTTGAGTATGAGGTGTGCACTGTTGGTAATTTAACTTGTATTGAGGAGGACTACTATCTGAATGGCAATTGTGATTTGACGAAAGACGGGGAACCTAAAGAAGTCCCACCAGACAATGATACTTGTTCCAACGCAACCGTTATTTCCAAAGATCAACTTGGGATAGTGCAAGGTGGGTCAGTGAAAGGCGCGACGGTAGACGATTGGCAAAAGGACCCGAATTGCGGCTTTTTACAAGTGCCACCAGGTAACGGCGTTTGGTGGGCCATCAAAGGAATTGAAGGGGGGACGAATCTCAAAGTGACATGCTCATTCATGGACTGTATGCTGTTGACCACCAATTCCACACTCGGGGAATGTCCTTCAATGTTTTTATGCGCTGATGCATGGGTCGGAAGGGGGGTGAGCAATGAGTTAGTCTATGATCTCACTACGCAAGAAGAAGGCATCTATTACGTTTATATCGCCCCGACTATATCGTCTGCTATTTCTGAATACAATTTACTGGTTGAGGAGGTTCCGAACGTGAAGCCTACTATGGCGCCTTCAGTAATTGTGTCTGTTCCAGGGCCTCCGACAGGTTCTATTCCAACGAGCGCATCTAATGGAAATGACTTGGGCACTTTATTTAAGCTTTCCTTGGTGTTTGCTGCTATGTATTTCTCAGTTTGAGAAGAACACTCTAGTAGTATGTAGAGTTCGATACTTTGACTTTTAACTAATGCTATCATTCACATTTCACTATATATCCCTATCTCTTGCATCTGCTCATATCTATCCTTTATATACTCTACGAGATCATGATTCAAGTTCTCTAGCTACCCTCATCTCACCACGGAGCACTGAAACTATCCTGATGAATCACATCATTCACAGCCATCTTTTCTCCAGCCACAAATTCCTCAGTATGACCCAAATAATCCTGCCGTAGCCTCATGTCATTCAACACTCCATTCTTTAAACGTTGACAGCTACCACTGAGCAGAGCAAACGCATGTCTCAGGAATCCTTGTATGTTCTCTTCTTTGGGAGCTTCGTCATCAAGACCCAAGTCGTACGGTTCGATTGCGTGATCCCATGAGCCTATTGCTTCGACTCTGTGGCCAGTGTCGTCATTAAAAGTTGTTCGTTTCATTATTACAGCTAACTTTCTTCTGGTTGCGTTGTTGTTTCCGTTGCCGCTGCGGTTGGCTTCTTGATTGGTAGGTCTTTTATTAGGTACCTCACGGGAACCGGTACCTTCTCAAGTTAGTGTTCGCGTTGGGTACGGTATCTGGTCTACGCGTACTTACATTAGCTAATATTACGTACTTATTTATTTATATAGATAGATAGATTTAAGTACTTGTACCGTCACTATGACAGTACACTAGAGTATGTACCTGGCGCCGATCCAAGACCGACACGTACATACGCGTACGTCCTCTCGCTAGCGTCTGGTGATCTTGCTTCATGAACAACATCATTAACAACGAGTGGTCTCACTTTGATATCATAATTTCTACAATCGAACCAACTCAAGATCTAACAACACAAAACAACAACAATGAAAGTCATCTTTGCATCCTTATCTGCCGTCCTACTCGGCTCCATCCCTGGCGTTCTCTCCGCCGAGGTAAGTTTTCAACGTGCTTGCATAGACGGCGCTTTCCGGAGGCACTGGCTGTTGATTTACTGACCATATTCATATCGTCCGCTCATGTGCTCACATCTCTGCCTCTGTCAATCTACAGCCCAAACTCCGTGGAGCCACGCTTGTCACCGACTTTGAGGATCACGCTACCGAGCTCATCGCCAGTATGCCCAGTAGTATCAAGAAGAAGTTGAAGAGCATCAAGAAAGACGATGATCTCACCAAGAAGGAAATCAAGTCGGCGCAGAAATCTGTCATCAAGAGCTGGGAGAAGAGGACCAACAAAAACTGTGCGGAATATCTTTCCGCTTTGACCTGCGGTGAAGCCAAGAAGTGTGTGTGGATGGTGGATACTTGTGTGGCCACCAAAGCCTTGGACGCTGAAGACTACGACTACGACTTCATTACCAAGTCGTACAACGTGCCTAAGAAGGTCGAGAAGAAGTTGAAGGAAATTAAGGACAGTGATCTCACTAAGAAGGAAATAAAGTCGGCGCAGAAAAAGATCATCAGGAAGTGGGAGAGGAAGACCGAGAAGAAGTGCATTCAGTATCTTTCTCCTGTGACCTGCGACGCAGTCAGTAAGTGTGTGTGGCACAAGGATGGTTGTGTTTCCAAATCGGTGTTCAAAGAAGACTTGTACTTTGGCGCTGATGACTACGACTTCGTCGAAGACCCAGAGGACTACGGCTTCGTTGAAGACTCTGCGGGCTACGATGGAGACTCTGAGGTCTACGTCAAAGACGGGGAACCTAAAGAAGTCCCACCAGACAATGATACTTGTTCCAACGCAACCGTTATTTCCAAAGATCAACTTGGGATAGTGCAAGGTGGGTCAGTGAAAGGCGCGACGTTAGACGATTGGCAAAAGGATCCGAATTGCGGCTTTTTACAAGTGCCACCAGGTAACGGCGTTTGGTATGCCATCAAAGGAATTGAAGGGGGGACGAATCTCAAAGTGACATGCTCATTCATGGACTGTATGCTGTTGACCACCAATCCTACACTCGGGGAATGCCCGTCAATGTTTTTATGCGCTGATGCATGGGTCGGAAGGGGGGTGAGCAATGAGTTAGTCTATGATCTCACTACGCAAGAAGAAGGCATCTATTACGTTTACATCGCCCCGACAAGATCGTTTGCTATTTCTGAATACAATTTACTGGTTGAGGAGTTTTCAACTGTGAAGCCTACTATGGCGCCTACAAATATTGTGTCTTTTCCGGCGAACGCATCTAATGGAAATGACTTGGGCACTTTATTTAAGCTTGTCTTGTTTGCTGCAATGTATTTCTCAGTTTGAGAAGAACACTCTAGTAGTGTGTAGAGTCGATAGTTTGACTTTTAACTAATGCTATCATTCACATTTCACTACATCCCTATCTCTTGCATCTGCTCATATCTATCCTTTATATACTCTACGAGAATATGATTCAAGTTCTCTAGCTACCCTCATCTCACCACGGAGCACTGAAACTATCCTGATGAATCACATCATTCACAGCCATCTTTTCTCCAGCCACAAATTCCTCAGTATGACCCAAATAATCCTGCCGTAGCCTCATGTCATTCAACACTCCATTCCTTAAACGTTGACAGCTACCACTGAGCAGAGCAAACGCATGTCTCAGGAATCCTTGTATGTTCTCTTCTTTGGGAGCTTCGTCGTCAAGACCCAAGTCGTACGGTTCGATTGCGTGATCCCATGAGCCTATTGCTTCGACTCTGTGGCCAGTGTCGTCATTGATAGTTGTTCGTTTCATTGTTACAGCTGACTTTCTTCTGGTTGCGTTGTTGTTTCTATGGAACCGCTGTAGTTGATAGCTTCGTGATTGGTGGGTCTTTCAGCCAGCAGGTGTTATTAGTGTTCGCGTTGTCAGATCCAAAATTCTCCTCTACTCTACGATGCTCTGGAGATTTTCTCCATGAGAACACAAATCCTTTCTCTGAAACTCCGTCCTCGTAAGTTCGCTATTCATTCTATCAATGAGAACTCATGAGAAGCAATTCGAACAGGCCAGATTCTAACAATGCCTTCAAGAGCAACGGCATAATGATAAACAATGATGCTCTATAAGAAGAACACGTACGACGATGCCGAGGTATTACCTCGTCGCTTGACCTATCCCAAGATGGCTGCAGCCCAACCAACAAATAATGCGCATGTCATTCGAAATAAATTTTCTGAGAATGAAGTCCCGGTTGCGGCGGCACAGAGAGATGACGAGGAATCTATCCCATCCATCGGCAACACCATGACACGGTGGAGAGGCAACACAGTGTCCGAGAAAGAAGCCAAGGCACTCCGTTACGTGTTTGATGACCTACAAGATCACTTCAGCTACCAATGCTTCGACCCAAGAGTTCGCTTCAACAATTCAAACCTTGAATACCTAGGCAACACTGGCACTGGGAAGTGGTTTGGTGACCTGGATTTCACCTACAACATCACGGGCAATCACTGTAACCTTTCCTACATCGGCATGGACGTATGTGTTGATCTCGCCCCAAAGCTTGTCCACAAGCATGGCCAGGCTATGTGGAAAGAATACGGCTCTACTTGGCTGTACGTCTACCTTCCGCAGCTGACATTCAACAAGTTCAAATCATATGTCAAGATCGGCACAGGATGGGATGTATCCGATGAAAGGACTGTCTATGATCCAAACCGCGATGTGGTGGCGATCGAGGCCAAGCTTCAGAGCGGACAGCCCAAGACAAGCTTCTGGGCTGCAAAGGATAAGGTAGCCTCTGGAGGAGCAGGAGATCGTTCCTTCTCACGTGTTGGAACCATTCAAGATGTGAGGTCACATTCTTCTCAGCAACGCATTCACAGAGGCGTTGGAATCTTTTCAGTATCCATGGAGGTGAATGGGACGCCAAACTTCAAGCCTTCTCCGTACATGGACGAGGCCGATCTTTGCTTCACCTTGGTTAGTCTTCGTACTTGGGGTACTGCAGATGATGGCGTTGCACCAATCGTGTATGTCCCACGCAAATGGCAGTAAGTTGAAGTGTCAAGTCTTTATGTAAAATAGTGTTTTTGTTCATTTCTGACAGCAATAGCTAGACTGAAGTTTATAAGTTGCGTGCACTCTCTTCATTAGATTCTTCTTTCAAGCCCAAATTCAAGCTGCACACAGGCACATTCCCGCTCCATATTACATAGTGAATGAGCTACATATCATAGCTTTCAATAGTCTCTTAACTAAGTCTCTTTACTGTGTAGCTGTAGATGCTGGGAACAAACTCGTCTGAAACAAAAGGAAGTAAAACATCATGAAGCAAACAGCTATTTACCAATACATACTATGAATCATGATGTAGTAGCAAACATATTCTTACAATAGCAATAGTGGAATTATTTCTCTATCGTGTGCGTGTGTGATTGAGTCAATAATTCAGAAACCTTTTTTTCTTCTAGCTTGGTTCTTGGTGTGATAATAATAAGTCGTTCTCGGGGCCCCTACGAGTAGCATGATAAAATTTCGTCAATATGGGCCCGTACGTGTGTGCATTGATACATTTAAGTGATGGTGTACAATTTTTCTAATCCTGCCATTCATGTGGGTGTGCGTGTGTGCGATTGTGCTTTTGGAGCAAATCAATATTCCTATCAAACATACAAAATTATTGGTCTCTCTTAAGAACCAAAATACTTGGACCAATCCTTGGAAGGTTGAACATCCTCTACTACCCCCTTGCCATAATTGACAAATTCAAATACAGACACTTGAGAATAAAAGGAGACGGACTTGGAACGGGACATGGCTGCTCTTGCCGCAATAGCTGCTGCAGCAGTAGCAGCTGCATCTTCGGACGCATCACGGCGGTGCTGAGCCAGTTTCCGTTCATCAATCATGGAGCACGAGTATCGACTTGGACGTAAACAACTGTGAGTAGGTCGTTTGATTAATGCCGTGGTAGAGGACCATGGACGTTGGGTTTGTTCTCGAAGTGGTGCCACACGTGAGACCCGTGCATCATATTTAATCGCGGGTGCTGCTGGTGGTGGCGGAGGAGCAACAACGGTGGGCAATATTTTTCTTCGGGGGGTAGAAGCACTTGGATTCTTCTTGTCCCTGCCGTAATTGATGGTGGAATCGTCAAAAGATGGTCTTCGGAATGCCTTCGCATCGACCATTTTGGGGGATGGGGCTGCCTGTGCAGATGATGATCTCGTCAATGAATTTGATGCGCACATGTCAGTGGAGGAGGGCTGTTCATCATCATCTACAAGTGGCAATGATAAGGATGACAACTTGTGCAACAATTCTCTCTCCTTGTCGCCGGCACTAGCCTTCTCAAATGTTGCCGTCGGTGCTTGAGAACCCTCGCTGCCCTCCCTGCTGCTGCATTTCGGAGAGGCCCAAAAATTATGAAAGATTGATCTTGGAGGACTAACCGACAAGCTAGCAGGAGAGGCACGTCCAGATGAAGAGACGGTAGAATCACTAAATGATGCTAGGGACGAAACGGGAACAATCTCGGGGAGCATATTCATAGTATCTTCGTCTTCACTGCTGCTTGAACTCATTTGTGTGTCCTCGCTACAGGACCGCATCTTCTTTGACCGCAAAGAAGTGTTTATTTGGGGTTCGAATGCCTTGACATATTTGGAGGTGGGTAGATTCCACATGATTTTGATGGATGTGTTAAGTGTTTTTGAGTTCGCAATTTCGGAACGATGAAAGTTTGATGGGGCGAAGTGGAAAGTTCACTGTTTTTGGGATCGGAATGAGAAGCGCAAGATGGGAGGATTGTAAATGACCGATCGTGGCTTTTGTGTTGTGGTTGGTTTGCTGCAGACTGCACTATGCAGCTATGTTGTTCGTCGTTTGAGCAGGAGGATGCGGGCTTGTGTTTTTGTTTTGATGTATTCTGATTCTGGCTGAACGATGAACAACGATAATACTTAATCGCGAACCGAAGCTGTTATTATGGTGACTCTGCCTATTACTCCATTTATGATGCTGCAGCACTTCGTTGGAAGTAAATTGGTAAGATGAGATAAGGACTGTTGGCCTGCTGGCTGATGCTTCCGCTGGTCGCAGGCAGCAGGCGCAGCAGGCGGTGAGCGAATTCTTTTTGCACTTTCCAGCTGCTCAAAGAACCTTAGACAGATTCAGATACCGATGACGTGATCTTTTGTTGCTCTGTGATACTACAGTTCTTATATAATATGTGTCGACATAGAGGAATGACCCTGCCAGGTATACAGTCATAAGGTGAAGATGATTACTACATGGAGCATTTGCAGCATCTCAACAGAGGGGATCGTGCTTCCATCCGCGACAACTTCATACTTACATGTGTATCATTGGCACGCCATCGGCCTCCGTTCAATCAATGCATTCAGGCTTCTCAAAACTCCCTTTTACGAGGGAGTCCCATTAAATATGGCGCCACGCAGGCCGGCGAAATCCATCGAGGTTGAAGCTAAAATAAATGCTAGCTGCGCCAAATGCTCCTCCTCTGGCAGATGCCTTTGATACAAAAGCCACCATAGACGGAGTTGATATCATTGCCGACGACCAAGGAAAGATCCAGCGCTATTGAATTATTACTGCAGTTGTTGGTCGAGAGAAGAGCACTCAAAAATGAAGAAATCAGTCGCCGTAGCACCGATAGCTTTAATACTAAGCCCCATATTAGTGGTGTCTCTCCAGAGTGTCACGCCGCCACTGAAACAACAACAGAACCACTTCCCATCAGTTAGATCCATCGAGCAACCATGCTATCGCACATTAATGTGTTATAGACGGAAAAGTAGTTCACCGCTTGCAAAAACATCAACCTCCGCTGCCGCATCCTACACGGCACTCTTCTCAACACCCACCAACGCAATCGATGCAGAAATCATCAAATCAAAACGAACAACGACACTCCTCTTTCCATCCAATAATACACAACGTCGTCGCAACAGTGGTAGTCCATTACGTTCCTCTACGTCCTCAAGCGGGAATACTCCATCATCCTCCGAAGAAGACACCTCCTCCGCAACCTCTTCTTCCTCCGAACCAGCCATATCATTCCTACAAGCGGTAGACAACTTCGGCATGAACCTCAAACCATTGGCAATCCAAGCCTATGAGAAAAGCAATGCCATCAATGGCGAATCCAAACAAACGAATAAACAAACATCACTCAAGTCATTATTCCATCGTATCAAATCAAATATTTTATGGATGATGTACATAATATACAGAGGATACAGAGGTTTCTTTGTAATTCTACCAGCTGTGTTTAAAGAGGTGTATCGGCAGTTGGAGGAGAGTGATTTGGTCATGGATGCATATGGTGATGAGGAGGAGGAGGATGGTGGTAGTAGTCGTGGTGGTGGTGAAGTGGGTGAGAAGAAGCCTCTGAGATTGAGGACAAGGATTACTACTTCTATTTTGACTAGTATTTTGACCATGAGTTATGTTGTTTCTGGAGGTATTCGTGTCCTTGGTAAGTAGTGTTGATTTATATATATCGATATGTGTGAAAAAATGGACGGCAACAGAGCTCAACTATGTACCTATCGCCTTTTCGGCTATTTTACTCGTGTCATAACTCACTCATTTCATTCGATGACGTCTCCTATCATCAGGCAAATTCATTCAAACCTTCACGAACACAACATCTGTAGAATCATCGTTGGAAGCTGCAGCGGATGAGATGGTTGATAATGAGGATAAATTAGCTGGTCGGTACAAGGGGTGAAGAGAATGAAATGTCAGAAAACACTGCTGCAAAGATAGATCTCGATTACTCCCATGAGCACAAGCACAATGCATATACGAAGAATAAGTGGGAGTTGACGACACTATAGCAGTTGTCATATTGATGTAACCGTGAGAAAAACAAAATTAGGTCACTAGTTGTTTCATAACTCTGTTAACCTACACTTCCTGAATTCATCTCAGGCTCATTGAGCCTGTGCCTGTGTCTTAAGACGTCTTCGTTGACGTCATTTTCGTCCTTTCTTCATATTTGGTACGTAAGTGAGATAAGATCTGCGTGCCACTGTTACTTCATATCATGAGTAAAAAGTATATGACAATCAAGAGAGGTTCCCAAACAAAGCGAGAAATGAAAGCAGACTGAATATTATTTATCACTGGTTTTATCACTGGTACTACACTAAGTATGTGCAAGAAGCAGAGTGGAGCAGTCTGGCTGGGGGCGCGGTAACTCAAAATCCAGAAGGGAGATGCCAAAACCCTTTCTTCAGAAAAGAGCTACTGAGTCGGAAATTCGGAAATAGATGTTTAGCTAGCTTCGTTCTGAAGTAATTTTCATGTTTACTTTTCTCAGTTGATAGAAGGATGTTTAGTCTCAACTCTCAACACGAAGCTTACAATGACTCCCATTTTGAATTTTTTTGGCGCCATCGGCCATCGCGTCGTTACACGACACAACAAAGCGGAGAGTGACAATGGGCCGACTGGAAACCATACAGCAGTAGTATTCTCTCACCAGCCCAGCAGAGCAACCACTCGCCTCCTTAGATCCTTACCATCATCTCATCATTCAGCAATGATGAGCGCCAAGATGAAACGACGCCTAAAACGGCGTGGTAGAAGCGTAGATCGACAAGGAGGTAGTTACGAAGACGATGATGACAAAGTAGTGTCCGTTTCATCTCCACCAAGACTTCGTCGAGACAGCATCAACAAAACCTCATCGAATAGGGAATTTGCATTCAATCTTGAACAGGCTGCCGCTGCTCAAGTGATTGATACGGATGACTCGGGCGGGGGAACTATATCTACGGTGACGAATGATGTAGCTTTTCGAGATGAAGTGTTTAAGTGTGGATTTGATAATACGGAATATGGCGTGATGAAGCAAAAGGATGTGGGAAAGTTGCAGCTGCAAACGGACGGCGAAGGATTTAGAATCAATAGTAAAGGCTCTACGAAGACGAAACCTCGAGAATCTCCAATGGGAGTAAATGAAGTAGACTTTCCTGATCAATTCGATCTGCGCTCGAATAACAACCGATCAAAAGCCATAGTAGAGGGACAATACTCCTCCTCCGCAAAGTTGAATCTGGGCAGAAACTCAAAGAAAGATGATGACACATTCTTCTACTCGGCAAGTGCTCCCAGTGATGCTACCAGCGACACGAGGTTGGTTGGAGAGACGATCACATTGGGATCGACGTCTTCTTATCTTCACTCATTTGACATACTTGACAATGGTCGAAATGGAGAAACTGAAAAGAAGAGCGCAACTCGTCCAGTCGATGCTCACCTGATGGAAATGGGACGTGGATCTCCATTACGGCAACCTAGCCCTAGTCCTAGAGACTCATCGCAATCGCGTGAAACAGATGAAGTACACGAAGCATCGGCAACAGCAGCAGCAGCAGCGACAGCGGCACCTTCTCCGCCTCCTCCACCCCAAGCTCCTCGTCAGCGTAGCACGAAACCCATAGACAAAGCAGACGCGTCCAACAACAACGATGATCCCACTAAAGCTGAATGCACCGTGCCAGATATCTTACAGGAATTTGTAGACGATGTCAAGTCGGTGCTGAATCAAGTGATGACTGTTGCCTACTGGGCCTGCACTGAGGGTGAGCAATATCTCTCGAGGTGTCAAAGTGACGAGCCAAGGCCACAACAAACAACATCATCATCCTCGCAATTGAACACCATTGTGGGGGATTCGACAACAGTACCAGCCCCCAACAATTCACAGTCGGCTCCTCCTCGTGCAGGCGACAAGTCGAGCAAGCCATGGACTGGCGATTACTTGGGCCGTCGTACGGGAACTGAAGAGACGGCGGATAATTCCAATTCTAGCCAGGAGGCGGATGGTACAGCGGAGAAGAGACATGGATCACGAACACATCGTTTGAAATTTTTTTTGACTTCCTTCAAGACTCGGAAGTAGGTGGCCCGCCCATGATGGGTCAACTACTCAACTTATTATCATAGATATAGAGAAAATTGTCACTCATAAGAATTATGTTTTGTTGCCAAACGATATCAAGGAAGAGGAAGTCTTCTTTTGCGTAAAAATTGATCCCAATACACTTAACTGAATTATTAGAAGATCAAACTGTACAATTGTCATACCCCTGCACAAAAGCTATGACCTCATTCGTCTCATCCTTTCAAATTATACAATTTACTTCACCGCCTCGTTCATCTTTCTTCTCAGTAGCGCTAATGAGGACATTTCATTGCAGCTTGTTTCGTCCTCATGAAACTCGAAATCGGGGTTGACAGGCAAAGACGAAAAGTCCAGTGAAGATTTTCCAGAGAGAATGCCGCGAATTCCCATCTATGGTACTTTCTGATTGAATGTGTATCCTTTTATCCTTCTTTTCGGACATCAACATTAGCCTTCGCTTACAGGCCGTGCATAGTTGCACTGGTTCTTCGTTTGTTATCCCACGATGCTATCTCTCAAGGCCAATTATCTCTAAGCGTTGTCCAGATGAGTCATTGACCTACCGTCAACTGGGAGTTTTAATGACGCGAAATGTGGATGTGGCTGTTTGTGTTTGCGGATGACGAAGGATATGTATGTAAGTCACTTGTGACTGTGAATTATTAGTCGATGCTTTCCGAACTCTTCCACCAACTTAGCCTTCGCTTCTCATACCTGGCATATTACATAGCAGCCTTCGCTTCCCATACCTTCCAAGCTGCTGATCGCATGACGCTCCATGCATAAATTTTTCATCAGAGACAGAGAGAACTGCATCTTTTGATTGCATTGCACATACTTAAACAGAACAATAACACGAGTCCTCGTAAGAAGGAATAAGATAAGAATAAGAAATTAGAACAAGAAGTTAAAGAGTTACAATGAAGAAAATCGTACTACTTGCCTTATTTTGCATCGGGAAAATAGCATCAAGTGGTGAGTAGAAGATTGCATCGGCGTTGACACTCAAACTCAAACATCTGGATCTTTACATTTACACTAACACATTCTTTTTCACACTGTTTCGGTATCGGTTTCGGTTTCATGCAGCTAATCTTCGTGTAAACAAGGGTAGTTATTCCCTTGGTGTAAATGTGAGTTGAATGAACTTAAATGACAGTAACAGATCAACCTTTTGTCCACCGAGCTCACATTCACATTTTTATGGCCGCATCTCTGATTCCATTAAAATTAAATCCTTAGGAAGATAACGTTCTTGCCTTAAAAGGAGAAGTTGGTCGTGCCTTAAAAGCAGAAGATGGTCAAAAAGGCAAAGAGAAAGGTGACAAAGACAATGGTTTCAAAGACAAAGGTGGCAAAGGCAAAGGTGAAGGCAAAGGCGAAGGCGAAGGCAAAGGCGAAGGCGAAGGCAAAGGCAAAGGCAAAGGCAGTGGTGGTGGCCGTGGTGGTGGTGGCCGTGGAAGAGGTGGTGGTGGTCGTAGTCCTGGTGGCCGTGGAGGTGGCCGTGGACTCGGCCATGGCAACACACGTGAGCCAGGAGATCAATTTTGAAAGGAATAACTTGTTCAATGACTGAAACTATCCTACTGAGATCCCCTATTAAAACGAAAGAAAATAAGATTATATCATGTCACAGCTACACAGCTACAGCTAAGTTATACCCCTCTCTCGCCGACTCTCTCGCGTGGTAGTGGTAGCAATCTCCTCAAATTGCATAGTGATAGTGAAGGTGTAGAGTCGGCAAAAGCAAAGATGAGCTTTTCATCACCACAACCACAACCACAACCACAACCACAACCACTTCCCTTCATGCCCCAAATGTGAAGCCTCATTTAAAGTCCAGCTTCGACATCTTTTTGCTAAGTACGTTCGTGAGAGTTCAGTTTCAACGATTATTGTGCCAGTACCACCTTCCAAAGGGGAGACCCAACAGAATAATGATAACGAAAGCAAGGCCAAGGCCAACACGCTTGCATACACCCTCTCGCTCTGCTCCTCCTTTACTCAATTATTAGAAGATCAAACGCTTCCTTTACGATACCAATGTTATACTGCACTTGGTGCTGGTGCAGACAGAGACAGAGACATACCTCTCCCACTCCTATATACCTCTATCTCTATTGCTATTGAATCAAAAGTAAAAGTGAAGGTGAAGCCTGTCAAGACTCGACTGACATAGCTAGAGAAATACCGTCTATCATCTTTCACTTGGTCCATCATCTCTTCTATCTTGCGAAGGGCGTTGGGACCCAGTGAATGAAAGCACGAACCACACCTCGCTCGCTCGCTCTATCTACTTCTATTTCCGTGTGCATGGGCCATGGGCCATACGTACTGAGATAAAAAGATCGAAGCGAAAAATAAAGCGAAGACCGAAGACGAAGAATGAACGAAGATGAGCAAACGAACGCAAAGAACCAAGCTACATAGCCAAGATCAGCCCTACCCCCTTGCTAACCTGTGAGGTTGAATGAATGAAACGTTAAAGGGGCAGAGCAGCTAAGGGAAAGGGAATTCAGTGCTTGTGGCTTCGATTTGTGGATTTAAATTCGTATCAAATACACTCAGAACTCTGTAGATACATATCTGGTACGCTGAACGGAAGATTTTTTGTGTGTACCACTGATAATTGTGCACCTCCAATATCCAAACCCTCTGCTCTCGGGAGATCACAATGAAAAACAAAATGAAATCCAATAAATTCATCCGATTATTGAAAATGAAAATTAAAAAGCCTCAAAATATCGATGCGAGTTACGCTACCATGTACGAAGGTGAGAACAGTAACTACGAGGACGCTATTAAATTGGAAGAAAATAATCACGAAGAAGATTACGATGAAAAAGAAGAAAATAATGAAGTTTCAGAGGAAGGGGATGCCCCAGACATGACTGTCGAGGAGGTATTACCGCCGCCTCCGGAACTGATCGAGGAGGGAGAGACGGCTGCGGAGGAAATGAATATTGATGAAGAAAAAATTGAGGGGGAGGAAGACCTAGATACGTCTATCACGTCATCGACATACAACAATGAAGACAAGGCCGAAATATATGTTCACGGCATGCCATTGTCCAATGAGTCGTGGTCTGAACGTAATGAGGGGGAGAATGAATTAGATGCGTCTGTCAACAATGTTGAATTTCAGTATGTTCAAGACATGCCATCGTCCAGTGAAACGTGGTCCGAGCGTATTGATATCTTTAACGGCTCAAAATACACTATGGAGGCTATGCCTGAATCAATGTTGCCCCAGCAGCAGTTGCTTGACCAAAATGAGCCCGCTGATGAAGATGAAAAAGAGTTGAAAGTAATTGATACTGATACGATTATTGATGAGGAACATGGTGATGATATTGATGAGGCAGCACTTACGGCGGAAAGTGAACGTCAGGAGTCAGAAGAGGATGAGCAAGGTGATGAAGAGGCGGTAGAAGACAATGAAGAAGTAGAAAAAGAGGGTGATGACAACAAAGAAGAAGAAGGGAGTGATGAAGTAGAAATGGTGGAAGAAGAGGTCGTGGAACAAGGCAACGAAAAAGATCAAGAGGATGAGCAGGAGGATACACCAGAAGGAGATGAAGATGAAAAGCAGCAGCAGCAGGATATTGTAGCAATGAAGGCTGGGAAAGCCTATGGTGCTCCAGATATCACACCCGAATTAGTTTCCTGGTGCAAGAACATGAAATGGCATCCAAACGAAGGATTCAATCACTGCAGTAATTCAATGGACATTCCACAGGCTGGGGTTGAAGATGAAAAATTTCAACAAATGTATTTCTTTGATACTTTGGTGGAATGTTGTCAGAAGTTTTTTCATTCCGATGAATGTGAACATGAGGATATGTGCGCTGCTTTGAATGTGTTGGGAGAAGTGGAGGGGGTTGCTTTTGAGAGACAGGCTGACGGTGAGTTGGAAGATGAGGTTCCTGCTGATGAGGGACAGCCTGGGGATGGCACAGGTGAGGAAGCTGCAGAGGAAGGAGAGGAGGAAGAGGAGGAGGTTGCCAATGAAGAGGAGGAAGGAGAAGAAGCCAGTGATGCCAATGAGGAGGAGGAAGGAGAAGAGACCAGTGACGAGAGCAATAACAAATCTTCTTCCACCGAGGGGCAGGGTGTACAAATCGATGAAACAAACGAATCGACAAATTGGGAGGGCTTCGATGAAGAAATGTCACATCAAAATGTCAAGCGCGAACCAGAACAACCGTCATCGTCAGTTGAGGCGCACGACTTGTCAGAAGCGCAGGGCAAAGATGATTACGAGGGCGATGGGTTTGGAACGATGAAATACAAACTTTTGCGTGGGAAGGGAGAGGGTGGTAAGAGGTCTGCGAATCCTTTTACTACTCTTGGAAGCGGAGCCTCGATTGCAGCAATCCTTCTAATATTGAGTTGTTGCTGCTTGTGCTACCGTAGATATCGACGCCGCAGATACGCACTATCAAAACGACCTAATCGCGGAAACTATGCCGCCCTCGGACGCGACGACTTCTTTAATGGAACATTTTCGGATGACATTTCATATGGTTCATATGGAAAAAATAGTGACGATGACGTTAGCGTCGAATCATATGGTAGCGATGACGGAGGGCATCAAACGAATTTAGAGATGGGTGGGTTTCACGAGCTCGATGCCAATGGAGGTTTGACTCTTGAGGAAATCAATGGTTAGGTGGTGTGCATGCACTCGACATTAATCCTAATTAGTAGCATTTTTTTGTACAAAAATTATTGATACTTTCTGCATGTTTTCTCTACCTCTCCTACACGAGTACCACACTCCGAGATGGTTCGATGAGTTGGACTGTGAGTTCCTCGTCAAAGGAAGTGAGCTCCCTCGTAAAATCTGCCTGAAAAGGCTCGGTCATAATGTCTTCCACAATCCGGCGATTTGCTTCCACTTCCAACCATATTCTGCTGCGACGTTTTCTCTTCAATCTCGAAACAGTCATGATGGTCACTGTAAGAAGGAGACTAACACAAGCTACAACCACCCACAGTAAATTCAGCCTACCATGATAAGGTGCAGAGCTATCTTGTATGGCAGCCGATGGAAGTATGATTGTTCTCCGAGTAAATACAACATCAGCAAGCCATTCTACAAATTTGGAGTCAATCCCTACTTCTCTGAACTCATTGCGACAACGTAAGCGGCCATCTGATATGAAGTTGGTGCTATTAACATCGTGATTAGCATTGGTAGATTCACAATCAGCAGCCTGTAGCATCATTTCTGCTAATCTAATGAGTTCATCTCTTCCAATTATTGCTGCAGAGAGAATGATGTCTCTGTGAGCTGTAGTGGTAGATGATACCTCTTCTTCTTCTTGTGCTGTTTCTTCCTTTGTTGATGTAACACCCGACACACTAGCATCATCATTTTGGATGAAATGATAAAACCAATTTACAACATCTCTTATATTTGACGAGCTCTCTACCAGTTCCAACTGGGTGGGAGAGATCACTGTACGTTTAAAGTCTGGAATGTTTTGAGTAGTTTGCTTGTCTTGAATTATTAGTGCATACGATTGTTGTTGCCCATCCACGTTGAATAACTTTTGTGCTGTGGTCAATGTTACATAGGTAGGGTATGTATCGGCAAGTTTCTGCAGACGGTTTAGCAGGGCGTCGTCGGCGTTGCTGTTGCTGTTGGGCAACATTTTGAAAGCCGTGTCAAGGAATTTGTGGTATGAAGGGTTGTTCGACGGAAGTTGATTTGATGACATTTTGTCGCAGGCGGCTGGAGCAGCGATAGTCAGGGCCATAATGATTGGCAACTGTTGAAAGAAGAGGCGGCTCATGATGGTTACAAACAATTTAGAAGTGGATGGGTCCGACTTATCATACAACGCTACCAGTATTCTACACATCATCTTCCAGCTACATCATCGTGCTTGGTGACATAAAGAATACCCAATTATGATCTAAATGGGACAGCCGCCAAATCTGTCAATAACTGCCACGTAACAAAAATGCTTCACCGACTACATAAGAAGTATGTACATCATCACTCGCTGACTTGATTAATGCCATAGCATAAGAGGTTTGCTATTGCTATTCCAGGTGTCGGCAAGAGGCATGAACATTAACAGGAAACAGATTGTGTTAAGCAAAATAGTAGCCTCGTAACGTAGTTCAAGATCTAGAGAGGAGTTGTCACAAAGGTGAGGCAATACTATTTCCTGGAGCTTCTCTAGAGCAGTAATCCTGCCTAACAAGCCGCAAACTATGATATAAAACACTCCTGTCCAGCAAATGACATAAGACCGTCACGGCCCTTATCTGAAGCTTCTATTTTCTATCGCTTTTCATTATCTATTCTCAAGTGGGAGAGAAAGAGAGAGGGGAAGTGTACACTTTAGTTCCAGTTCGTTCTTGTTAACGATGTGCACGTTGCATTATATATATATTCCGTGTCATTACAACATAGGGAGAGGTCCTACTCCAATTTACATTCCTGGTGGAACATCGTCATACACCACAGGAATCAAAGGAAGCGCCCTATCAAAGAATGGAGAATTAATATACAATTCCCACAACACCAACAGACCAATTCCAACCCAAGCTCCATTCTCGAGAAGCTTCAAAATATTGAGTCCCTCAAACGGAGACTTTTCTGCTTCAATTTCAGCCTCACGTTGAATAGCTGCAGCCCTGCGCTGTGCATCACGTGCGGCCTTTTTGCCCATTCCCGCCGTGTTGATTTCAGTTGATGTTGATGCAACAGTGACCCCACCTTCTTCCCCCAAACGAGCCTTACGTCTAGCAATCACATCATCAAACTCGGGTAAATCAATCCTAGCATCTCCACCACCATCTTGTTCAATCATTTTGTCAAAATTCATTAATTTCTCCAAACTTCGATCCGCCAAAGTATCCTTGATCGACTGAGGAGGTTGCCAATTATCACCCCCCGCCTTTCCTCGCATGGATTCCAAAATGACATCTTCATCGAGACCATCGACATTCCCCCCGAGTTCTTCGGCGAGTTGAGAGTTTAATCCGGATCCCTTTTTTAATTGTGTGGGTCGACTTGTTTTCACGCTAGTTACCGCCGCTGCGGCAGAGGCGGTCGAAGCTGCCAGTGGCTGTTCGTCAGCAATGAAGTTTTCATCTTCGGCATCGTCAAAATCAGGTAGTTCCTCTGATGGAGATGGAGCAACGACTGATGAATCCTTTCGTCGTCGTCGCTTCTTTCCGGCCATGAGTTGTGACGATGGGCGGCAACTGTTGCTGGATGTCACATGGTGCGTTCGCGTTGATATGGTAGAAAATCCACTTGCCTCGTTGGAGAGGAGTGATAGGAGGAGAGCGAAACGGTACAATTTCATGGTGATAGGTCTGGTCTATGAGTCCACTACATATGGTTTACCAGCTCATCATCTCACCATTTTGATCGAGTGAACAGTGGATGTGCGTATGTTGAAGTTGGTTGGCGGACAATTTGAGACGGGCATCTTGTATTGAGCAGTGGAAATCTCATGTTCCAGATGCAAACTATCAAAAATTGGATTTGACATGGTCACATGCAATTCTGACACCTGCCCTTCTCCATCCCGAGGTGGAAGTAACGCTAAATCAAACAATATCGTCGCGTCACTCCTCTCGGCAGAGAAGAGCAAGTTTCAAAGAGGCAGAGGTTCAAATGCATCACGCACCGACAGCTCATCACAAATAACACTCACCGGAGAACAAATCATCGGAGAACTTTACTCAGATAACATGCAACTACTCCCTTTCGCCATCAGCCCACTAGGCCTCTTCGGCCCCACAATAAATTACTTCCTATATGGCACACCTCCACCCAGCGACTACAAAACACTCCACAACATCGACAAGTCCAAATTCCCAAACGCCTCCAACATGGCTCACCAAGCATTCACTAGAACCCCATCAAACATCCTAGAACGAGCCGACTCAATTTGGAAATCAAAACAAAGAAACTATCACTACGGGGGATCCTACAAAAGCCCAGACCCAAGCACCTACTACACACAAATATTCGGGAGAACGGTTTGTAAGGCAAACGGCTCGGCAGGACTAGCTGCCATTCAAGCACTCTATGAGAGCAACAATGGCCCGATAACAGCGTCATCACTTAATGATGACCAAATTTCATATTTATTACACAGTACAGGTGGCAGATCTATTTCACAAAGAAGTAGCTCTCAGTCGACTCAAGAGTCTTCACAGCCATCTACAGATACTTTTCTTGTTTACAATACCAGTGATACGTAGTTTACCGTAGCACAAAAATAACCTAACGCCCCACCTACCATGTGCGTACCGAATACCCTAATAAGACCCTATTCAGATGGAAGTTCCAGATCGATACATAGTTTTGTAGCTCAGCATTAGTAGTCTGCTTGGGATGAAGAAAGGTCAGATACTCCTGCCATTGTTTTCAACGAATGCCTTACTTTCTGTCGCTGCGTGCAGCCCGAATGTCCTGATGGATGAATGTCGAGTCTATATAGGTGCGGTTAAGCTTTACTTTTGGGCCGTCAGATCCGGCTTGAGGTCGGACGGATTGTGACTGATGTGCTTGGAATTACATACCTGAAGAGGAGGTGAATGACCGTGATGGCCATATGGTATTTAGGGAAGTAATACAATGTTAGTTTTGGAAGTAAATCAATTTTTTTCAGGTGTCGTGATCTTCGTAGTGGCCTGGTTCTGGTAGCGCAGTGAGCAAGTCAATACTAATACGGTCGAATGAACAAACTAAAGAGGAGTTATTGATACGGTGTCTTAAACTTTAATCAATCTCGTATACCACTCCAACGGAGAGTGATAATCATCCTACAATATCTCGATCAGATCCAATAGAAGCAAATGAGTGTCATACTTGACTGTGCTCCTCGCAATACACAAATATTTGGTACGAATAACGAATAATCAATCATATAATTCTCACTTCGCCTTGTAGGCAGCCATAGCGGCGTATCCGGAGGTGATGAACCCAGCCCAAGAGGCAAAATAACCGTTCCCAGTCTTATCGAATGGTCCACCAAAGGTGACAAGGCAAGCAGCGACAATCCAACACACGGCAAGGAACGACATGAGGCCCAAGTTTGCCATAGCACCGAGTTGCTTTCCCTTCCTATCCATGGACTTGAGGATGAGCGTGACAACAATGGAAAAACATGCTAGAGACAAAGCATAAATGGCATGGTTCCTTGGTTTAACTCCTTCCGTCGGGGAACCAACTTGGCGGATGCAAGCGACCAACATAACGATAGAGGCAGCCATGTGGCCCATGATTGCTCCTAGCCCCCTGACGTTGGAATGGAACGTGTTGGTATCCATGCCCATTGACATAGCACACCCATAGACAGTAGCCCAAGCGGCAAAGTACCCATTGCCGGTCTGTCGTTTATTCGAATGAGGGACAGATGAGACGGATCATTAGATATATACATGACACGTATTATAGCGTGAAATGAGAACCCTGATCCAAATATGAAGATGAAGACAAAAGAGGTAAATTACTTACTGTTGTGAAAGGATTCTTGAATGTAAGGAAGCATACACCGATGAAAGTCCACAAAAAGTTTGTCATGCAAAGATGCTTCTCAATTTTGGAGTACAAACTGCCCGCAAACTTGTGCATAAGAAGGCTAAGGAAGGAAATGATCAATGAGATCGACGAGATGGAGATACAATAATCTCTGTAAGAACCAGATTT
Source organism: Skeletonema tropicum (assembly GCA_037178625.1). Taxonomy (NCBI): domain Eukaryota; phylum Bacillariophyta; class Thalassiosirophyceae; order Thalassiosirales; family Thalassiosiraceae; genus Skeletonema; species Skeletonema tropicum. Next base: position 2,353,702 of record CM074136.1, read on the forward strand.
CAAACCGGTAGATGCAGTGGTGGCAATGAGAAGGATGATGCTCGAAATGATAATGACCGCAAGGGGGAATTCAGTTTCATCCATGGTGACACCACCGACGGTGGTGGTTCCTTCTGCAGCCTTCCCGTCGGTACTGCTGGCTGGTTGTTCTACCTCAACAGCGGGCATCTCCACGACGGGCACTTCGTCCATGTTTGCGTTTTCTTCGTCAGCCATGTTGTTTAATGTGTTAGTTATTAGGAGCAGATGTAATCTCTTTGGAGTAAGGTAGGGTTCGTTTCATGAGGTTGACAGGCCTACCTCTCTCTTCGTTGCACTTGCTTGTAGCTTGATGTTGTTGATGAATGTTCTGAGAAGTCAAGGGTTCTCATTTTTCTGGCGCCAAGGCCGAACCACAAATATGAGTACTGATTCCAACGTACCTCTACAAATTTGGCCAAGCAAGAGGAGGCTTTTTTCTTTTTTCTGATCCTCTTCCCTGCAGGCAGCTGCAATACGTCCACACTTCCAGCAGATAGGCCTCTCCAGTGAAATAAAGGAAGATGATCCATCACGTTAGGCCTGCTCATCATGGCGCTACCGGTGGTGCAACAGCAACGCCGCAATCACTGCCACCCATCATCGCAGACTTGGCAGACTCCGTCATAATACCGCTCACACATCAACAAAAGGCCGTCGCCCATTTAACAGTAGATATTGCCTTTTTGTATCATGTAGCAGCAGACAATGATATTTTATTGCAATCTTTGTCGACCACTTTGGTTGATTTCCCAGTACTCTGTGGCCGGGTGATGAAAATACAACGATCAGGCACTGAAGAAGTGGTGCTGTGTGTCCCGAAAGCACAACACCAAAACGTCGACACCAAAACCTACTCTCCTCCATGGGCTTACGTTCCCCTCTCCTTTGATGCCGATATACGTGGAGACATAAATACGAATGGAGTTGCACCAAATGATTGGTTTGACATGGCAGTCAATTGTATACCAACTGATGCATGCCACATGTCTTCTTTTGCATACAATGAAATTATTGATGCGTCCAAGTTAGGCGATCCCATGACTCGCATTCGAGTGTCAACTATTGACTCAGATTGTCAAGTGATTGCAGTATCCATCAACCACGCCTTGGTTGATGCTGGTGCGATTAGTCTATTTATGTCTGCATGGTCGCGACAATATCAGCGGTGTCGTGAACAACTTGGTGGAGCAGCAGAAGCTGACAAACATGAGGATATTGAGAGGCCCAAAATAACTTTTCATCATCCGATATTTGATTTAGATGGAAAACAGGACGATCAACAAAGAATGGTTCCGAATGAGTGGACGAGGCTGCTACCAAATGAGTCGGGTGGTGAAAATCCTTTTGTGGAAAACAAAGCAAGCATGACCAATGAAACGAAGAATGCATCATGCACTGTTTACTATCGTAGTCGAGATCAGATTGAAGTGCTCAAGAACAAGTCTCTTGAAGAAGCGAATAGTGAAACACAGCAGCAAGTAGAGGGACAGCGGAGGGTTCGCACTCCACCCTACGTCTCATCCAATGATGCCTTGATGGGGGAAGTTTGCAAGCAGCTCGAAGCTACATCAGTATTACTATGCATGGACTGGAGACCAGTACTAAATCGACTTACATTCTTTGGGTATGCCGTGCTGTTTTTATATCTTGACCTCCCATCTGCCAGTAATGCGCCCGCTGCATGTAGAAATATACTAGGCTGGAAAGATTGCAATGGCGAGGAAGGCTCCCCAAGCATCGTGCGAGATGCCAAGTTTGTATTGTGGAAGATGCAGAATGAAACCAAGCAAGGTCGGACGGATCTAATCTGGAACTCCTGGACTGACTTCTTTACTCTACATGATCAAGAATATAATGGCAGTCGCAGGGATGAGAACTTTGCTGAGATGGAATGCTGTCCACACGATATGCTTATGAGTGAAGAAATGTGCAGGGCTCGTGTAGACGTTGCAAGAAGAGGGCTTTCGTATGCAATTATCTTTCCACAACCAAATAGAGGTGTACGAGTATATTTCTTTGGCCCAACTGAAGTCGGTCATTCTCTGTAGCCAAAGTCTACAGAACCCTAATGATGTATAAACAGGCCCACTACAGACACCCTTCATGTTTCTATGATAGCAATGGTACAGATTTTTTTAGATTCATACTCGTGTAGCGAGTGCAGGACGGGAGGAACTTCGGGTTAAGTTTGGTATGTGCTTATGAGGTAAGATTACAAGTAATGATCAACACTTGCAAACTAGCGGTCTACCCAGAATTCAGCTCATTTAAACTTATTTAACCCATCGTCCATTGATTGTCGATAGAGTGAGTATTGTGGATAAACCGTTCGCTCCCCATCTTTCTGATCGAATTCCTCAATATATTTTCATCTCGTGTTCCTACTTTCGCAAGCCAAAAAGGAGAAGCTTCCACCAGCCAATTAGCTTGATATGGACCCCTGACTGCTTTCAATTCCCCCTGACGAAGCCATTTAACTTTCTTCACCATGAAACCGATTCTAACTGCTGGACCCCCCAATGTATTTGAATCACATAGATCAGATAAATCTAATGGACACTGCGTTCGAGTTGCTTGCTCTTTAGTCATTGTGGTTATGCAATCATCTTCAACAACGCCAAATGTCAGTGTTTGTGGAGGCCCTGCCTTGGTGTAACCTCCTTTAGTTTGAAGGACAATTATATCTCCCGCTTTCATTTCTATGAATTGTTTATAAGACCCAATGTACGCTCTTTCTTTGGGGTCGATTTCATTGCATTTATCACAAATCTGTCTCAATTCATTGTTACTGTGTACAGAGGCAACTCTCAACCTGAGGGCTTCTCCGTTGAACCATTGGCATCGAGGTAATATCTTGGCTAATTCGAGCTCAGTGATAATGATGCCATTATTGACACACCATTCGGCGATTCTTCGAGAGAATTTATCCCCTTCGATCTTAGAGTTGTTGTAACATCTAATGCGATAAACATCGACGTTATCTTTTGAAATCATTGCTTTCCAACGTTGACCCCCAACCTCATCAGATGCTGTTGAGTTGAACCCATGCTACTGTCTCTCATCATCGATATTGGTCATGTGAGAGCCTCCTCTGTCAACGGGAGCTCTTTCGACGGTATCACCTTCGATTTCACGTTGAGAAGTCCGAGATCGCTTTGCTTGACGTGTGTTTGTTGTTACGTCATCATTCAAAGACTGTAGTTCATCATCGGTGGCGAGACCCACTGCAAGAGTTCTTCGAGTAGGTCTCCTGGAACGCTGAGATCGGCGAAGATGTGCTCCTGCATCACTGTTAACTAATGCAGTGGATGGAGATGCAGTAGAAGGAGGATCTTGATTGTTGGAGAGATCAGCAATACCACCCTCGGTATCTCCCCCGCCTTCTCCATCTATCTGGCCACTAGAACGGGTAATGATTTGACTAATGTCATTTGAGTTCTCTGCAGCATCAGTCAATGATGCGTTGTCAGGACGACGCCTCGGTCCCTTCCTTTGGTAATTAGGCACCATGGCCTTCATAGCCGCCTGTGTCTCCCTAACACAAGTCAAATCCACATCAATACCAGAATCTTCAATAAAGTGATTATTCACCTTCCACGGAGTTTCCTTTCTGCAGTGATATTTCTGATTGCAAAACATACACTTGATTGATTTCTTATTACCCATCAATTCAGTGATTTGCCTGTTGCGATCATTCTCGGCGCAGTTGTAGCAAACGTGATTCATGCAACATATCAACAGCGCTGGTACTATGCTTCCGCCATACTCATTTGTGCATATGACACACGTTCTGCTCGCTTTAGTCGTCATCTTCGGCAGGGACTGTGCTACTTCTCTGTAATGTTCAGTTGACCATCATCCACATGCGCAGTTGAATCGTTTCCATTGTCCATTACATTGTCCACGCTTGGCTTGGTACTTTTTACATATATCATCGAAGTAAAGATCCTCTTTCAAGAAAGCAAGGAGTGTTGTATGTTGTCACAACGACACCGATCAACAAAGGATGAGTCTCTGGACAACTCCTGGACTGACTTCTTCAAGACTATTGGCAGTCTCAGGAGTGGGAACGTTGCTGAGATGGAATGCTGCCCTATTTATCTGCATGCTTAGTGTAGACAACTGACTGATACTATTTCATTGAGCCGCCTCATAATAATATTATTGAGGCTATCAGACACTGGACTGACCTGGAAGCCCCTGGAATGATCTCTCGAAACAATACAACAATAGTGGTAGGCAAAGTCAAAATTTGATAGGTAATAGCAAAAGCTTTCGCTTTCATAACAATGATTCATCGTTGGCTTGCTTCATTGATATTTGCTAGCATTTTATTGGTACGAAATTTGTATAAACGATGGAGTGAATTGAAGTTTGAAGCATCACTTTTACTCCAGCAGTCTTACTCTGTATGAAATTATTAGGCAAGTACGTATCTCTTTCGTGTCCTTTGCCTTTGCCTGCCATCCCCATCGGCTACTTACTGAGAAGCGTGCTTAGCATTTTCACACCAGACGCGATGTAGAATCCAGTCTTTGACATCATTGATTACCTTGTCCTTCACCCCTGGTTCTGCAAGAAGATTGTGGCGTCCTCCTTCATAAACTTGCATCTGTGATTGACTGTGTGGAGCCATCAGGTAATAATCAAAATTCTTATCTCGTTTGCAATTGAGCATCATTTCCAAGCCATCTTGAGAGACGATGTGGTCATCTTCGCCAATCATCATGAGCATAGGTAAGTTAATATCGCATACCAAGTTCGGAAGTTCCTTGCGGCATCTGAGAGCCTCGACTGCATATCCTACCCTGATCTTTGCCTTACTACAAAGGGGATCCGAGTACCATTTCTCGAGAGAATCTGTATCTTTCACAATCAACTTTGGATCAAATATTTGCTTTAGAGGAAGCTTCGGGGAGAAGGCATTCAATGCCCAGAGCAGCTTCTCCACCGCTGGGTTCACTTCTTGGTCGGGGTGAGGCTTGTAGGCACCGGATAGCCCAAGTAAACCAGAATATTTGTGGGGGTGTTCGAGAACAGAGTAAGCTGCGATGAGTCCACCGATTGATTTCCCGAGAATGAAACGATTTGTGACCTTTGCATACGTCGGTTGCTTGTGTATCTCTTTATAGTACATGTCCACATCTTCAACAAATGTTTCAATGTCATTCATGTACATACTTTCTCCATCCGAAAGACCCCAACCACGCATGTCTAAAGCAAATACGGCGATGCCGACCTTGACCAATTCCTCTGCTAGTTCGTGATATACCCCGCTGTGATCGACAGTTCCATGGCAAATGATCAACGTTGCTTTAGTGTTATTGATATGCTGCGGTTGAAGCTCCCAACTTCGAGAAAAGAGCCACAGGGCGTTGTCTGAGGAGGGTAGAAACTTGACAGTTTGTCCTGATGGGATCTGATCTACTACAGAATCAGGATTCGGGGGCTTAGATGGATCATCGAACCCATACTTGATCGGTTTGTGTTTAGTGGAGAACATGTTTTCAATCATTGTGCTGTTGCTCTTTATGAGAGTGTTTAAGTAAGCTGAAAGAGAATGCGATCACAGTATATGTATGTACATAAAGTAAAGAGTTCCAAGCTGTGTTGTGGGGTTCTCATTCTTGCAAAGGTTCGCACGAACTTCAACTTAAACTTAAACAGCAATTTTTGTTAAGGTCGAACACAAGTAAAAAATCACTAATAAAATTTGGCCGTTTGTTAGGCAAAATGGGCTGGTAGGTCTACGATAGGAATTAGTATACCCCCTTGCGAACTCAAAAACGGCCGTTTCAAGTCACGCACGCCCCACCTCGCCCAACGACTTCGGACTGCACTGTCGGTCTCACACTTTTTCACCGCGATAAACGGCCAAATACACAACCACAGCACAACCACCATGATGCCATTGTGGACTGCCCAGTAATACAAAATCGACACTGTACCAAGCAATACTTTTGATACTGGAGGCGGAGAAGCCTATTTGTAGATCACCTTCGAAAAAGTATTGCTTGGTTCGACATATCTTACGAGAAACAATTTTTGCCCCGCGACGTAACGGAAATTGATGGATGCAACTGATGTTGTCGACTAATGCCTTGGGTAATCATCGTTGCCACCATTTACGAAGCCACCACGACGCAACAATCGATACTATATATCCATAGGGAGGCATCAGTGTCTTGGTAGCCGCATCTTCGCCCGATTACGTCGTCCGGAACGTCGGTTACTTGGTGTCGACATATTTTATATAATATTTTATATCGGCGGTGCTGTGCAGTAACGAGGGGCGATAAACCATTCCTAAAGGCAACCAACCCGCTCCCTGGACTCTACTATGCTATAAATACAACGGCTTGGCACTCTAGAGCGGAAGTAATGACTGCACGACGTCGCCTATGTGGTGAAAAAATACACAATTTGTCGTTTCCGTCGAAAACAACAATCAACTGACAATTTAATGCAATCGGCGTGCATATCGATTGAATAAGCATTGATATATCATTATTATGATTGCATATATCCATGGGAGTGTAATGAATAAAGTATGTTGAGGGGAACATCATATTTATCAAGTGTTACTTATTTATTAATTTATATAAAACAAAAATAAATAATGACATAATCTATCTGATATTAAACTCTATCATGCACTGCCAACGCATATAAGTCTTCTATTGACTATATATGATGTATCTTACACGGTCAACCACCCATATGCAGTTATTGGCTCCTTACAAAGTTGATTATTGCATACACTCTGGATAGAAAAATAGATTGCCTCTCACTGATAAAATGTGATTGATCATGTACTAGTTGATGTTTGTGAACAGTTCAGGTAGCAAAAGATATCCCTCATATACCACATATCGATTGGATGCGAGGAAAGCCTCTCCTTAGATGTTTATCACCACGCAAACGTCCGTGGGAGTGGTGAGGGGAGGCAAAAGTGGTGGATTTTATGCCGTCGATGGCGACGTTATTTTCTTCATTTTCGATCAATCAACTGAGTATTGCCGTCGTCGTCGCTTAGATGATGATGTATAAGATTGGATAAGCTGAGTATCTTGGGTGTTTTTATTGGTTGTGCATAACTGTGGCCATAGGAGTGGAGGACATCATGGTGAGGGTGTAAAAGATGACATTCGGAGGGTGGATTTGAGTGGTACCGTTTAGCGAATTTGAGGCTACGATAGGAATTGTCCCTCTAGCTACGGCCAAAATAGCGATTTGTACGTGGGAATAGTAGTGAGAATTACTTGTGTTCGACCTTAACCAGAAGATGCCCACACCCCGGATCCACCCCGGGTGGCGTCTTTACCACGTAACTATGTCAATAATAGGTCGATTCTTTTGGTTCAAAGACCAACAACCTTCCATTTAGTTAGTTTAGAACGCCTCTGCAACGTGACATGGTGGTATTCCGACCATTCTCCAAGATATTGGGGGTACTAATTCAGTAGCACTGGCATCGTCGGCCCGGGGTGCTCGGCCATCACGCATCACACACTAACAAAAAACATCTCCTCCATGACGAATCCGACGGCAAACCATGCTACTATTGGGCCAACATTCCCAAAATCAACATAAACAACATAGTGTCTGACCCTATTTTTTATGTAGATTCCGATTCTGTAAGCGGTGGCGGCCGAATCGGCGTCGTTGTGATGGTATACGGCTCTAACCGCCAGAGACACAAAATCTGCACATGCCGGGCAACATCATGACATACTCATATTTAATAGATTTCGGTTATTTAATAGCCATGGTGCATTGCAGACACCTTCTGAATACTATGATGATTGATTATTATTATCAGTTTTATTGATTACATACAAATTAGACGTAATAATTGAGTAGTAGGTCAAATCATCCGCTGTTGCTTTGATCCCATCGGGTAGGAATGGTGCTGTTAGGAGTCATATGATACCCTGAAACCACTGTATAATGCTCGCAACAGATGGCTATTGGTGTTGTGTGGTGAAAAGGCCCCCAACTTGCAGGATGAATACACTTAATATCACTTCAAATACTCGTGTATGTGATTGCATTCGGCTCTTCATTTTCCACCAAAATATGCTACATTTCAACCAGTCCAATAATGTCGTAGCCGCAATGAAATAGAGATATCTACACCAACCACGTTGATTGTTATATTATAGTCATCACCTCACAGACTTTTGGCACCCTCTCATTTCATTTTCTGTCAGATATATGCATTCTCCTTTTTGATGTATTTTGTGGAAATTATCAATTTTCAACTACTGTATTCACCATGCCACTACATGCGCCATAGAACGCCCCGACACACTCTAGAGGGGACTGATCGCCGCTTAATAGTATATAGATGGCGTCTGCAAACCAGTTCAGTGGCAGAGCAGCTTCAACTATTCATCTGAAGACCATATTGGAAGTGCATCATCACACCGATGTCAAAGCGCAATTTTCCGGCACCTCTACTTTGGTGTCATAATAAGTAGCGATGGCGTGGATCGACCTTTTGGAGAGGGAGGTGCTGCAGTTGGGCTGTCTAATTTTATGTGTAGCTAGTGTTGTTGATGTCGGCACGTACGGGGTCGAGGTGCGCCATGGTGCTGGTGATTTTTTTCATTATCCCCTGGGCATCTTCTGGTTAAGTAACATTATGTACTCCAATTTATTTTTTGCCTAGACCAAAGCACCACAACATAAGTAAGTAGTACTCCTTCTTAGTCTCCACTTCCAAGTTTGTTTCGGGACGGCCACAGCTGCATTAGCATCAGCAGCACCGCACCAGCTAGACACAGCATTGGCGTTTTCCTCGTCGGCTGCTTCTGGGGCAGCAGGGACGTCGATGATCACCTGGATCTCGATGTGATCGGTGTTGTCTTCAGCTGGCATCACTGTTTGTTGTTCTGCCGTCGACGCAGGTATGAAGACTCCAATTAGTTAAGTGTGGCGACGATGCGCAATAAATTGGGTTGGAGGCCTTGTAAAGTAGGAGAGCACCTGCTTCCTTCTTTGTCTTTGTTGGAGATGTTCTGTGTCAGTGTCAGCGTTCGCATCACTTCCAGAAATGAATACGTCTATCCATCCAACGCTCTCTGGAAATCTACCACTGCTGCCGATGCCAACACCGATACCAGAGAAGGGGGCGTCATGGACATGCAAATACTGCGCATTCCGACAAAGAGTGCGAACTGTCAACCAGGTCCTATCCTCAATCCAGCATCTTGTGCCTCAGGACTTGCCAGGAGAAGGCAACGATTGGATCTCCACTCTATCTCTGACTAGCTCGTTGAGAGAGTCAATGATTGTGTCCAAGACCAAGGCAACACCCACAGACGTAATTCGTTACTTAAAGAAGACTGTGGCGATCTTCAATACCCTCAAGGTCTAGACAATCTGTTTTGGAATGGTGGTAATTGAATTGAGACTTGCTTGTCAGTGATTCCAATGTCAATTAGTACTCCCTCTGTCCCACAAAAAAGTAGATATCTGATTTCATTTGGCTTAAATTTCATCAATTTTCGTCGAGGAATTTGCTATTGCACACCGTTGGAAAGCTTATTTCACGGCGGTTACGATTGAATATGTAGAGGTTGGATGTTGTTAAGCGGATATTTGTGTTGTTATTGTGATAAAAGGGGATGAGTTAACGCTATGTACCCCAGTCCTTATTCGTCCTTATTTTTGAATTATGGCAAGTACCCAGCAAACCTTCGCTTGTAGTAGGCCGATTTTAATGATTCCTTGAGCAGTATTATTCTCAGCAGGGTAGTAGTGAATAGTCTGCCTAATATTATGCCGTGGTTCCATTGCCAACAGCCGCTAGAAAGGGTATTGCTGTCTCACGGTGTGTCGGCTTCTACGTGAAAATTGCTAGTAAAAAACCATGGGCTATGTATGGTTGGTACGTAGGAAACTTGTAAAAGCACCTTTTAGTGTACATATGCGTGAAGATACTCGGAAACTACATTAAATTTGTAGTTCAATGGTGTTTTGACCTCGGATTATAGCCAATTGCATCAAAGAACACTATCACACCAAAGTTTGCTACTTTAATTTCCCTAGTAAATATGCAGATATGGCCGATTTTGTTGAGGTAGGAAACTGATTAGGCTGAGGTCAATATTGTGAGTATAAACTATAAATTGATTACTTTCAGACGAAAGAAGACATGCTAAATCGATTACAACCTCGACTGGTCGCTCAACTTGATTACATAACATGCTAAACGCGCTGCCAATATAGTGATCGGATCGGACGCCATGTTTGTTAGCACTTTTGTTAGTAAATTTTTTTTTGCCTCCCGCCACTCTGGGGTATCGACCGATAGACTCGAGCAGTAGGCCATCGTGCAGCAGGACTTACTTAGACTTACTTCTGAGCGTAGCACCAAGTACCTACTTCTTGCTATTGCTATCTTAGACAGGGTTTTTCTGTGATCTCAGAAAGAGAAATCACAGAAGGTATTAGACGAAAATGGCGGGAGGAGTTTTGGATTTCCAAAATCTTTTCTCCATCACTTCGTTCACACATCTTCATTGATTTGAAACTCAATGACGATGACTCGGATGCTTTACAGCATCACCAGAAGTCCCTCCGCAGTCAACAGAGGAACGCCATTTTCTTTGACAAATCAATGACGATGACTCGGATGCTTTACAGCATCACCAGAAGTCCCTCCGCAGTCATTTCAATGACGATGACTCGGATGCTTTACAGCATCACCAGAAGTCCCTCCGCAGTCAACAGAGGAACGCCATTCACATCTTCCTTGATTTGAAACTCAATGACTGATGACTCGGATGCTTTACAGCATCACCAGAAGTCCCTCCGCAGTCAACAGAGGAACGCCAAATCAAATCAAGGTCGTTCGACCTTTTCAAATTAGGAGCGTGGCCCGCTACCTTTCAATTCAATTCAATCAAATCAAATCAAATCAAGGTCGTTCGACCTTTTCAAATTAGGAGCGTGGCCCGCTACCTTTCAATTCAATTCAATTCAATCAAATCAAATCAAGGTCGTTCGACCTTTTCAAATTAGGAGCGTGGCCCGCTACCTTTCAATTCAATTCAATTCAATTCAAATCAAATCAAGGTCGTTCGACCTTTTCAAATTAGGAGCGTGGCCCGCTACCTTTCAATTCAATTCAATTCAAATCAAATCAAGGTCGTTCGACCTTTTCAAATTAGGAGCGTGGCCCGCTACCTTTCAATTTCAATTCAATTCAATTCAATCAAATCAAATCAAGGTCTCACGACCTTTTCAAATTAGGAGCGTGGCCCGCTACCTTTCAATTCAATTCAATCAAATCAAATCACGACCTTCTCTAAAATCGAGCGTGGCCCGCTCACCTCTACATCTAAATCAAGGTCTCACGACCTTTTCTAATCAGGAACGTGGCCCGTTTCCTTTCAATTTATGGTCTCACAACCCATTCCAATCAAATCAAGGTCTATCGACATCGACCTCTTCTACAATCGAATCAAGATCAAAGTCTCAGGGTAACCGAGGTTCCGACAATCAGCGTCTCAACCCCCCCCCTTTCAAGGTCCAACTATCTTTAGAATCAAGGTTTCTATTCCTATTTTCAACTCTTTTCTCCAAGGGGAGTGTCCACCTCTCCACTCTTTCCAAATTCAGGGGCGTGTCTAGCCTTTCTCATTCTTAATTCGAGATGGTTTTCCTCCTCTGCTCAAGTTCAAGTTTTCCCCCTTACTACCGCTTCCGTTTCATCACACAAATATTTTACTGAAGTGTGTAAATCAGAGTGATTTTGAAAATTTGTTGCTTCGTCGTTGCAGCATTGTCGTACGCGGGCTGTTCCCATTCCCTCGCATTGAAATAGCGTGTTTATGCTGGGATGCTTTCTACCCGTCACAGGTAACGAAAACATCATCGACATCGAATGGCTTACATACATACATACGGAATGCTCTTCTTCCCATCGCAGTTCGCTTGTCAAGGTCAAGGCACGGGCTTTCATAAATAGACTGTACATACATTGGGGGACGTTTCCTTCAACTTCAAGGTCAAGGTCATGGCCGTCGTCTGCCTACGGAGACAAAGTGGAAATTTTATGAATCGTTCTACGAGTGGCCCGTGTATCTGCATGGGGCCATTCGCCTTGCCCTTGCGACACTACAATTATTCACAAAGTGGCGTCTGCATCACGATATTGGGCCCACTTCCTCCCGCTCCTGTCGACCTCGTTTCAACTCTAATGCCGGGTCTACCCCCGTGCGAAGATAGAGATACCGAACTGACATGGCCATACTTTGCCTTTTGAATTCTACAAATCAAAATGGTCAGCAACCTAACCAGCTTGGTGTGCTTTGGATCCTTGTGCTCTTTATCTCCTAGTCTCAGGGACTCATTTTCTCAACTGCCTTTGATCGCTATATATATACGAATGGCCGCTTTCCGCGACGTGATCGGTCTTACTTGCTATCTCCCAACTACCAAATAGCCAAGGTATTCTAAATCCCAACTCTCGTAATAGGAGTAGGAGTCTCCCCTTTTTTTCACCTCCACATCTGCGTGATTGTTGGCCAATTGCTGTTGCCATATCATTATCATCATCATATCAGGATCAGGTTAATATCCTATACAAGATGTTTATCTGCGGTTTTCAAAGTCAATATTGCCTATCGATATCGAGTTGATCACAAGCATCCATCCTGGAATTGGAATTGGAATGAACACCTCTGTTCTTCAGCACCTCTGTTCTTCAGGCTTCAGCTTCGGGCCATTTTATCATCAAACACCCCACACTACCACTACCATAACCATACCAGATTACAATTATTTCCCAAACAGCACCCTGAAATTGAGCTGCTGCCGCTGTGAGTGTGAGTGCGAGCTGGGATGTTCACTCCGACTCCGATCATAATACATGCATACAAGTCACTGGGAGCTTGCGCTTTGCACAACCTTCTATCTTCTATTGATCCCAAATATCTACCTTTCGCTATTTGTATTTGGTCACGTTCAACCGTTCATTCACAACATCTGGCTAAATCTGCATCCAAGTGAGTGAGTGAGTGATCACACGGGTATTCAACCAAACACCTACACATATCCCTCTACATTACTCCAAGATTGTCATTGCCAATTAATCCAAGCTTCCATCATTCACTATATATCTATATCGATATACTATTATTATAGTAAATCATCCGTTTTGACCAAGCAACCCGCTGATCAGATGCTATGCAAGTACTGGAACCAGAACTAGGATTGCCGAGAACCCCTCGCCCTCGTTTCAATTGAATTGTCGATTTCATTGTTTCTCCGTCTATTCCTATTCTCTCTATAAATAGAGAGAGTCTAGGCCTCGTGCTTTTACGTCTACGATACGGTCATACTACAACTACAACTCTACCCGAACACATCCTCCTTGCAGTCATCTTTCCCAACCTCCATATCATAATATCTCCACCCTCACCAACTATCATCGTATTCGAATTCGATGAAAACCTTTCCAGGATCGGGATTATATTCTCTATACCCGACCAATCAGAGAATAATCAAAATACGCTCTGTAATTACTTTTCCTGACAAATCTGGAGGCTGAAACACATTCACAATCGCTATACAAGATACTTTCCCTTTCTCGTGGATATCAAATGGGCATCATTATACCAGATATCTTCCTATCGAACGTTCTCGTCATCAATAACCAGTGATGAGCAATGCAGTATATCTTCGAAAACAAAAACTCTCCACGTCATCAAGACTTAACGCCTATACTCGGAACCTTCGATTCATATATGCAGTTTCATCAATCTCTACCCCTGTGAATCTTTAAGCTCGAACTCAATTCCTGAGACCTATTTCCTTTGATCTTCAACCCCCATCCCCATACATAAAACTTTCTGATACCAGATTTCTGAATCACTTCCGGAATTGTGTATTCGTTCGTAGATCTAGTAGATGAGTATACTCTCTTTGGCTAATCCTAATCCTACGACTATGACACCTATGACAACAACAACAAAACTAAAGCAACCACCCCCACCCCAACCGCTGTCCACAACGCGTGTGTTGTGCCCTTACTCTATCTCTATTTGCTTTGTACTGCATTTGAACTGACTTCGCTTTTGTAGAGTGTTCTTCATTCACATCACATATCCACTCCATATACAGTTTGTGACCTTCACTTATAATTGCAAGTATTCATTGGTATTGGTATCGGGCATCGATACTAATAAATTCACATTCATATTCACATATAAATGGACTGATTGTTACCATTACCATCCTCCAGATCCAGCCACACTCACGCTGGAGTTGGAGACGCAAATACAAAAATCACTTCTTGCCATTGCGATTGCTCTGTGCAGACGCAGTCGCAGAGCCACTGCCTCTCAGGTTCTGTGCTTTCTACCGGGTATATAATCTTCCGTCATCAAGTCAAGTCAGTCAAAAGTCTAATCCAAGACCCACACCTAAGACACGCATCTCGATCTCGTTGCTATCCATTAACAGCTTTAGCTTTAGCTTTAGGTTGTGTTGAACCTCAGATCCGCCGTACGCCTCGATACAAAGTGTTTTTTCACTCTGCCATTATAATTATAATATCTCAAATGAAAATGTCAAATATCTCCCGGTCCCGGCTTCTAGATTCAGCTGCCCAGACCCAAACCCACACATCAATACACTAAAACGTCGATGGCGATAAGCAATAACACACTCTATAGCTCTAGCCGCTCCACCTCATCTCATGTTATAAAAAACATCATCACCCATGCTACTGATACCACGCACTTATATATGTACTCAAACTCTCCCATCCAGAGAATTCCCCCCCGGCTACTACTTAAGAACAAGCGCAACCTCTGCATCTGTAGCTAAAACATACCTCTCGCATCATCATCATCATCATCATCCAAGACCCCAAGCCCAAGCCAAGAGAGGATGAAAATCAAGATGTGGGCATCCAACGCACACCTATTCGCACTAAGATGACTGCTGTACAGAGATCTTGAATCGATTAAAAAAAGTGTCTGACCTCCTCAGCAACTACATACATGATAACTTCTTTGCAACCCAAGTCCTGGTAGATACTTATACATGTATCAGAGATTCGGTAAAGATACCCAGCAAGTCTTGTGGCTAGACGAGCGGTACTGAATTACATAATACTAAATTGCTGTATGTTTGACCGAACCGACGATAATCTGGGACTTGCTCCTGTGTGATCTATATCACCGAATGTGCCAGAGTACGCCTCTGTCTCCATCTATAATTGATTGGCAGTGTTTCAATACGATACCACATCCAGCGATCAATGATCTGACTGCAACTGCACCCGCAACTGCAACTGCAACTGCAAACATTTTGATTCAAGCACAAGATGCATTCACACTATCATATCGCGAGGCCAAACCGCCAAATAATTTGTTTAACAGAGATCCGACGGCTATATATCATAATCATAATCATAATCTGACTCTTGCCTCAGTCAGAGAGGAGACTTATTCCTTCGTCAAGGTCAATCACACATGTATATGTATCATATATCTCTGGCATGTTGAATTTGAATTCCCGATCAAGAATCGCAAGATTAGCTTCATATTGGTAAGTCGGTTCGAACCAAATTGACATCAACATACTGTGGTGGTAGAAAACATCATCAACTATCGCAGAGCATTCACATTCACAATCACAACCTTCTTGGAAGAACACCCAAACCCACGGACATCCGTTTCTAATCCTAATCATCCTAAACCATGCCGCCGACAACAGGAGATCAGTCAAGTGGATTCAACTTCGTACACGCCCCCCATGAACTTTCCCCATGCTTCCTACTCGTACTCATACATTTACTTATTGGCATTGATTTTTCCTTGGACTTGGAAACAACGACAACGCCAAGTATTCAGAAGATGAAAACTTTATATTGCTGATCCAGTACCAGCATCACGTCTCAAACGACAAAAAGGAACCTCCTTTACCTTTACAACCAGATTACCCATAATCTTAAGGAACTGCCTCTCTTTCAACCGAGCCAAGAGCTGTGCGTCCAATGCTCTATCCCTGCCCCTGGACAACTATTGTGTCAGAGAATATACTACTCGACTCTGCCTATTCTGGGATACATTGAAACTGCTCTATTGAACTTTCCCAATTACATAACCTTCCAAACCCAACCCTTTCACCTTCACCTTCACCTTCAATTCTGACAAGAAATCCAACATCTAGTGCATCTGATCCACTATCGCTATCGTATCACTGATTTTGCTATTAGTGCTATTGTCTATTGTAATAAAGGTATCTGGGACCAACGCCAAGACTAACCGAATATGGCCAAAACATTCACATACTATGGAGAATTTAAGCAAGTCTTTTCAGACCCTAACAATAACAACACGAGAGTGCCAGGTTAGAGCTGCTTTCAGAATTGACCACACCCCTCAGAGCGAAACAATACTCCGATAACTTCCTAAGCTCCCGGTCTGCTACAGAAATAGGGGGGAGCAAGCCCAGAATGATGAATTTTCAAATAGGTTTTATACCAAATACTATTGCATACATGAATTCATATATATCCAATGTAGATATATCCAAAGTTTCGTGCTATTTGTTCCATTTCTTCATACCCATTTTGGCACTACATAGGAGCACATTTTTGGCCATTGAGTCATGAATTGAAAGTGATGGATGGCGCCAAATTTCGCTCCCGCAATTTATTCTATGTAGGAATTGGTACTCAAGGTTGCGCACTCCATCTCCACCTCCTCTTTTAATCTCTATTAGGCTCTGCAAGCTACGTGTATCGAACTACTGGATTAATTATCACTTAGTAGAACTTGAGTTACACACTTCTTTCTACTACGAATACATTACTCCCCCCCTACTTTAACATTGGTACTCAAGGTTGCGCACGCTCCATCTCCACCTCCTCTTTAGCTAATCTCCATCCGCCTTGCTTAGCCTTGATCCAAAAGCTTGGCAGCAGCTTAACTTCTTGCAAACGAGGTTCGTCATCATCTACAACATCTTCATCGTATAGCATTTCGAAAGTTTTCTTTCTTCTCTTTATCCCAACCACCTTCCCACTATGCCACATTAGCTGCTCACCACGCGTCAAACAGATTTCAATGCGACGATCAATCAAGCTTTCATCCAATGCAGGGTGGAGTCTAGGTTGCATTTCACCGTATCTGTCTCCAACTCCGTCCAACTCCCGCTCGTCACGCATTTCGGTTGCCTTGTCCCTAATTTCTTGCTCTTTTTCTTCTGACATGACGTTAAGTTTAGCAACATCGGCAGACAATGTTCCAAGCACTGGCAAAGACTTGAGCAAACGCTTGGCAGTTCTTCAACGGTAGATTCAGGTTGCATTATTTTAAGGAATGCCACCAGTATCTTGCTAAACGCTTTTGGAGAGCCTCCTGCAACCTATTGTGTAATAATAATAACGACAATGCAGCACAGTGTTGGTATTAGTTGAATCAAGTATGTATTAATAGTGAACACTTTGAACAATACATACCAAATACTCCATGATGAGTTGAACAATCTTTTGCGACCATCTCTTAAATCCTGTTCCCTTCGTAGATTCTTTTTTGATAACTATTCGGCCTGCTGCAAGTTGTTCCTGCAACATTGCCTCCATCCTCGCCAACTTTGCTTCCATATCCTCTAGTGAATTCTCCACTTCTTTCCGCGCTGCTATTTCCTTTACTTCCCTCTCCTCTGCTTTCTTGGCAGCCTTCTCTGCTTCCTTGGCCGCCTTCTGTGATGCCCTCAATTTCTCCTTCAGTTCGCGTATCAACTCATCTTTTTCCGCTAACTGTTTGTTTGACTTCTCATACTCCTTCTTCGTCTCTTTTGCGTCAGTAGCTGCTTTTGTTGCGGTGGCCATTTTGGTATGAGCTGTAGTTGTCGCCTCTGCTGCACGCTTCATCTTCTTTTCAGCCCTCTCTTGCATTTTCTCTGCCCCCTTCTCAATGGCGTTCACTTTCATTGCAGCCTCACGTTCAACCGATCGCATTTCTCTTGCAGCAGTCTCGACTGCACTTTTCAGTTGTTGGTTATGAGCAGACAATACTTCTATTTGCTTATCTCGCCTTTGCGTTGCCCTCTTCAGATTGAATATTCTTGGATCTGCCGTATTATTATCTGACGTCGGCGCCTGTGTTGGCTGTGATGGGTTTCGAGGGACGTTCGGGGCATGTGGTGCGTTGGATTTCTTCTGCTCACCACCCCTTTGATTGCGGCTAAAAGTACTCTTCTTCCTCTTTCTCTTTTTTGGCTTTGGCGCTGCCTCGGCACCGGCCGCCATTGCGGTATCATCATTACTCTCTTCCATTGTCGCTTTTGTGCACCACTGAGTTCTCTGCTTGTTGCTTTCGGAGCATCGGCGAGCTCTCCGATGCGTTGAGTCTTTTGAAGATTGGAGTTTTGTCGACAAGATTGGCTGGTTTTGCAACAAAATCTCCACCGGGTCAGCACTTGAGATCACCAAACTTTTTGGCCGCATAGACCATACCCCCGTCTATGCGGCCAAACAGTATCAAAGTATGAAAACAAGTAATAACAGAGTAAAAGCTGCAAAAGGGTCCTATTTCTTACTCCAATCAGGCGATGGCCAATTTTGGCCATGGTCAAAAAAATTCTTGGCGCGCACCACTCGTGACTCCCCAAAAAACACAGGGCTTGCTCCCCCCTAACAGAAACAGAAATGGAAACGACATATCTAAAACTGAACTCAACAATATCAATATCTATAAATACCTGCGACAAATCGCGAAGTCGACATCAGAAAGAAAAAGAAATTTAGCTTACTCTCTCTTAACCCTACAGCATCAGTGCTCTTTCATGAACACGGACGTGATGTGGCAAGGAAATTCTTTCCGGGTTCATCCTTAGGAATACCTAAAATACCTATACTCAAACTCAAGCACCATACTACTGTACCAGTACCAACCCTGATGTTGGAATTGGGCTGACTTATCATCAAACTTGCAAACTTTGATCAGAATGTCTCCTATTCAGCCATGAAGAAATGAGACATTACGATGATATTTCCCATCTTTCTTTTTTCTTTTTGCACACATGTTTGCGTATACACAATGGCTGAGACACGACGCACTCCATTCACAGTTCACGAACTTGATTGTAGCACACCGCGTTCTTCGTGCGTTGCACAAGTTTTCGCTCACATCTGTGTGGAGTGTTTACACGACAACTGTGTTGACACTTGCGGGGAGTCTTTAGTTATACCAAACTAAGACCCCGTAGCATAAGTAGTACTAGGACATACACCAATTTGGCGTGCAAATTTGTGGAGTCCCTATATACTACCCTCTAGCCCTAGTGTTGTACATACATTTGTCGTTTTCCATAGTGATCTCGTTTACCTCATCTCTCAGCCACAGTGAATGAACAATCGAGGCGCCAGGAGTTTTTCCGCAGGCACGAGGAAAATCGACCGATAGACTCGAGCAGTAGGCCATCGTGCAGCAGGACTTACTTCTGAGCGTAGCACCAAGTACCTACTTCTTGCTATTGCTATCTTAGACAGGGTTTTTCTGTGATCTCAGAAAGAGAAATCACAGAAGGTATTAGACGAAAATGGCGGGAGGAGTTTTGGATTTCCAAAATATCTTTTCTCCATCACTTCGTTCACACATCTTCATTGATTTGAAACTCAATGACGATGACTCGGATGCTTTACAGCATCACCAGAAGTCCCTCCGCAGTCAACAGAGGAACGCCATTTTCTTTGATCCCACCCTACCCTCCCTGTGAGTGTTTACACGACAACTGTGTTGACACTTGCGGGGAGTCTTTAGTTATACCAAACTAAGACCCCGTAGCATAAGTAGTACTAGGACATACACCAATTTGGCGTGCAAATTTGTGGAGTCCCTATATACTACCCTCTAGCCCTAGTGTTGTACATTTGTCGTTTTCCATAGTGATCTCGTTTACCTCATCTCTCAGCCACAGTGAATACGCAATCGAGGCGCCAGGAGTTTTTCCGCAGGCACGAGGAAAACATAGCGTTAACCTTAAATATACCACTGGAGGATTATGGATAGGGGGCACACTGCCCCCTTTTTGCCCTCTTTGCCCCCCGTTTGCCCCTTTTCTTCAACGCACGAAAATATTCTCAACGCGCGATAATCCTCGCCGGTCACTACGGTAACTACGGTCACTACGGTCACTACGGTCACTACGGTAACTACGGTAACTACGTAGTGACCGTAGTTACCGTAGTGACCGTAGTGACCGTAGTGACCGTAGTTACCGTAGTTACCGTAGTGACCCGTCACGCACAACCCGCATAGTGACTGGTCACAAACCGCGTGACTTGTCACTACGCGAAAATATTCTCAACGCGCGATAATCCTCGCCGGTCACTACGGTAACTACGGTCACTACGGTCACTACGGTCACTACGGTAACTACGGTAACTACGTAGTGACCGTAGTTACCGTAGTGACCGTAGTGACCGTAGTGACCGTAGTTACCGTAGTTACCGTAGTGACCCGTCACGCACAACCCGCATAGTGACTGGTCACAAACCGCGTGACTTGTCACTACGCGTGTAGTGACCGTTGTGATCTTGTGACAATGGCCGAGCGCCGAGCCAAAGCACCTCCAAAGCACCCGCCTCTACAATAATATGGATGGTAGTGGAATGGCAGCCATGAACATCGATCGCTTCGAAAGGGCAGCAAACAAGCACTATCGGTCCTCCTACTGTTTTTTAGAGCACAGTTGGTTGTGCTGCTGCGTTCAGGTTGGTGGCATCTGAGGCGCCGCTTCTCCAACGTTTCGGCCGCCAGTGTTTTGGCGATTTCTGCTTCTGTCTCATCAACATCCAACTTGACGCCTACACTATCGTTCTATCATTCCTACTGATGCAACAATATGTCCTTCTTTGCAGACGATGACTTTTCTTTTCTTGACACCTACCGAGATAGGAGCGATGATGAGGATGAGAGTGACAGTGACCATTCTCATTCGAACTCCTCTTCTCCGATGTCCGAGGTAGAAGGCAACAATGAACAGGAATGCATGTATTATAATGGTGCTGATAGTTTCGAGCTACCCCAAAGTCCTGCCGCTGCTGATACTCCGGTTCTTGGGGTGCTTTGGCTCGGCCATTGTCAAAAGATCACAACGGTCACTACACGCGTAGTGACGAGTCACGCGGTTTGTGACCCGTCACTATGCGGGTTGTGCGTGACGGGTCACTACGGTAACTACGGTCACTACGGTAACTACGTAACTACGGTCACTACGTAGTTACCGTAGTTACCGTAGTTACCGTAGTTACCGTAGTGACCGAGTTACCGTAGTGACCGGCGAGGATTATCGCGCGTTGAGAATATTTTCGTGCGTTGAAGAAAAGGGGCAAACGGGGGGCAAAGAGGGCAAAAAGGGGGCAGTGTGCCCCCTATCCATAATCCTCCTGATGGAAACTGAAGTGGAAGAAGGAGGGGAAGAAGGGGGCCTCTCGGACAATTGTGTAGGACCTATAAAGGAATTATTATTTCTTATATCTACTTTTTTGTGGGACTACGATTAACTTCAAATATCTACTTTTTTGTGGGACAGAGGGAGTAGTATTCTAGGGGATCTAGCGCAGTCTTCGTTAGTTATATCTAGAGAGAATAACTTGGAAGATAGTATATAATAAGCATTAAATTTATCTTAACATAGTATGATGTTATGCTGCTCTGCGGTCTGCGGTACTTGTACTTCTTGTCCACTGTCAATAATGTGAGAAGATCTATCATGGTGACTCTGCTCTTCGGGATGTTGGTGCTTGAGTAGAGTACTACTTGTCCAGTGAAAGAGAGTCACGCGTGACGAATCTCTTGTCTTGTACTCCTAGCTTGGTGATGCGGCCATATGCCACGCTGTCGACAAGGCAGGCAGCTGTTCGCAACTACTTATTATCTACTTACAAGTATTTAATCCGTCGGCTCAACGATGTATCGTAAAAAGCGTCCACAAAAAATGCATGAAATTTGAAATTTACAGTTCCCAATCCAGGGATGGAAAAGTCTCCGCTCTAGCTGCTGTTGAGCAGTGGGTTGGTACAGCTAGCTGCCCTCGGATAACGCTTGTACATGCTTGGGTACGATATTGAGGTTTCAAGATGAAGATTACTTATGTATTATGTACGTCAAGCGGCAACTGCACACGCATTTAGTCCGTCCGCCACGCCACATGATCGTGAAAGATGGATGAGGGATGTTCAAGTTGAAGCTGAGATAGGCTTCAATAGAAACTCCCAGCTCCCAGCCACTATGTACTTCTACTTAGCATAAAAAGTACCGAGGAATTACTTATCATTTAAAGTAGTCATCTCTCTCATTATCTATCTGCTACTTATCATAATTCAGAAAATAATACCTACACCGATCACAAGACAACATCTCTAGCCATACAATATCATCATGAACAGCACATCAAGCCATCCAACAAAGCACCATCACCAGTCTTGCGTTGGCAGTCCTCACAGCGTCTCCTCCACAGCTCCCGATGCATCCATCGAGGCGCTTAAGGACAAGATATCTGCGTTGGATATGCTCCGTGCTCAAACCGCTTCTCAATGCATATATCCGTCCACCGCACTTTCCAGTTCTACCTCCGATGCCAATGCTAATGCCGTAGAAGGAAATGACTTGCAAACGCGGCGCATTCTTCAGACAAATTGCGAGAGCAGTAACAAAGGCCCAACTCTAGATCCAGCATCTTGCGCCTCAGTGATTGCCCGAATCGGTGGCGGCGGAGGAGACAGGTCTCGGTCCACTGCTGCCGATGCCAACGCTGGCTCAAGAAAAAGAACCGACGCCGACATGCAAACGCGGCGCATTCTTCAGAAAAATTGCGAGAACCGTAAAACAGGCCCAAATCTAAACCCAGCATCTTGTGCCTCAGGACTTGCCCTGATCGTCGGCGGCGTAGGAGGAGAAGGCAGCGATTGCGATGGTGTCCAAGACCAAGGCAACACCCACAGACGTAATTCGTTACTTCAAAATGAAGACTGGGGCGATCTTCAATACCCTCAAGGTCTAGTCAATCTGTTTTTAGGTAATGGCGATATCTGAGGCTTGCTTTCAGATAACAAGTCAATTAGTAGTATTCTAGGGGATCAAGCGCAGTCTTCGTTAGTTATATCTAGAGAGAATAACTTGGAAGATAGTATATAATAAGCATTAAATTTATCTTAACACAGTATGATGTTATGCTGCTCTGCGTGCGGTACTTGTACTTGTCCACTGTCAATGTAAGATATAGTGACTCTGCTCCTCGGGATGTTGGTGCTTGAGTAGAGTACTACTTGTCCAGTGAAAGAGAGTCACGCGTGACGAATCTCTTGTCTTGTACTCCTCTAGCTTGATTGGTGCAAGGCAGCTGTTCGCAACTACTTATTATCTACTTACAAGTATTTAATCCGTCGGCTCAACGATGTATCGTAAAAAGCGTCCACAAAAAATGCATGAAATTTGAAATTAACAGTTCCCAGATCCAGGGATGGAAAAGTCTCCGCTCTAGCTGCTGTTGAGCAGTGGGTTGGTACAGCTAGCTGCCCTCGGATAACGCTTGTACATGCTTGGGTATTGTACGATATTGAGGTTTCAAGATGAAGATTACTTATGTAAGTCAAGCGGCAACTGCACACGCATTTAGTCCGTCCGCCACGCCACATGATCGTGAAAGATGGATGAGGGATGTTCAAGTTGAAGCTGAGATAGGCTTCAATAGAAACTCCCAGCTCCCAGCCACTATGTACTTCTACTTAGCATACATAAAAAGTACCGAGGAATTACTTATCAGTTAAAGTAGTCATCTCTCTCATTATCTATCTGCTACTTATCATAATTCAGAAAATAATACCTACACCGATCACAAGACAACATCTCTAGCCATACAATATCATCATGAACAGCACATCAAGCCATCCAACAAAGCACCATCCCAGTCTTGCGTTGGCAGTCCTCGCAGCGTCTCCTTCACAGCTCCCGATGCATCCATCGAGGCGCTTAAGGACAAGATCTCTACGTTGGATATGCTCCGTGCTCAAACCGCTTCTCAATGCATATATCCGTCCACCGCACTTTCCAGTTCTACCCAGCTCCCGATGCATCCATCGAGGCGCTAAAGGACAAGATCTCTACGTTGGATATGCTCCCAACATCATCGCCATCTGTATCCTGAAGTTAGGAATTCGTAAACTATTAATACTTCGTTTCTCCGAAGTCTTACAATCCGGATGGTCACCCACCTTTCATTCTTTCCTCTTGCTATTGGGATCCACGTCGCGCCCGCTCTCTACAGCGGGGTTTCTTCGACCACGCAAAAAGTAACACCTACTATTCTGACAGGTTACTTTCAGTGTTCTCAGTTTAAAGAGCAAGAGCAATGATTATCAAGGTGACGTTTGTGTTCATCTTATACGTAATCCCTCTGGTTAAGACGGAGTAGAGATAGGCATCAATTCGATCGCAAATAGTTTGCAAGCTCATCTGCCTTTGTAACAGCACCCCATTCACGGTATTTCTCTTCCGCTTGACAGAAATACTGTAATGACTTGTACTTTCTGCCTGTATCAAGGTGAAAATGCCCAGCCAGTTCATTTGCCAGCGCTTCCTCATTCACAAATTTGTGCTTCTTTGAACTTGATATGGCATCATCATATAGTTTTTCTGCGTCATCAAAGTTTCGTGCAGAGAACTGCTCCTCGGCTTGGAGAAGAAACGTTTCTGGATGAAAAGGTTGACAAAACAAACATGTGGTAAGGGCAAGGGCAACAAATGAGTGAGACATAAAGTCAGATACACACTACATCATGGAAAACTGCACTCACTGTTTTGAAAGTTCCATGTAGAAGCTAGCCTGGCCAACTTCTCCATTGTAACCTTTGACTCCGCACCCCTTGCTATCCACGTTTTGTCGTTAGTCTCCCTGCTAATCCAAAATGATATCAAGCCAAGGTAACTTGAAATCAATGAGAAGAAATAGGCGTTTTAGCAAAAGAGGAAGAGAAATGCAAGATGGAAAACAGCTCGAGCATAGCAATACTCACAATACCCGATGGTACAACACGACTCCGCTGGAGCTATTCATATTCAGCGAGAAAAACTTTTCGATATTCTCTCTAGCCTTGTCGAACTCTCGGAATATAAACGCTTCGTAACACTTCATGTAATGCCTTGTTATCACGACCGAGGGAATATTGGCTGCTATATCTTCTTCGCCCTGGGTTTCGCCAAACGCACTCGTCAGACTATTCTGCTGAGGTATGACTGATTCGCCTACCATCCTCAAGGTCAATCTAACGATTGGGAGCATCATTGATACCAGAACCAGGTTTTTGTGAAATCTCATCTGCTTAATTGTCTCTTCCATAGACATAGCAACTTCATCTAACTTCATGCCTGCAAAAAAACAATATACATCGTAAGTGTTGGCACACTTCATTGCTTCCCTTGTAGCGCCACTCTTCATGGCTGCCTCGAACCCATCAAGGAAAACCTCTACGACCGACTGCATCGGCTCCATAAATGATCTGGTATATGCAGAATTCAATAATATTCGACAGTCGTACGCCCGAGAAGGGCTCTGCTTCATGAGAGCCAATCCAACTTTTACATAGTGATAGCCCACCTCGTAGTCTTGACTGATTAGAGCATTACAATTGCCCCAATGTATAAAGGCAAGAGGAGAGTATGGGCTCATGCCATGCTTCAAAGTCAGCTGGATCATTTTTGATGGAATGAGTGGCAACTGTGCGTGCTTACCAGCATACCAAGCTAAATCAAACAGCTTGCTCATAAATTCCATCGCCATGATCTTAGAAGGGTCAACCATCACAGGATAGCTCAACAAAGCTTCATCTGATAACTCATCTAGCTTCGCCTTTGTTGTTTTCAAATGCTTCCGGACTACAGAGGGCGTGATGTAGTCAATAACTAGTTGAGGAACCCACCATGGACTACTACTCAGCTCCTCCCCAAGACTTGACAATGTGCTGAGTATGACCTGGATGCCTTCCTGCATTTTTCCAGACACGAAAAGAAGAGCGACTGAAATGGAGATAATCTCGTATTTATCTCCGAAGCATTTTGTATAGTGCATGATTTGTTGTATCAGAACCTCGAGGTGAGCATACTCTGCGTTCATAAAGGCGCACTTGGCTGCTAGATTGAACAATTCCAAACTCAGATCGTACTGCTTCTCCCAATGCCCTTTCCTCAGGTATGAGATGCCATGATCAAAAAATGAATAAGCTGAGAAGAAGTCGGACATTCTCATGGCCTTCTTCCCCGCATCAAGATTCAAACTAGCGACAGCCACACCTTGCTCGCTGTCAACAAGTGCTTCAGGCCCTCCATGATTGATTTGGCCAACAGCAGTGATGAGCAACATGTCATCACTTTCTCTGACTGCAACATTACCGAGTGCCAACCCGTATCGAAAGTGCTGCAGGCAACGCTGCTCAGATTGTATAGCTCCGTATGCAGCTTCATGTAGCTTATCATGTGAGAAGTAGAACGATCCTTTCCTTTTGTCCACAATACTTTCGGCCACTGCAATATCAAGCGGGACCATGAGTGGAGTTTGAATCTCTGCTTCCAAAGTTTCTATCATCGAGATACTGGCACTCGCACCGAAGCAAGATAACACGCTCAAAGCCGAAATTACTTCGGGAGGGAGACTATGAAACGAGTTCTTCATTATGAACGTTGCAACACTATCTGGAATGTCCATATCACGAATATTGTCACTTTCCCACACCCAACGGCGGCGGGTCAGGCTGAGACATAACAAGCGCTGTTTGTATAACTCGATCATCAGCTGCTTGATAAAGAAAGGGCTTCCCTTCGTTTTGTGATAAAGAATATCAGCAAACGGCCGCGTGAGCCGTGGGAGCAAGCTTAATGTAGTCGACACCATTTCGTTGACAGTCTCTTTGCTCATTGAGGTCAACATGATATTGGTCGTCTTCGTCCCAAAAGTTGCCAACGAGGAAAGCATGAGAGTTAAAGGATTTTCTTCATTGATTTCATCGCCGCGACAGCACCCAAAGAAGAAGAACTGCCGTTGTTTGTTCGTGGCTGACTTGTTTGGCATAATCATTATCTCATTCAGCAGAGCTACAGACGCCGCATCTATCCATTGACAGTCGTCGAGAAAGAGAATCAGAGGCTCCTCTTGACAGCCTAAAATGATTTCAACAAACTGACAAAAGAGATATCTCAACCTCTTCTGTGCGTCCACGGCAACACCGCTATCATCATAAGAATTTGCACTGCCGAAGTCACTACCAACAATGTCTCTCAAGTTCGGCATTGCGGCGATAAGACTCGACATCTCATCCCCAAGATCCCTTTTCAGCTCAGCACAAACCCTTTCAACCGTTGACTTATCTCTGGCAGCCAACCACGTACAAAACTCATCAAACGCGGAGCTAATTGCATGGAACGGCTGCGACTGCTGAAGTTTATCAAATCTACCCGACAGAAATACGCCGCTACCACCACCATTCATGTTTCCATTCCCGTCTCTTCCAGCAGTAACATGCTCAGCAAATTTGTTAGAAAGCGTTGATTTGCCTATTCCAGATGGTCCATATATCATGGCGACTTCACACCCACTTGATATTGACCTCTGATAAGACTCCTTTAACATTTCCAGCTCTAACTCTCGACCGTACAACGATGTGCGACCGTCTCTGCACCCAATGCTATCCATTTGCAGACCAACATTGGAAGCATGTTTCAAGTCAAGATCCCGAAGATATACTTCGGGAGAATCCATCATCAACTTCAAATCATCTCGCACATCTGTCACGGCTTTATAACTTTCGTCAACTGTAACACCTCCATTATTAGCACATTCTATCATCATGTTGCTGATCAAGTCGCAAAGAGCAGTAGGCAAGCCCAATGCCTTAAGTGGTTCTACGGTTGATGTCTTGCTCAAAGGTGACGTTCGATGCGTCTTCTTTGACATATGATCAAATCTATCGTAGTCGTAGCCTTCCGCTCCTGCCATTCCCATAGATTGTTCTAATGTGCCTACTTCTTCCATTACTTGTTGTCCACCAGAAAATAATTGGAAGAAGGTGGCACCCAGAGTCCGTATTGCTACCATCCTTGCATCATCGTTGATACATACATCTCGGACAATGATTTCTCTCAAAGTAGCACGTTCAACATTCAAATATTTAATGCCACGATCGTTACCATTTTCAAGCAAAGATGAAAGCTGTTGACCCGATATGTTGAAGTCATCGGGTTCAGAAGATTGTTCACCATGCAGTGGAAGTGGTTCAAGGTTGTCGTTCATAAAGGCAGGTGCCCCGCTGGCATCATTTTCCTTTCCATCTTCAGACGCCCTTCTGGCCTCCACACATCTTACATAAATGGAATGTGCCAACGATTCGTACTTATGCTGCTGCCACTTCCGCTGGTGAGGTCCTGCCATTATTTCATTCAATATTGACGGGTCCAAAGCAATGCCTCCTCCTCCTTCTCCGTCCAACGTGGGTGATGTTACTGTCTTTTTCTCGTCGACAACAGAGAGCTGGTCTGCTAGAGAGTGAGCGATTTTCAGTGCACATGACAAGTACTCATGAGAACACACTATATTATTGTGGCCAGTGGCCGCGGATGATGTTTTGAGAGTTTGAATGGCAGCATCGATCCAAGCATTCAAACCGACGATCATGCCGTCGCTGCAATCTTCCATGTCCAACTACACGATTGCCCTAACAGTCGACCTTGAATTCAATTTTTGGAGTTGGCGGACAATCCAAGGTATCTATGAGATTCTACCGACCAAATAAATAAGATGACGCTTTGAAACAGGGTCAACAACATGTAGGTACATAGTTCCAAGAAGTTATGGCTAGAGAGTCGTAGGGAGTTGTAGAGAGCCGTTTCCGTTTTCCGTTTCAACATGGCTGTGCACTGTATGTCATTCACGATGGTTCAGGCCAAGGGTAAAGCGACCGCTGTAATTTTTTAAAATACGATCGTTAGCGTGTCCAAGACTGTGACATAAAACTATGACGAACTGGCTAATTCCATGTCTTTATATGTGTGACAGCACCATAATGTGACAGAAATGAAGAAAAATGACGAGAAAGCCGTGCGAGACGTTACATGAGTCAAAAGTAATTGCCCGCCGCACTTTTTGACCGTCCACGATAATTGCCCGCTCATAAATCCGGACATGAAAATCCCGGACACTAACAAACGCCGTTTCAGTAAAGGCCCGTCCATGATATTTGCCCCCACCCTTGAGCTCACACTCCGCGGGCAACTTCTGTGAACACTGTTTAGGATCAATTTACGCGAAGCGTGAACCGTTGATTGTGCATTTTTAACTATCAGTCTGTCCATCACCATAGTTCCGGAACAGTTCGGATTCGGGAGTAGATGAGAAATTAATAGTGATACGACTACTTATACTTCTTATATCCATAGTGAGTTTTGATGGGCTCCTGAGTCCATCATCGGGTTTTGATGGACTCAGGAGTCCAACGCTAAAAATCGCCAAAACTACTAGTGTACATCCTTCCAATATCCTTCAAATCATTTGATTCGCAAAAATATTGAGCGGCGGCACTAGTGAGTCTAGTAAGCGGGTGCGTAGTAAATAACCCATGCCCCTCATTGACATAATACATCAAATCACTCCTATGGCCTACATCATGGCACTTCTACACCCCATGGGCGACCAGCCACTGCAGCAACCGGTGATAGTCTGTTAGCGCATGTTATCAGCTTTCGTTAGAGCCGCCGGTCGGCGTTGCAGGTGGCGAATTATTCAAAATATAGCGTGTAGTGTCGAAAAATGAGGACATCGATCGCAACAAGATATTTTTTATGCACATTAAATGTTGGGGCGGCTAACGCAACAAATGAATGGAAGCCGTGGCGTAAATCGTCTAATGATGTATAAGGAAGGTATTTGCAACATGGCGGAATTATTGGGCGGTCGTCGGTGTCGGTTGATACGTTATTATGGCCGAAAAAAGTGAACTCGGACGACGCTGCAGACGATGTCATCATTATATTTAAAGGTGTTTCGCCGCACTGTTACTGATACTGCCACCCTCAATGATCAAAACAATAACCAGCTTGGATTTGCCGCCAGGTTGGACTATCCATAAGCTATGTCAACGAAATAATCCTTGAGGATTTACCTGATTTGAAAAAGATGAAAATGCTATCCACAACTTCTGTTGGGTGGTTACTGGCGCAATGAAATGGGGAGAGACGTTGTACCAGACAACAATCTATGTTATTATACTATAAGAGCTAGGTGGAACAATAATTTGGTGACCTTCATCTTGACACTACCAATAACAAATCATTATTGTTGAAAAAGATGATGCTATCTATTTCGAATAATTTCAAATAACACGCACAATCTGTCAACTTGTTTCGGTATGATGGCAATAGTCATGGCAATAACTGATCATCTACAAAACCCACCCATTAATGATGACTCAATAATGTGCTGTTTTCCACAATACTTTGTAAAGAGTATAAATAATATGCTGTTGACCTATTCAGCTGTACTCTGTAATTCAAATCTTCAGAGATACTTTGTTGGCATGTACTACCTCAAATGAGCATAACCACAGTCTCCCATGCAGATTAAATACATGATGTAGGATTTCATAATAAGATATTGTCGTGTAAGCCTTGATATCATATTAATTGAAGACATTTAAGTCGCTTGCAGCATCTTGATGGGTGCCGTAATGGTGTTCAGAACCTCAATAATGGGAGTTACGAAGGATGATCTCCCACAAATTACCGGCGGCATTCATTAATGATAGTCACATGAAGGATATGCAGGGGTGGTACTCCATGGCATCCATGATAACACGATTAATTGACCCACATTGACCCTCTGACGTATGCTCGAATTATAACGAATTTCCATTTAGTGACCAAATACGTCGCCACACGCTAAGTATCGAGACCTTCCGACTGCACCATTCGATTCTACGTAAAAAATGGGTCTAGGAACAATATTGGGGGGTCAGTAGGTGTAAGGTAGCTGGTGTTAATGGCGTTGTACTTCTGATAGCGGCATGGTGGTTTTGTGAGGGGGTACTAGTGTCCATCAGTTATTTGGGTTCCCATGGTGTAACTGCTTCTGTTTATTTTATACGGTGAACACTAGTATTTTGGTGATGGACTCTTGAGTCCATCACCGGCCAAAATAACCCCCAAAAACTCACTATGGATATATTTTCCTACCAATAGCGTCAGCAGATGCCTTTCCTCTGCTGTCCGGAGGACTGGGCTGCAAAACTTACAATACTTTGTTGCAACCCTCCTGCAGTACGCCCTCTAGTGCCATAGCTGAACCATCTCCTACAGTACCAGCTGTTGCTCGTAGTCTCTCGCCACTCCTACACAGATCAAGAATCGAGCGCTCCCTGATGTATGTCCCAAAAGTCTTTCTCCTCTGTTCGATGTACTCCGTCAAAGTATACAGCCCAACCTCTTTAAACAACTCCTTCTTATCTGGATACGTCCATTCTCCAGTCTGGTCGTTCTTCTTCGGTCGATTCTTCCTTGCCATACGGAGGCAGCTCGATGGAAGAAGCCTTCCAAACACCTCAACTTTGCATCTCAGTCTCATTAGATTATTAGTCTCTCCAATTCCAATCTCTCTTTTTCACTTGTACTGCATGTAACCACATTGTTTCATTGTTTCTCCTCCGCTGTGACCCATCGATTGCATACACGCTTGATCCTATGCGCTCTTCCTCTTTCTGTGTATCACTTACTCTAAGTATTCTTCTCTTCTATATCTACAAGTGCAAAATTTGTGACAGCTCTTTCCGGTGGTGTTCTTCAGTCTGTTCCGACTTCTGACTCTTTCTACAGATTTGTTTCCTCTTGCTTTTCCACGAGTATTGCCCATCGCTGCTGCTGTGAAGCCTTCCATTCCAGTCCGTGCGTCCATAGTACCAAAGTTTCCTCCCTTTCTTGGCATTTATTGGTACTTGGTTGCGGGTTCGCGGGGGTTGGCCTTACTTCTTAGCATTTCCCTGAGGACGACGGACGGACAGGAATAATTTCAAGCGAAATGACGGGTAAGAGATAAGCTCTGCTTCGCTCGACTAACCAAATAAGCTCAAGCTCGACCGAAGCTTGTTGTTCTCACTCCGCAAGAGAAGAGATATCATTTTCCACACCTTAGGGGCCTTGGTCAGATTACCCCGAATCGCCAGCTTATTAGTATCATCCATCGCCATGACCATGAGCATGAGCCGACCAAGATACTTCAACACCTCCACCCGTTCAAGGTCCTGTCCATACGCTGTGAAGCCTACTTCGAGAGAACCAGCTTAGTTTGCGCTATCCTTTCCCTCCCCTCCTGAAAGAACTGGCAGCCCACCGTGGGTCAGTCTGCATATTGCAGAGCTGACACTTCGGGAAGACTCCAGACCCTTCGACGTCCACGTAGTCCCGCTGGTGACGATCACGGAAGTGACGAAGACCCCACGCCGAGTTAAACGAATCGGTGGCATCCAGTGTACGTCTCCGGCTCCCCATCATTCAACAGAAAATCCCGATACGACACCTACCCATCGACCGAAAAACAGAGTGATTGACACCCAAATCCAAAAAGTGAGGGGGGTTCGATAGAACCCCCCCAAATCGGAACGCCAGATACACAATGGGTACCGAATATACCCAAAATAGCTTGTGTCACATCCAAATATGTCTGTGTCGTAGTGCTATCATACCGGTATAAGAAGTCTTGCTTCTGAGACTATAACAGTTTCAAGATGGCACCGTGTGGTTCTGCTGTTGCTGTTGTTCTACAAAGTCTTGGACTGGGCTTTCAAAACGAGGGGGGTAGTTGAATAATAAGGGTACATAATCAAATCAAAGTCGCCGTGTTGCGTCTCCAAATCCAAATGCGAGTTCAGTGAGGGTGATGCTGCAGATGGGATCAAACCACATTTATCGCACTCCACCTGCCTCCGGTTCCATTTTCTTGAAAGGTGTATTGCTTCAACGCCGAGATCACTGACTGACGGGAGTCCCAGCTGGACCTTGCACTCTGCCACTGCTTGATGAGACCAAAACTGCTTCCACAAAAATAGATACATGATCCTGACAAGAATACGTTTTGAACGGCATCATGGGTAAAACCGGCATCAATTGCTCCGATAGTGAAAAGAACCCCGGCTACTGAATACAATACAGCGATACAGAAGCTTGATGACATTGCGATCTCTTGACATAATTTGAGATTGTGATTGTTGGCCTTGTTAGCAGATTGTTCTTGCAACAATACTTGCACGAACACATCAAGATTGATAGGAGCATCAGATGACAGTGAAGCGTATACATCATCGTCCGAAGGACTACACGTGCTGTTCTCTAATGAACAATCAGACATCCTCCTAGACAAGGTATAATTATCTTCAGAAGATGTCAAGGACTCCGTGTCAAGTGTCTTCAAAGATTCTGCACTGCATTTGTGTGGGTGTGGTATCTTCTCTAGCGGATACACATCGTCATCATCATCACGCACGATATCTATTTGTATCATCACAGGATAAGTGTTGTGTCTTTGGAGAGGCAACTCATGCATTGGTTGCATGGAAGACTCAGATACAGATCTTATCATTCTCATTGATGAAGTTTGAAAGTCAAGAGGTTTCGTAGGAGAGTTGAATGTGTTTCGCCTGTGAATCTGGTTGGATTCAATGAAGTCATTGATCTTTTTCTGCAATTCTTCTTGTTGGTTGATCTTTTCAGAAGTGATCTTGTAAATGGATGGAAACTAAATACATCGGAATTGTGGGTACATAGAACATTGAAACAAAGTGATAATGGCGTGCTTTTCAAAGGACAGTTTGAACTTACACCTAGCATACCAGCAAACAGATAATTGAATCCGCCTGTCACCCAAAGTCCTGATGTAGCAGCGTCGGAAAGAGTGAGATGTTTGCTATGACTAGCAAGTACATACTCTAGACTTCCAAACAACCAAAATAGATTGATGATCTAAAAGAATGAGAATGGCAGTGGTAAGTATTGGCTGAACATGTACAGATGCATATGATTCACACTAAACTACTAACCTGTTCAACAGAACCGAAGTTCTTCCGAAGCAGCTGCATTGTCAATATTACGCCCTCGTCTTTTTGTCTTTTGATTGTGGTGCGCAAGAAATCAAAAGCGAATAGAGCTGAGCCAATGAAGAAAAGCCACATGATCATGTGAGGTACAAACAACATGATTCCTTCCAGCTCGTGTGATCTCTTCCAGATATTGTTCAACATCGACAAGCTGCTTCCACAAACAAACATTGAGCTGCCCACATTAGGAGCATGCACTAGCCTCTTCGTCATGAAGTCAGAAAACTTCCCATACTCCTTAGATTGAAGAAAGTTTGAC
The DNA here is from genome assembly GCA_037178625.1 of Skeletonema tropicum. Lineage (NCBI taxonomy): Eukaryota > Bacillariophyta > Thalassiosirophyceae > Thalassiosirales > Thalassiosiraceae > Skeletonema > Skeletonema tropicum. Next base: position 2,388,138 of record CM074136.1, read on the forward strand.
AGCTCAGCTGCATTGATTGATCCATCTTTGTCTTCATCGATCTGCTCAAAAATGTCATTTACTACAGCAGATGACACGTTAGCAGGACCTAGTGAACGAAGGAGAACAATAGTGAAGTCCTGTTTTGACAAGTGAAGGTCAAGTGGTTTCCCGGGCAATAGACGAGAAGACACCGCAGATGATGGGGTGCAGTGTTGTTCCATTTGGTCAGGTATGTCTAGAGTATTAGTAACCTTTGTTCCTTGAAAGTAAATCCGAAGAATGCATAGCATAGCATAAAACTTGTTGTCGCTGGTGCTGGTTGATTGTTGTGTAAACGTATCCTTAAGTTCCATTGGTGGAGATAACTTGAGGGAAAATGGGATTCAAAAATTGAGAATCCAAACTCGCTCAGACAGAACAAACTTACAGGTACAGATGAGCTCAAGCAAACCAAGATACCTCGAGAAGAGTCCACTGAGCCTCGCCTACATACATACTTTCATAGTCCCAGTCTGTTCCCCCCCCGAGCAACTGTTTAGAGTATAGAGCAAAGAGCTACCATTAGTATCCTCTCCCTTTGCTTGCCATTGCCATCTCCTCGCTCATCAATCTCAGTCGAATCCAGAATCCTCAAACTTGGACATGTTGTAAGACATGATGTAGTAAGAAGGCAAGCTTGAAGTAGATGACGTCATCGAGTACCATACCTGATCACATCTCTTCATTCCAAAGATTGAAGATTGACCACTTTCCTCATCCAGCAAAAATAGTACATATCAGCTCCAGCTCAATGCACAGCTCAATGCACAGCTCAATGCAATGCTCAACCGTCTCGATTCTGAAGTCCATGGAAGATAAGTATGTAAGTATGGCAACCGTTGCCATTATCTACGATCTCTCATGTCTATAAACTTACAACGGCTGCATGGACCAGGCGGCTTTCTCCAAGCTCGCCGCAAAGGGGCGAATTTCATGGTAGAAAACCGTCCCTACGTCCCCTCGTTGATGGTCGATCTTCAAGATGAAACTACCGTAGTTAACGCTGTGAAAGTCATCCTATCTTGTGTTGAGGAGATGAAAGCTGATACTGAGACGGCAGCAAAAGTATCTATTATTAGTGGTGGACTAACAAATGCACTGTTCAGAGTGGATATTGACAACGAACAGCCATCATCCACAACTTCCGTCTTGGTCCGCATCTTCGGAGCAGAGGGAATGATCGACCGCGACAAAGAAACAGCCAATTTTGCTCGCTTATGCAATTCCAAAGGATCAGTTGTCCACTCCCAATTAGACTACTTGGGTAGGTTTGGCAATGGGCGGATAGAAACACTAATTCCGAATGTGAGAGCAGCTACTATTTGTGATTTTGGGGGGAAAGAGGATCTTGTGTTGGAGGTGACACGACAAATGGCTAGATTGCATTATGGATTTGATATTCCTGAGTATTTGCTAGAGAAGGACTCAACAATATCATCTTGTGGTGGTGAAGATGGCCAACCTAAACCAGTGTTGTTGGATGTTCTTGCATCTTGGAACAATGAATTGATTACAAAGATTTCGCAAGCTTGCTCAAGAGATCCACAATTAGTCGACATCTTCTCCTCCGCTCTTTTCGGGGACACTCTACAAATCGACCACATTGTCGGAACTGAAGATGGTAAAGATAGCAACAAGTCTGCGCTAACAGAAATGATATCGCATATTGCACATAAATTGACCCGAGAGACGCGATGGATACAAGATCACGTCATTGAACATCATCCCGATGCCCCGATAGCTTTTTGCCACAATGATATCAATGCAGGAAACATACTCCTAAATGATGGATTAGAATCTGGCGATAGTAATGGCTACGATAGAGAATCTGTAGCAATGATAGACTATGAATATGCAGGATTCAATTATACCATGTTTGACATCGCCAATTTCATTTGTGAGCATTGTGGTGGAAATGATAACGGTATACCAGACTACAGGCTGATGCCCTCGCTAGAAATGCAACGGAAGCTGTTGCGAGAATACGTAGAAGAGAGGGACAAAGTGCTCAATAATGCAGCCACAAAAACTATCAATGACGATGATGAGGTGGCAACACTGCTCAGTCAGGTGCAAACTTTTCAAATGGTGAGCAACCTTTATTGGGGGAGTTGGGGCATCCTTCAGGGAGTAACAGAGCTGCTAGAAGGAGGATATCAAATCGAAAACGTTAAGTTGAGGCTATACGGTGAAATTGACATCGACGAATGGGATAACTTGAGGTATGGCAAGAACCGATTATGTAGATATCGTGAGCTCAAGCAATCAATGCTCGAAACAAACCAGAAACAAATGAGTTATTTATACCACAGTGGGAGACTTTGAGGCTATTTATCACAAGACTTCAAGGAAGTCGGCAATAATTAGTCACCACACGAATCCATTAACTCTAATGAGAAATCCTTGATTGTCACACCCTTGCAATCTCCAACACGACTAAAAGTAAATGTATTTATCCCGCCCCGTAGCTCCAGATTTAGCGGCTTCGTGGTATCCCATTTCCCAACAGTAAAAGGTAGGGAAATATTGGTGAGCTCCTTGCTCCCATTTAACGACAATAACAGCGTTTGCTTCCAGCTGGGAGTAACTACACGAGCTGAAAATGCATAGGTGCCAGCGCGTGGAACGTTCACGTTATAGTGAAACGATTGATGAGGACCGATGCGATTGTAATGCAATTGTTTCCCTCCAAGGATGGACCTCATGAACAGTATTTTTCCATTGCCTGAAAAATGTGTTGCTGGATTAGATATGTATGTCGAGCATGCAGGTATAGTTATGTTTCCACTTCTGTCGATGACAATCTCCTCATGGCATTCAGCTGATGAGAGGTCGCGAAACAAATCGATAGTACATGATGGCGCTGTTGGCGGTGGTACTTTGCGCTCCGCTAGTGACCTCTGAATCAAAAGAGAATAGACATTGCAGAGCCCCAATTCACCCCTGGCCGATGAGAGACTAAAGCATTTACTCTCCCCTCCAATGATATCACCAATCAATCGTGCTCTAATTACACTCTTGAATAAATAACCACTAGCTCTAGCTCGAGTGTGCTCGACGAAGCCAGCGTCAGCATTCTTTCCATACTTTTCCTTCGTGCTCCCCTTTCCCCAAGGTGGGCCCAGACAAACTACCCAACCACTAGGAGTCCAATGTGCCAATGCTCCATGTCCCGGGCTCGGTCTAGCTATCGTTGGTATACCAAATGCACGAAGAATGAACCTGCCAAAGAAAGCTCGCCTGCTCACAGAAAGATTATATTGCGATCAGACGAGCAACCGATGAAGAAGTATGCACAAGGTAAATTAAAGTTACACTCACCTTCCACATACGCCACCATTCATCAAGATATTCTGAAACAAATGCAAATCTGGTTTATCAAACTTCCCCTCCTCAGAGCCATACTTAATCTCAGTTCGTACTGAGTCAACATATCTCCAAGTATAGTCTTTCATCATGATTAGATCTGGTCGGTAGTTACGAAGCATTTCTCTTCCCCCATGAAAACATTACATCAGGTGTGCCGTGCTCTCCATCAACTACGAACCGCAACTCCCACGTACTCAAAGTGTCAAAGGCTGGATCGAGTTCACCATCGAGATATGCCTTTTCATAGTGAAGATATCGCATTATCGGATCAATAAACTTTGGTTTATCGGCACAGATGTCTGGATTTGATTGAGAGTAAGGCACAGCATGCTCCAAACTAACAGCCAGGGCAAGACGATAGAAGATTGATGGCCCTCCTTCTTGCTCTCGGGCTTCTATTGAAGTTTCAACTCTGGGAGAAATCAATCGTATAGAGTTGTAAATTTCCATTGCTGCACCGTATCTTCCACCCCGAGGTCCATCGTTCTCTGCCATTAATATCAACAGATGATCATCTGCTAACAAATCCGAAATTAGTATTTGATTCTCGTATCCCTGCGATGCAAACTCTGCAAGTTGTGAGATGGCATTGGTGTCAGCATAGATTTGATAGCGTGCTAAATCTGCATCAATATCAGAACAACTGATCAGATTGTTTTCCTTGCTACAATGTTCATGCAATATTCGCTCCGTTTCTTGTTTGCATTTCATATAAGATGCTTCTGCCAATTCTAATTCATACTGTGCTTTAGGGTGGAGTATCTCTGCTTCATGCATATTGGCAAGTCTTTCATTCAGAGCACGCTCTCCCTCCTCTCGGTTATTTCTCCAGTGTTGTAAATCAGTCAGAGCAGCATCTCTCGCCTCATCGGTTGTTGTAGAATTAAGATTTGTCTGTGCTGTAGATATGTTCCTATCCGCCTCAGCTATCCATTTCTTCTTTGCATGATTCACCAATCCTTTGCAACGCTCCAAATTTCCCGCTTTCACTTCGGCATTTTTAATAGAAGATAGTGCTTCTCGTTCGGCACGGTGAGCGATGAGGAGAGGGTGAGGTTTAGAGGAGGATGAAATCTCATAGTTGAACTCAACTCTCAGCCTATCAAGGATGTTTTGTCGGAGTGTGGCTGCATCAAATGCGTATTGGGTGGCAAGGGCGTTGTACAGAAAGGTGCTCATGGATAGATGGTCAGTTGTTACTTAGGAGAGAAGATAGGATTCCAACTACAACGCCTTCAGCTTTCACACGACACCAGCTATTGATTAATTGTGTATGTATACTCGATTACTGCAGGCAGAGAGAGGTGCCTCTCATCATGATGTCCCTATGTCGCGGTAATGCAACACAAGATTATTTGAGATAGATTTGAGATCTTTGCTCTTTGCACTTCGCACTGGCACAGATTTCTCACGCAAGCGAATACGAGTGATGAATGATAACATACGCGAAAAATACCGCTGACTCCTTGCTCCTTGAAGTTTTGATGGAAAATGGAAGGAGAGCGTCGGTGCAGGACAATCTACTTACTACTTCTCTCAATCATCCAACCATATCCTTCAACCTTCCTACATTCATCACGCCACCATCAGAATGATTGTTGCTCCGGAATCGCCACTGCTAAAATATTCTGCCATCGAGCTGTCTCATGCGTTACATTCACGTCAAGTAAACGCAGTTAATCTGATGCACGCAACGCTCCATCGAATTGATGCCATCAGTCCACAGATTAATGCAGTTGTTTCACTACATCAAGATCGTGACAGGTTGATGAAGGAAGCACGACGTGCCGATGTACTCTTGGATGAAAGCAGCAGCAGCAAAGAAAAATAATTATGATGATGATGCTTCAGATTCTTCACTGTTTAATGATGATGATTGGCTAAGAGGAATTCCAATGGCCATCAAAGATTTAGAAGACGCACAGGGATTCCCAACCACAAAGGGCTGTCCACTCTACGGCACTTACAACAACAATGATGATAAATGGTACTTTGACAATCAAACACAAGATGCACCCTACGTCCATCGATTACGAACCGCGGGTGCAATCATCATTGGCAGGACCAACACACCCGAATTCGGCTGTGGTTGTCATTCCTACAATCCCATTTTTGGCACGACAGTCAATCCAATCGATATGTCCAAAGCGGCAGGAGGATCGAGTGGTGGTGCAGCAGCGGCTTTGGCGTCATAAATGTTTTGTGCATTGGATGGATCGGATAAGATGGGAAGTTTGAGAAATCCTGCTGGATGGAATTCACTATAGTTTGCGTCCCACGGTGGAATGGATGGTGGAGGAGGTGGTGGTGGTAGGAGAAGAAGAAGGAAAAGAAGGTGATGTTGATGACGATGAAAAACTTGATGTAAAGGACAATAAAGTGGTGGTGGAGATGCCATGGCCAATGTCAACCATTGGTCCTATGGCAAGATGTCCAGAAGACTTGGCCATGTTGCTACAAACAATGATACCAAACGAAAAGACGGCTTTATTTTTTGATGCGACAGCATCAATACTTGATCAGAGCTCGGAACAACTCAGTCAGATTGTACAAGGGACAACAATTGGATGGCTTGCTGATTGGGGAGGAGACTATCCCATGGAAGATGGAGTGCTTCAACAATGTAAAGATGCACTGGATGTATTCCAGAAAGGAGGGCATGTCGACATCCAACATGTGTCTACTCCCCCATTCTCATCTCAAGAGTTGTGGAATGCTTGGATATCCATACGATCATATTTGATATTCAACTCTCTTCATGAGCAGATTGGAGGTGATAGATGCGATGTTCTACCAACCTTGAAGGAGCGAGGAGTGAAAGCAGAGGTCATTTATGAATGCGAGCGTGGATTCGAGTTGACAAGTGAGCAGATACATGCTCATCTGAGGACGGTCCAAGCTTGATCGAAGTGTGCAGAGCATGAGTTTCAAACAAAGTATGACTTTTTGGCACTTCCTTCTTCTCAGATGTATCCATTTGATGCATCTCTGGATTGGCCAAAAGAGTATAGAGGGAAAGAAAATGGATACCTACCATCGGTGGATGGAGGTAATGGTGCCTGTGACGTTGCTTGGACTTCCATGCGTGACAATTCCGGCAGGAAATAATAATGGAGGAAGAAGTGGTTTGCCGATTGGCGTACAGATATTTGGACCGAAAGGATGCGATGCAAAGCTTTTGCAATTGGCTTGTTGGTATAGTCGATATCAGAAGGGAGACTACTCTTGTTGAGGTAGATAGGTGTGGTAGGTGTTACTGGAGTTGGAGTTTGATGGTGCTAAGGATAAGGAGGAGGACGGTATTCTCGTCGTGGTGAGTTTCTTCCTGTATTTTGTTGTAGTATTCGTTTTAAGTACAGTAAGGATTCATTTCACAATACATACTCACATTGTCTATATCCTTCTCCCAATGAGCAGTGACTTCATAGAATTTGGCGTCCATATTCGAATTACCGTCAATCCCTACCGGCTTTCCTTCCACAATTCATCAATACTCGTCGGAATATAATGGATCGAGTACCAATCGAAAGCTCTCACATCACCCTCAATGATGCACCCTTCTTTCAGAGTCGTAAAACTATTCTTCCGGGGGAAACAACCGTATCTACCCATGTCATCTGTCATCTCCTCCGTCGGGGCCATTCCGACTTCCCTCTCTCGCTTCATCACTACTCGTCGGAATTCAATAAACAAACTACCAATCGAAAGCTCAGATGTCACCCTCAATAATACTCCCTTTTCAAAAGTATGCAATCAATTCTTCCAGGGGAAACAACCTTGAGCATCTACTCCCGACATCTCTCCGTAATTAGTCAAAATCACGTCCCCCCGGATACCTCCGCTTGTAGTGGTCGCAGAAAGCTGAACAGTAGCTCAAATGGAAGCTGATTCAATGGAGAATACGATACACCCTTCAAATGAGCTTCACTCCCCGTCATTTGACTCTCCCAAACTCTTCTGCACTACTGCAATCTCTCCAAATTCACGTTTACCTTCATATCTTTGGTTGTAGAGGTCGTATAAAGGCGATGAGTAGTGATTCTTAAAGCTCTCTTTAAACCCTATCGATTGGTTGTAGTCTCAAGGCCAAATATCAATCTTTTGTCAATAGTCTCAACTCGAGAGGGGTCTAGAAAGTCATCCCCAGCGCCAAAGTCGGTCCAAAATTTTGGAAGTTTCAACAAAATGGACCACCTCCGTCATCAAAACCATCAACATCACTTCCACTATCACCAACAGCATCACCATCAACATTGCAATCGACAGCTCCCTCGCCTGACGGCTCACTCGCATCATTATCATTTTTGCCACCGCCGTCACAAATAGTAGCGGAGAGTAATCTTCGTCCATCTCCCTCGCCTGCGCGGCTCACTCGATTTTTGATGGTACCATTCTTCCACTGTCTCGCTTCACTCGACCTTCCTTCATCAACGTGGCGGTGGTGGTAGTGTAATCCAAATCCATTTATCATCATTCAACTCGGCTCACCTCCCTCCGGTCGGCTCCCTTTAAAATCCTCCTGCTCACCACCGCCGCCGATTATGATGATGACGACTAATACAGATACAAGTTCGCCTTGCGGCTCGCTATCGTCATTGGCGGTGGTGAGGAGGAGTAAGGATTACAACCATATCCATTCATCATCGGCGGTGTCATTTCAACATATCCTCCTCCTCTTCACCGCCGATGATGAATGGGTTGTACGAGGAGGATGGTGTTGTTGCGGTGTGAGGAGGAGGAGGAGGAGGATGGATAATGATGTTTGGAGTAATCATTATTGGACGGTACTGCACCTGAAGTTCATGGACGGTACATGTGCCAACAATCGAGCAAGTTTCAAAGAGGCTGAGGTTCAAATACATCTCGCACCGACAGCTCATCACATATAACACTCACTGGAGAGCAAATTATCGGAGAGTTGTTCTCAGACAACATGCAACTACTTCCTTTTACCATCAGCCCACTAGGACTCTTCGGACCTACAATTAATTACTTCATATATGGCACACCTCCAAATGGCGACTACAAAACACTCCACAACATCGACAAGTTCAAATTCCCACACGCCTCAAACATGGCTCACCAAGCATTCACTAGAACACCATCAAACATCTTCGAACGAGCTGATTCAATTTGGAAATCGAAACAACGAAACTACCATTATGGGGGATCATACAAAAGCCCAGACCCAAGCACTTACTACACACAAATATTCGGGAGAACGGTTTGTAAGGCAAACGGCTCAGCAGGACTAGCTGTCATTCAAGCACTCTATGAGAGCAACATGGCCCGACCACAACATCATCGCTCAATGATGACCAAATTTCATATTTATCATCTACAATACAGGTGGCCGGCAGCAAGGGTAAATAAATAGGGTATGTCACAAAGAGTGTGACGCTTACCGTCTCGGGGGCAAAACCAAAGTGTAACACAAGGTCCATTTCTACGTATTCCTACGTTGTACCTAATACTGTCCACCGTTGTCCACCGAACACACACAAATTTCCTTAAGTAAGGGTGCCGCTACGACTTTTAATTCCCTAAGATTGAATCTCGCTTGCCTCGTCGTTTCCCGTCATTGCAAGCTCGAACTGGTCATTCACCGCTCAAGCAACGGCAACCATGGTCGACGTTGCCGCCACTGGAATAGACCATGTTAATAGCCGTAATATCGGCCTGTTGGTGGCTGATCGTTACTATGGATTATTATGTATGTGTTGTCGTGCTTGGATCCAGCAGAAACGCTCCATGGGACGTTCAATAAGCACTGTTCCGTGGCCGACGCTCGACGGACGTCACCGTCAAATATTGCCTCCATGCTGTCTCCCCTCGGCATATTTGGCCGCGGCGAGGGCTTCAACACATACATAATAATCCATAGTGACGACCAGCCAACGATCGTCCCATATTACGGCTAATAACTTGGTCTATTTCAGCGGCGGCAGTGTGGACCATGGTTGCCTTGCCTCGGCGGCGTTGGTGCTGTTCATCGTGATGTTCGGACCGGCACTGACTTTCGCATTTGGTTTTGCCCCCGAGACGGTAAATCTTTCTTTGATTTTTTTACGTCACCATCCTCCAAAATGTGGAAATTTGACAAGGTCCTTACATGGGGTACGTAGGAATTAAATATACTGAATTCCTACTTGACAATAAAACGCGGTCAGACAGAAAATGAGGAAAGATTTTTCCACCTCCACCCAAAGCTAGTAGTTCACCACGATGATAGCCGTCACTTCGCCCTATCAAAATCATCGCCACTTCGACGACATCGCTTCTATACTTCGAGGAATATCTCTTCTATTATGTCTTTGAAATATTAATTGACAGCATGGTTACATTGGAGTATGAGATAGGTGCATTATATACAGTCCCTGGCAGCGGTCTTTTTATCGGCGTATCATCGTGTCGCCGGTCCCGATGATCGGGGATATAGTGATGTAGTGAAGTCATTGGAACACCATTCATCGACGGCAACTTCATCCAAGAGTATAACGGAGTCGTCTTGGCTGATCTTCCGGGTCGACAACTCTGAATACACTCCACTGGGTTCGACATGCACCAGCACCGACGGGTCATCGAATATTGATAACGTTTAATACGACGGTGTTACAATGCGATGACATGATCCAAATATCATTTATTTCATCCCCGTCGCTTCTATAATGTTAATATGTAGCTGATAGTGCAGAGGGTTGATCCGTATCAGAGATATTGTTGGGTAGAGACCGGATCACGCAACAATACAAGTTTTTTAAGTGGAGCTAATACTTTGGGATGCTGATCGCTATGAAGTGGGGATACACTTACTTTTCGCCGATAAATGCGGATGAACCGCGATAATAAATGGATGCAAGATGAGCTAGACCGAAGTTGACGGGGGTGGAATCTGGTGCAATGTCAGGAGACTCCTGTATCATTACGAATTGGCAATTTTTATGTAGACTTTTGCCCCGCTTATACCCCCCTTTGGCATGAATACTAAGAACCACAGACTTATTGGGTAGTCAAACGTTTTATAAAGTAAGATAGAAGCAGAATATGGGCTATTTGACATGTGTTCACTCACAACAGATTGTTATTCATAAGGATAAGGTGAGGATGAGGGTCCTGTGCAAGTGGCAGCTCTCATCTTAGTGGTGCCATAAATCACTATTGAATTCGCCCCGCATGTGTGCCCCTCTGGATATGTGATTCAACAGAGTGTGAAGAGGAACATATCAAGAGGGGCACACATGCGGGGCGAATTAGAGGTGTGTAGGATCATTACTGCGGCAATAATCCCATGGTTTAGGTCGATTTTGCCCCTCCAAAAAAAGAATGAGAAGGTGGATGATGATGCGTGACCCGTCTGTCCGCCGTCCCACTTTGAATCATAAAAGGTGGTGACGTGTGAACATCGCGGTGGAGATTTCCCGCCAAAATTTGAGTCAAACCCTATTTATTACCCTTGGGTGGCAGATCTATTTCCCAGAGAAATATCTCCCAGTCGACCTCAGAGTCGAGCCATCCACAGATGATTTTCTTGTTTACAATACCAGTGATATTTACGTAGTTTACCGTAGCACAGAAATAACCTAAAGCCCCACACACAATGAAGTAGTCATCTCTCTCATTAGCTGCTACTTCGTAATTCAAAAAAAGTAAATCTACCATACCTTTATCAATCCCAAGACAACATCTCTAGAGCCATACAATATCATCATAAACAGCACATCAAGCCATCCAACAAAGCACCATCACCAGTCTTGCGTTGGCAGTCCTCGCAGCGTCTCCTTCACTGCTCCCGCTGCATCCATCGAGGCTCTAAAGGACAAGATCTCTACGTTGATATGCTCCCAACATCATCGCCATCTGTACCCTGAAGTTAGGAATTCGTAAGCTATTAATACTTCGTTTCTCCTAAGTCTTAAAATCCGGATGGTCACCCACCTTTCATTCTTTCCCTCGGCGATATCTTTCCTCTTGCTATTGGGATCCACGTCGCGCCCGCACTCTAGAGCGAGGTTTCTTCGACCACGCAAAAAGTAACACCTACTATTCTGACAGGGTAACTTTCAGTGAAAGAGAATTAGTCTAAAGAGCAAGAGCAATGATTATCAAGGTGACGTTTGTGTTCATCTTATACGTAGTCCCTCTGGTTAAGACTGACTAGAGATAGGCATCAATTCGATCGCAAATAGTTTGCAAGCTCATCTGCCTTTGTAACAGCACCCCATTCACGGTATTTCTCTTCCGCTTGACAGAAATACTGTAATGACTTGTACTTTCTGCCTGTATCAAGATGGAAATGCCCAGCCAGTTCGTTTGCCAGCGCTTCCTCATTCACAAATCTGTGCTTCTTTGAACTTGATATGGCATCATCATATAGTTTTTCTGCGTCATCAAAGTTTCGTGCAGAGAACTGCTCCTCAGCTTGGAGAAGAAACGTTTCTGGATGAAAAGGTTGACAAAACAAACATGTGGCAAGGGCAAGGGCAACAAATGAGTGAGACATAAAGTCAGATACACACTACATCATGGAAAACTGCACTCACTGTTTTGAAAGTTCCATGTAGAAGCTAGCCTGGCCAACTTCTCCATTGTAACCTTTGACTCCGCACCCCTTGCTATCCACGTTTTGTCGTTAGTCTCCCTGCTAATCCAAAATGATATCAAGCCAAGGTAACTTGAAATCAATGAGAAGAAAGAGGCACTTTAGCATAAGAGGAAGAGAAATGCAAGATGGAAAACAGCTCGAGCATAGCAATACTCACAATACCCGATGGTACAACACGACTCCGCTGGAGCTATTCATATTCAGCGAGAAAAACTTTTCGATATTCTCTCTAGCCTTGTCGAACTCTCGGAATATAAAGGCTTCGTAACACTTCGTGTAATGTCTTGTTATCATGACCGAGGGAATATTGGCTGCTATATCTTCTTCGCCCTGGGTTTCGCCAAACGCACTCGTCAGACTATTCTGCTGAGGTATGACTGATTCGCCTACCATCCTCAAGGTCAATCTAACGATTGGGAGCATCATTGATACCAAAACCAGGTTTTTGTGAAATCTCATCTGCTTAATTGTCTCTTCCATAGACATGGCAACTTCATCTAACTTCATGCCTGCAAAAAAACAATATACATCGTAAGTGTTGGCACACTTCATTGCTTCCCTTGTAGCGCCACTCTTCATGGCTGCCTTGAACCCATCAAGGAAAACCTCTACGACCGACTGCATCGGCTCCATAAATGATCTGGTATATGCAGAATTCAATAATATTCGACAGTCGTACGCCCGAGAAGGGCTCTGCTTCATGAGAGCCAATCCAACTTTTACATAGTGATAGCCCACCTCGTAGTCTTGACTGATTAGAGCATTACAATTGCCCCAATGTATAAAGGCAAGAGGAGAGTATGGGCTCATGCCATGCTTCAAAGTCAGCTGGATCATTTTTGATGGAATGAGTGGCAACTGTGCGTGCTTACCAGCATACCAAGCTAAATCAAACAGCTTGCTCATAAATTCCATCGCCATTATCTTAGAAGGGTCAACCATCACAGGATAGCTCAACAAAGCTTCATCTGATAACTCATCTAGCTTCGCCTTTGTTGTTTTCAAATGCTTCCGGACTACAGAGGGCGTGATGTAGTCAATAACTAGTTGAGGAACCCACCATGGACTACTACTCAGCTCCTCCCCAAGACTTGACAATGTGCTGAGTATGACCTGGATGCCTTCCTGCATTTTTCCAGACACGAAAAGAAGAGCGACTGAAATGGAGATAATCTCGTATTTATCTCCGAAGCATTTTGTATAGTGCATGATTTGTTGTATCAGAACCTCGAGGTGAGCATACTCTGCGTTCATAAAGGCGCACTTGGCTGCTAGATTGAACAATTCCAAACTCAGATCGTACTGCTTCTCCCAATGCCCTTTCCTCAGGTATGAGATGCCATGATCAAAAAATGAATAAGCTGAGAAGAAGTCGGACATTCTCATGGCCTTCTTCCCCGCATCAAGATTCAAACTAGCGACAGCCACACCTTGCTCGCTGTCAACAAGTGCTTCAGGCCCTCCATGATTGATTTGGCCAACAGCAGTGATGAGCAACATGTCATCACTTTCTCTGACTGCAACATTACCGAGTGCCAACCCGTATCGAAAGTGCTGCAGGCAACGCTGCTCAGATTGTATAGCTCCGTATGCAGCTTCATGTAGCTTATCATGTGTAAAGTAGAACGATCCTTTCCTTTTGTCCACAATACTTTCGGCCACTGCAATATCAAGCGGGACCAGGAGTGGAGTTTGAATCTCTGCTTCCAAAGTTTTTATCATCGAGATACTGGCACTCGCACCGAAGCAAGATAATACGCTCAAAGCCGAAATTACTTCGGGAGGGAGACTATGAAACGAGTTCTTCGTGATGAACGTTGCAACACTATCTGGAATGTCCATATCACGAATATTGTCACTTTCCCACACCCAACGGCGGCGGGTCAGGCTGAGACATAACAAGCGCTGTTTGTATAACTCGATCATCAGCTGCTTGATAAAGAAAGGGCTTCCCTTCGTTTTGTGATGAAGAATATCAGCAAACGGCCGCGTGAGCCGTGGGAGCAAGCTTAATGTAGTCGACACCATTTCGTTGACAGTCTCTTTGCTCATTGAGGTCAACATGATATTGGTCGCCTTCGTCCCAAAAGCTGCCAACGAGGAAAGCATGAGAGTTAAAGGATGTTCTTCATTGATTTCATCGCCGCGACAGCACCCAAAGAAGAAGAACTGCCGTTGTTTGTTCGTGGCTGACTTGTTTGGCATAATCATTATCTCATTCAACAGAGCTACAGACGCCGCATCTATCCATTGACAGTCGTCGAGAAAGAGAATCAGAGGCTCCTCTTGACAGCCTAAAATGATTTCAACAAACTGACAAAAGAGATATCTCAACCTCTTCTGTGCGTCCACGGCAACACCGCTATCATCATAAGAATTTTCACTGCCGAAGTCACTACCAACAATGTCTCTCAAGTTCGGCATTGCGGCGATAAGACTCGAAATCTCATCCCCAAGATCTCTTTTCAGCTCAGCACAAACCCTTTCAACCGTTGACTTATCTCTGGCAGCCAACCACGTACAAAACTCATCAAACGCGGAGCTAATTGCATGGAACGGCTGCGACTGCTGAAGTTTATCAAATCTACCCGACAGAAATACGCCGCTACCACCACCATTCATGTTTCCATTCCCGACTCTTCCAGCAGTAACATGCTCAGCAAATTTGTTCGAAAGCGTTGATTTGCCTATTCCAGATGGTCCATATATCATGGCGACTTCACACCCACTTGATATTGACCTCTGATAAGACTCCTTTAACATTTCCAGCTCTAACTCTCGACCGTACAACGATGTGCGACCATCTCTGCACCAAATGCTATCCATTTGCAGACCAACATTGGAAGCATGTTTCAAGTCAAGATCCCGAAGATATACTTCGGGAGAATCCATCATCAACTTCAAATCATCTCGCACATCTGTCACGGCTTTATAACTTTCGTCAACTGTAACACCTCCCTTATTAGCACATTCTATCATCATGTTGCTGATCAAGTCGCAAAGAGCAGTAGGCAAGCCCAATGCCTTAAGTGGTTCTACGGTTGATGTCGTGCTCAAAGGTGACGTTCGATGCGTCTTCTTTGACATATGATCAAATCTATCGTAGTCGTAGTCGTAGCCTTCCGCTCCTGCCATTCCCATAGATTGTTCTAATGTGCCTACTTCTTCCATTACTTGTTGTCCACCAGAAAATAATTGGAAGAAGGTGGCACCCAGAGTCCGTATTGCTACCATCCTTGCATCATCGTTGATACATATATCTCGGACAATGATTTCTCTCAAAGTAGCACGTTCAACATTCAAATATTTAATGCCACGATCGTTACCATTGTCAAGCAAAGATGAAAGCTGTTGACCCGATATGTTGAAGTCATCGGGTTCAGAAGATTGTTCACCATGCAGTGGAAGTGGTTCAAGGTTGTCGTTCATAAAGGCAGGTGCCCCGCTGGCATCATTTTCCTTTCCATCTTCAGACGCCCTTCTGGCCTCCACACATCTTACATAAATGGAATGTGCCAACGATTCGTACTTATGTTGCTGCCACTTCCGCTGGTGAGGTCCTGCCATTATTTCATTCAATATTGACGGGTCCAAAGCAATGCCTCCTTCTCCTTCTCCGTCCAACGTGGGTGATGTTACTGTCTTTTTTTCGTCGACAACAGAGAGCTGGTCTGCTAGAGAGTGAGCGATTTTCAGTGCACATGACAAGTACTCTAGTGAACACACTATATTATTGTGGCCAGTGGCCGCGGATGATGTTTTGAGAGTTTGAATGGCAGCATCGATCCAAGCATTTAAACCGACGATCATGCCGTCGCTGCAATCTTCCATGTCACAACGACTGTACGATTGCCTTTAAAGTTAAAAGTCGACCTTGAATTCAATTTTTGGAGTTGGCGGACAATCCAAGGTATTTATCTATGAGATTCTAAAGACCAAATAAATAAGATGACGATGATTTGAAACAGGGTCAACAACATGTAGGTAGTTCCAAGAAGTTAGGCTAGAGAGTCGTAGGGAGTTGTAGGGCGCGGCGGGAGCCGATTCCGTTTCAACATGGCTGTGCACTGTCATTCACGCAATAATATCTATTGAACAAGAACAACAACTTCAATAAATATTCAAACATTTCTCGCATATTCGAACGTTTTCTCACTCATTAAGCCTGTTAGTCATCCTTGACTTCATTAATAACGTGCGGTATCCTTGATTTTTTCAGGTTGGAATTGGTACTGGCAAACACGCACACGAGTAAATAAGAAAGATTGTAATAAACTATCTTCTCATAGCATCACAAGACATTTCATCGTGGTGACAATTTCATTGTTGGTTACATCAGCTCCAAGCTCTTCAGGAGGTAAATACAAGTAGGAACAGACTGTCTCTAGAAGAACAGGTACATTTTAAATTAGTTTTCATCCCCTATCTATTGTACGTAGGAATTAATAAATAAGTACCAGTTGCAGTCACGCATCACACTGCTAGTGTGGAATAGGGACATTATCTCGATCCGCATCTAGGAATAATGTCCACTGTTCCAAAAGTACATATATGAATCGCACCCTACCATTGATGACGATAGCCCACCTCTTGATCACACTCTCATACTCATAATCGAGGCATCCGTATCCATATCGAAAACGACTGGGAATGAAAGCAGCAAGAGCAAGAGCAAGATCTTGGCAAGAGCAAGAAGAGGAAACCAAGGGAATAACCCTTGAGGAAACGAAGGCAGAGCATAGAAAGGTTTCTGCAGTTTTAAATGACACTATCATCACGCAGCTGGGAGATGACGACATTAAGTCAACCAAGTTTGCAGCAAATGGAGCTAAAATTGAGCCTGCCCTGCGCATCTACCCCGGATCCCACCATATGTGCATAACGAATGAGGATCTTTGAATCTTTGACCAAGGGCGAGGCACAACGGGACTCTTTCCAAGTGCTTGATAGTCAAACTCAGAAAGGATGAGCGGGAAAGGAGGTGAAAAAACTGGGATGGAAAGAGAAGGAAGGTATGGGTATGGACTGTGTCGGTTGACGACATCGAGTGGGTGGAGTTCGAGTTCGAGCATTACCCAACCACCGGCACCAAAGCACGGACATTCAAGCTCAAACCACAAGAATTTTCGGCTACAATCAAGTTCCCTCTGACCGAAACCATATCTAAAGCCTTGGGCAACGCCAAGGTCAAATAGGTTCCTGTCAACTCTAACATAGCAAAAACAGGCCACAAGCTGCAGGGAATGTCCAAATCCAAAGACGTCCTCATCGTCAATGACTGAAATTATCGATGCGTGAACTGGGTCTACGTTGTCTTGTCGAGGGTGAGAACACTAGCTGGACTCTATCTAATGAAACCCTTAGACCTGGAACGCAGCTTCAATGTCCCTCAGAATCTTAATCTTATTCGGTTCGAGCAACGATTGAAGGCCAACAACGAACGACCAATTCTCGACATGTCGGGTTACCAATCAAATGCAGAGATCGAAACGATGCAGTGAAGAGTGTAAGTCACTAAAAGTAATGAGAAAGTTCATAGAAAAGAAGAAGCTGGTTAGCATATTGTGACAGAAAACAAGTAAGAATTGTACGCAGCAGCTCAAGCTTCGTGAATGACTTTCTTTCTTCTTCTCGGCATCTCAGTCTCATCAGACTCTTTGACTCTCCAATCTCTCTGTTCCACTTGTACTGCACCTCTATGTACCTACATTGTTTCTCCTTCACTGTGACTATGACTGTGACTGTGACTGTGACCCTTCGATCCAACTCCAACTCCCAACACCAACACGCTTGATCCCACGCTCTTTCTCTTTCTGATCACTTACTCTAATAATAATAATATAACAGAAATTTTAAAGTACGTCTGATTAGCCCTCTAGGGGCGAAATTATTCTTCTCCTCTTTATCTTTATATACTTACGAGTGCTTGTAATTTGTAACAGCTCTTTCCAATGCTGTTCATCAGTCTGTTCCGACTTCCGAATGTTTCTACAGATTTGCTTCCTCTTGCTTTTTCACCAGTATTGCACATAGCTGCTGCTGTGAAGCCTTCCATCCAGTCCGTGCGTCTAGGTTGCTTTTGGTTCACTCCGTCCTCTGTTGGCATTGGTAGGTTTGCGGGTTCGCGCCTTCTTTGGTGGCTCTTGGCCAAATTTCCGAGGGTTTGATTTTTGTCCACGACGGACGGACACACGGACGGACAGGAATTTCGAACGATCGAAATGACAGGTAAGCTCTGCTTCGGCTTCGCTTGACTAAACCAACTTTAAACAAGCTCAAGCTTGAACGAAGCTTGGACAGCTCTGCTACTGTGTGAAGCAATGTAAGAGAAAGAGGAAGCACGAGATTGAGCCGAGAGAACACGCTGTAGTCCTCGGAACACAAATCTTTCATTCAGAGCATCTCTCGGTTATTTCTCCAGTGTTGTAAATCAGTCAGAGCAGCATCTCTCGCCTCATCGGTTGTTGCAGAATTAAGATTTGTCTGTGCTGTAGATATGTTCCTATCCGCCTCAGCTATCCATTTCTTCTTTGCATGATTCACCAATCCTTTGAAACGCTCCAAATTTCCCTCTTTCACTTCGGCATTTTTAATAGAAGATAGTGCTTCTCGTTCGGCACGGTGAGCGATGAGGAGAGGGTGAGGTTTAGAGGAGGATGAAATCTCGTAGTTGAACTCAACTCTCAGCCTATCAAGGATGTTTTGTCGGAGTGTGGCTGCATCAAATGCGTATTGGGTGGCAAGGGCGTTGTACAGAAAGGTGCTCATGGATAGATGGTCAGTTGTTACACTTAAGAGAGAAGATAGGATTCCAACTACAACGCCTTCAGCTTTCACACGACACCAGCTATTGATTAATTGTGTATGTCTACTCGATTACTGCAGGCAGAGAGAGGTGCCTCTCATCACGATGTCCCTATGTCGCGGTAATGCAACACAAGATTATTTGAGATTTGAGATCTTTGCTCTTTGCACTTCGCATTGGCACAGATTTCTCACGCAAACGAATGCGAGTGATGAATGATTATCATACGCGAAAAATACCGCTGACTCCTTGCTACCGCGCTCAAAAAATCGCGACAAATATAAAGGCCGTGCGCGTCGATTTTTTGGAACCGGAGCATTTCCCGCAATTTTTTTGTTAGTGAAGAGCTTTGGGCCATGGTGGCCAAAATTAAGTTTCAGGGAAGTGGTTTACATGCTTGTCCCGAGATACTATCCTTTAGGTGACTATTATGAGAGTATATATACTGAGGGGCAGGTGGTGAAGCCTTATATTTTCGTCGAGATATGCATTTGAAGGTGCTCTCTAGCTTGGTACTAGCTTTGATGGCTGATGGCCTGCCAAATTTGTGCAGCAAAAAGCTAGTGGACTCTCACATGCATTTCTCAGCGGAGCATTGGAATTATTTTACAGCCAACACATGTATAGAACCCCCATTATGGTCGACAAAAGGATGGTGATACTGGAAAAGCATATTCGGCGACTCCCCAAAATATAATTTTGGCCATTGTGGCCCAAAGCTAGAGCATTTCACTAACAAAAAAATTGAAAAAAGGCTCCGGTTCCAAAAACCGAAGATTTTGGCGCGGCGCACGGCCTTTATTAATTTTAGCTATATAGGCGACACCGCACAAAATACGAAACAACCATGTGAGTACGCCCTCCATAGAGCGCACCTATCAACATGTTGAACCCAAACTGATAGCCAGAATCCCTTGAGGAAGTATATTCAAATACAATTATTAATTAGTTGACCATTATATAACTACTAGATAAAGCGCAAGCATCGGTCCAAAATGGCCTATTTCAGCTAGTAAATAGAGTGATTCTATGTATGACGCATGCGTATATGAGCACCTATGCAGCCGCTGTAATGCGAGTATAGTGAATATGATGACTCCCAGCGGCTTAATCGAAAGCTAATAACATGCACTATCAACCTATGGCCGGTGAACGTAGCCAGAGGGTCGATGTTGAGCGTATCGAGGCACTGGTTTCAGTCAATGTATGTTTTGTGCGTAGTTTGTTATCAAAAAAATTTTGTCGCGATTTTCTGAGTGTCGCGATTTTTTGAGCGCGGTAGCTTGCTATGTACTTGAAGTTTTGATGGAAAATGGAAGGAGAGCGTCGGTGCAGGACAAATCTACTTACTACTTCTCTCAATCATCCAACCATATCCTTCATCCTTCCTGCATTCAACGCCACCATCAGAATGATTGTTGCTCCGGAATCGCCACTACTAAAATATTCTGCCATCGACCTGTCTCATGCATTACATTCACGTCAAGTAACCGCAGTTGATCTGATGCACGCAACGCTCCATCGAATTGATGCCATCAATCCACAGATTAATGCAGTTGTTTCACTACATCAAGATCGTGACAGGTTGATGAAGGAAGCACGACGTGCCGATGTACTCTTGGATGAGAAAGCAGCAGCAGCAAAGAAAAATAATTATGATGATGATGCTTCAGATTCTTCACTGTTTAATAATGATGATGATTGGCTAAGAGGAATTCCAATGGCCATCAAAGATTTAGAAGACGCACAGGGATTCCCAACCACAAAGGGTTGTCCACTCTACGGCACTTACAACAATAATAATGATGAGTGGCAGTTCGAAAATCAAACACAAGATGCACCCTACGTCCGTCGATTACGAACCGCGGGTGCAATCATCATTGGCAAGACCAACACACCCGAATTCGGCTGCGGATGTCATTCCTACAATCCCATTTTTGGCACGACAGTCAATCCAATCGATATGTCCAAAGCGGCAGGAGGATCGAGTGGTGGTGCAGCAGCGGCTTTGGCGTCATATATGTTTTGTGCATTAGATGGATCGGATAAGATGGGAAGTTTGAGAAATCCTGCTGGATGGAATTCACTTTATAGTTTGCGTCCCACGGTGGAATGGATGGTGGAGGAGGTGGTGGTAGGAGAAGAAGAAGGAAAAGAAGGTGATGTTGTTGATGATGAACAACTTGATGTAAAGGACAATAAAGTGGTGGTGGAGATGCCATGGCCAATGTCAACCATTGGTCCTATGGCAAGATGTCCAGAAGACTTGGCCATGTTGCTACAAACGATGATACCAAACGAAAAGAAGGCTTTATTTTTTGATGCGACAACATCAATACTTGATCAGAGCTCGGAACAACTCAGTCAGATTGTACAAGGGACAACAATTGGATGGCTTGCTGATTGGGGAGGAGACTATCCCATGGAAGATGGAGTGCTTCAACAATGTAAAGATGCACTGGATGTATTCCAGAAAGGAGGGCATGTCGACATCCAACATGTGTCCTACTCCCCCATTCTCATCTCAAGAGTTGTGGAATGCTTGGATATCCATACGATCATATTTGATACTCAACTCTCTTCATGAGCAGATTGGAGGTGATAGATGCGATGTTCTACCAACCTTGAAGGAGCGAGGAGTGAAAGCAGAGGTCATTTATGAATGCGAGCGTGGATTCGAGTTGACAAGTGAGCAGATACATGCTCATCTGAGGACGGTCCAAGCTTGATCGAAGTGTGCAGAGCATGAGTTTCAAACAAATTATGACTTTTTGGCACTTCCTTCTTCTCAGATGTATCCATTTGATGCATCTCTGGATTGGCCAAAGAGTATAGCGGGAAAGACAATGGATACCTACCATCGATGGATGGAGGTAATGGTGCCTGTGACGTTGCTTGGACTTCCATGCGTGACAATTCCGGCAGGAAATAATAATGGAGGAGGAAGTGGTGGTTTGCCGATTGGCGTACAGATATTTGGACCGAAAGGATGCGATGCAAAGCTTTTGCAATTGGCTTGTTGGTATGGTCGATGTGTGAAGGGGGAGTACCTCAATGATTGATGAAATCGGCGGAAATTAGCAGTGGATCCAGTCTATCAATTTTGCCTCCAAGCTTCCCTGTGGTAGCCCGTGTTGAGAGCAGCCTTCATGGACATGATTCTTCCCACTAGACACGTTTGATTCTCCGCTTATGTCCACTTTCTACACCAATTATCTCGAAGAGCTCATCTTCCTTTATATCTGCTCTTTAATGTGAACGGCTGCATCATTGAGGAAACTCGGGATAGAGAATGACGTATGATTTTAGGAGTGTGTGATATGGATGTGGAATAGACTTTCAAGCCCAGATTGATGCTGTTGTTGTACTTAATAAAATGAAAAGAAATCGCAATTTAGTACAAGCTGCCATGGGAATTGCCAGCCTAATAAAAGATAATCCTCAGGAAGAAGGCAAACATACATTTACGAGCTTCTCGATGCCGAAGTCTATCGCTATCGACTTGGTCAGACTTTCTCAAAGAGGCTGTATTCAAGCATCAGTGATTTTCAATCATCGCTATGCACTTGAGTGTTGGATAGAAGACAACTCAGGTAAAAGTTAACCGCTTGTCATGCACATGATGTATTTAACATTCACATGTGTTCACACAAAGCGATGTCTAAAGAAAAATATTCATGTTACTAAGTATAAGCATGAGTAGAGTTATGAGGCAACGTATGTAAGCTATGAGGAAACTTGTCTACATACTCTCTTCTGTGTTGACACATACATCCACATATTTTACTTTCCTAAATTATGAGAAGAACTGTAATGGTAATGGTAAATCAACCTTTTCACGGTCTGGGAGCCTCGGGGTCAATCGTTTCACCCTTTACCATCTTCAAATCAGCGGCCATCATATCCTTCACAAGTCCCTCAAAGCCCAATTCAGCCTCCCATCCAAGCTCTTTCTTTGCCTTTGTAGGATCTCCAAGAAGCAATTCAACCTCAGTAGGACGGAAATAACGGGGATCAATGCGAACAAGAACTCTGGATTCATCATCAGCATCAACTCCAACCTCATCGACAGTTCCACGCTCTCCCTTCCACACAATTGTAGTGCCAACTTCAGCAAATGCCTTCTCAACAAACTCCCTCACTGTGTGTGTCTCTCCGGTGGCCAAAACATAGTCGTCAGCAACATCAGCTTGAAGCATCATCCACATTCCCTTCACATAATCACGAGCATGTCCCCAATCACGCTTAGCGTCAATGTTACCAAGGAAGAGAGTCTTCTCAAGTCCTTGAGAGATACGGGACACAGCAATGGTGATCTTACGCGTCACGAAGGTAGCACCACGACGAGGAGATTCGTGGTTGAAAAGGATGCCGTTCGTAAGATGCATTCCATAAGCTTCACGGTAATTCACCAAAATCCAGAAGGCATATTGTTTAGCAACAGCGTAGGGAGAACGGGGGTAGAAAGGAGTTGTCTCGGATTGGGGCACCTCTTGGACCTTTCCATACAACTCAGAGGTGGAAGCTTGGTAGAAGCGGCAAGTCTTCTCAAGTCCACAAGCGCGGATTGCGTCAAGCATACGGAGAACACCAACACCATCGCAGTCAGCGGTGTACTCAGGCATATCGAATGAGACCTTAACGTGACTCATAGCACCCAAGTTGTAGATTTCATCGGGCTTTGTGTTGGCAATAATTGTAATAAGGTTGGTAGCATCACAGAGATCACCGTAGTGGAGGAAAAGCTTGACGCCAGTTTGATGACGGTCGCGGTAGATGTGATCGATACGGCCGGTGTTGAATGAAGAAGAACGACGGATGATACCATGGACCTGAGAGAGAAGTAATGAAAGGCAAGAGGCAATATGTGAGTAATTGATTTGCGATGCAGATTTTTGTGTGAAAGTGTGGCCAAAATCCAGCCGTTATACAATGCCCAACATATCTTGTGTAACTTGTGTGGTCGGCCATTGTTCTTCTTTGCATCATACATATCATTTGAGATAAATAGATGGATTGAAAGATATGCGAATATTCCCCGAAAAGTTCCATTCTTAGCGATTGATCGGTATGCTGCATAATGCTGTATGTATTTGTCGCCATTTAATCCAGCAGTGTCCATTTCCAAGCTCAATTATATGCCATGAAAGTTCCAAAGAACATTTCTTCTTGGCATCTGTGCTCAACGCAGAATAACCTGAAGAAAAGAACCTCATTGACTTGAGAGCAAAAGAAGTCATACATCCTTCTGTAAAGCCGGCCTGGGACAAGTATACCATCGAACAGTCAACTTAAAGCGCCACATACAAGAGACATAATTGTTTGAACGTACCGTGTATCCTTTGGACAACAAGAATTCTGTCAAGTAAGATCCATCCTGGCCGGTGATACCAGTGATGAGAGCGACTTTTCCGGAGTGAGTAAGTTCAGACATGATTGTGTAGATGTATATGCGAGAGGAGGAGGAAGGATTGGATGTAGTAGTTACCAGAGATCAAAAGTGAATTTAATGAGTGCATACGGATCATTTTTTGCATGCCGATGACCGAAAAGGGGGGCTGATGAAGCGTGTTTTTTGATAATCGGGAGTACTTGGGTTATTTTCTTCGTTCACGATGATGACCGTGTTTCATTCTACCCAATCCTGCTCTTGTTCCACGTTTTATAATTCGACAGTCTCACACTGAAAAATTGAGACGTAGGATCGCTAACTAAAACATTGGCTATGTATGTTGTGATGAATCAGAGCTTTTTTGGCGACACACAAAGACGGATAGAAATTGTGAAGTATTGGAAGTGAGGACCCACACTTAAGTATAAGTATAGGTGTGACAGAGAGAATGACTTTAGGTGAATGACCGACGCGACAATGATGCACGTCATATCAGTTAATAGCGTGTCCCAGATGTGGCTAGGATTCCTACTTTCCCACGCAGGATTCCCACGTCGGAATCTGACGTGGGAAAGTAGGAATCCTAGCCGTCAAAATTTGCTTCTGTGTCCCAGAACCAAATTTCCATCCCCAAATTCCCACTTTTCGAGGGCCTACGTGATACACCCCGCAGCGCACAAAATAAAAAAATGCGTGGGATTCTGAGGTGGGAAAGTGGAAAAGTAGAATCCTACGTCGACGTGGGATTCTGGGGTGGCCGTAGGATTTTGATTTTCAGAATCAAAATTCGACGTGGGATTCTGGGGTTGGAAAGTGGCAATTTGGCGTGGGAAAGTGGATCTGGGACACGCTAATAATGTAAGTAAACGTAAGATCGTACTCCTTCGCTCCACAACTCTTTCTTCCTGAGATCTCTCTACATAGTAGTTACGTCAGAAATGTGACAAAAATCACATTTTGGCCGGTACGGAGGTCTCTCAAAGCTAGTGATTTGTTAGGTGGCGCCATTTGTGGCCAAGTACTCTGTCACATTGTCGGGTACGGCGCTAGTTAAATTTGCTAGCAGAGCGCGGGTACGAGGGCTTGATTTGTCATTCTCGGAGTAACTTTTTTTAGCCAGAAAAGTGACAACTGTCTCCGTAGGAACTCCTACAGAATGTGATTTTGTCATTCTGGAGCGGGCTTTTGTAAAGCCTGTAACGCACCATGATATTTTGAGCCGCTGGTAGCATCACGTCAAAAGCACAAGACCATCACCATGGTCAAAGCAGCATCGTCGACGAGTAGCAATGAGAAAGAGCAAGAAGCAGCCGCCTGTTAGAGGGCGGCGGCCAGCAGTATCTTAGCAACAAATCAAGTTCAAAAAAACATCGCCGCCGATCGGTGCCGTGGCGGCAAGTGGCGGCGGCGGCAGCAGCTTCGGTGTGGACGGAGGCACCGTCGATTTCGATGCAGGCGGGTTGGAATTCACTGTCTACAATGAATCAACAATGAAAGAAAAAGGGAAGCACTAAGCTTCCTAATTTATGGATTTCATGACAGCCTTCCATGGAAAAAGATGGTGATGTGTGCGTGTTTGATTTCCAGGCTCTCAAATGGATGCTCGAGTGAGGAATGTGAAGTGTGGAATCACATGGTCGTGCGGTGAGGGGTAGAAACCAGCAATACTTGTAGCAGCCCGATGCTGCTGCACGCTTTTGGACTGAATATTATAGACTCGGTCGCAATGGGAGCAAGACCTGCCATACAATTCACTCGGTGTGAACGAAATCAAGATAATGAAACTCGATAGAAATATTCGAGAAGAAAGTTGTTTAGGACTGTATGGAGCGTCTATGTGATAAAAAAATTCATTACGATGTTGCGATGGACGATATAAGAGAGTTTTATGGATATGAAACGGAACTAACGAAGATAATTGATGCAATGCTAAAAGACAGGCAATGATACAATGTAGAGGGCGGGATTCAGCCCAATCTCCGCTGACATAAGACTATATTAACATTATATAATGTTTTTATTCGAGCAAATGCTATCGTTGCTTTCATTTTGGCGTGTCCGTAATATTGAGGTTCTGCCTGGCTGCGCACCCACCAAGCCCCCTAGTGGAAACCTACCTTGTGAGACTCCCATCTCAAATCTGTCATTTTCTACGTTATCATCACTCATACGTACATACGGTCTAGTTTCTAGTTACCTTCACTTTTATCTACTTTCTCTTCTATCTATCTGGTGACGCTTGGCTAGCTGCGGTGCGACAGAGAGAGTGACTCCCCAAATGGGATGAATGACCGAAAAGACGCAAGTGCGTCGGGCAGAGAATTTTTTGACTCTAGCTATCTAGCTACTTAGTGAAGGCTAGGCGTGAAGTACTTATGGTACTTATGAGAGTGACCGATGTCTCCTTCGCTCGCTTTACTGGAATACTTATCAGTCCTCAGCTTTTACTTTCTGATGGACGAATAAACCTAAGAAAAAACACAACAAGATGACGCGACGCTTCGATGAGAGGTTCAGTGATTAGTGGTGGGGTTCGTTTACAAAGAGGTTTACATCCACTTGAAGAACTAGAAGCATATCACTACTTTGATAATTACTTTTCGATCATACTTAAGACTGTTAACTCAGACGGGACGCAGAAGTCCGTCTCGCTTTTGATAGAAACCTCTCGACAATATGCAATGCCGCAGAATGAACACATCACTTGCATCATCGGTGCATTGCCACGTCACATGCACAAATGCATCAAATGAGAAGAGAACGCGATGAAATCTATAACTCTAGTGAAGGCGTTCACTACTTATACCTACCATACCATATCAAACGTTGTCACTGTAGCAATGAGCCGCTTCTGTAGTGGCCCAAAACACTTCCTACGAAAGCATATCAGCTATAACTGCATATCAGCACCACCCATACGGATTGCGTTCCTACAAGCTATGCTACAACTTCGCAGATGACCTTATGCGGCCAAGTTGTGAGCTGGCTACGTTACAGTGGAGCACCATACCGTATCAAACGTTGTCACTGTAGCAATGAGCAGCTTCTAGTGGCCCAAAACACTTGCCTACAATAGCACATCGATATCATCTAGATAGTGCGTGTGGACATGAGGATTTCCGATGCATGCGATCATACTGATGCGGTGAAGCAGGCGTGAGGCGACCGATGCCCGATCAATTCCTTTGCGAGGCGCGCTGTGCGTCAGAGAGAGCATAATATTGAAGGGATCAGTGAGGCCTTGGGTGGATACGAGAGATACACGTCCGGAGAGACAATAGCCGTGTCTCTAATCTTGTTGGATTGTTGAGGGGGCTCAAACGATGCGATCTATTGGAGATTGATGTCGACTAGCACTGTAATATTTTATATCGGCGGTGCTGTGCAGTAAAGAGGGGCGATAAACCATTCCTAAAGGCAACCAACCCGCTCCCTCGACTCTACTATGCTATAAATACAACGGCTTGGCACTCTGGAGCGGAAGTAATGACTGCACAACGTCGCCTACGTGGTGAAAAAAATACACAATTTGTCGTTTCCGTCGAACACAACAATCAAGTGACAATTAATGCAAACGGCGTAGATATCGACCAAACAAGTATTAATAGATCATTATTATGATAGTATACATCCATGAGAGTAATATTAATAGTGAATATTATGGATAACATCATATTTATCAAGTATTACATCTAGAATAATTTACATAAAATACCAACAAATAATAACATAGTTTATCTGGTATTAAACTCTACCTTGATGCTCCACCAACACATAGAAGTCTTCTATTCGATTATTTGAACGTGTGGTACAAAGAAAACCACCCAACTTCTGTTATGGGCTCTTTAGAAAGTTGATCATTGCATACACTCTGGCTAGAAAAATAAATTACCTCTCACTGATAAAATGTGCTTTATCACGTACTAGTTGATGTTTGAAAACACTCCAAGTATCCAAAGACGCCTGCCATGTAATATATATCGATTTTACACGAGGAAACCCTCTCTTTAGTCGTATATCACCACGGAAATGTCGATGGGAGGGGTGACGGGAGGTAAGAGTTGTGGATTTTATGCCGTTGATGGCGACGTTAATTTATTAGTTTTCGGTGAATCAACTGGGTATTGTGGTCGGTGACGCTTATATTAAGATGTATACTATCGAATAAGTCGAGAATCATAGGTGATTATAGTAGTTGTGCATAACTGTGGCCATAGGAGTGGAGGACATCATGGTGAGAGTGTAAATTATGGGATTCGGAGTTTGGATTTTGAGCGGTGCCGGTTGGCGAAGGCCTCTCTACGAAGGAATCAAACCCTCTAGCTACGGCCAAAACAGCGATTGTACAGTAGGAATACTACACAAAAACACTTGTGTTCTACCTTAACTGATATGACGTGCATCATTGTCGCGTCGGTCATTCACCTAAAGTCATTCTCTCTGTCACACCTATACTTATACTTAAGTGTGGGTCCTCACTTCCAATACTTCACAATTTCTATCCGTCTTTGTGTGTCGCCAAAAAAGCTCTGATTCATCACAACATACATAGCCAATGTTTTAGTTAGCGATCCTACGTCTCAATTTTTCAGTGTGAGACTGTCGAATTATAAAACGTGGAACAAGAGCAGGATTGGGTAGAATGAAACACGGTCATCATCGTGAACGAAGAAAATAACCCAAGTACTCCCGATTATCAAAAAACACGCTTCATCAGCCCCCCTTTTCGGTCATCGGCATGCAAAAAATGATCCGTATGCACTCATTAAATTCACTTTTGATCTCTGGTAACTACTACATCCAATCCTTCCTCCTCCTCTCGCATATACATCTACACAATCATGTCTGAACTTACTCACTCCGGAAAAGTCGCTCTCATCACTGGTATCACCGGCCAGGATGGATCTTACTTGACAGAATTCTTGTTGTCCAAAGGATACACGGTACGTTCAAACAATTATGTCTCTTGTATGTGGCGATTTAAGTTGACTGTTCGATGGTATACTTGTCCCAGGCCGGCTTTACAGAAGGATGTATGACTTCTTTTGCTCTCAAGTCAATGAGGTTCTTTTCTTCAGGTTATTCTGCGTTGAGCACAGATGCCAGAAGAAATGTTCTTTGGAACTTTCATGGCATATAATTGAGCTTGGAAATGGACACTGCTGGATTAAATGGCGACAAATACATACAGCATTATGCAGCATACCGATCAATCGCTAAGAATGGAACTTTTCGGGGAATATTCGCATATCTTTCAATCCATCTATTTATCTCAAATGATATGTATGATGCAAAGAAGAACAATGGCCGACCACACAAGTTACACAAGATATGTTGGGCATTGTATAACGGCTGGATTTTGGCCACACTTTCACACAAAAATCTGCATCGCAAATCAATTACTCACATATTGCCTCTTGCCTTTCATTACTTCTCTCTCAGGTCCATGGTATCATCCGTCGTTCTTCTTCATTCAACACCGGCCGTATCGATCACATCTACCGCGACCGTCATCAAACTGGCGTCAAGCTTTTCCTCCACTACGGTGATCTCTGTGATGCTACCAACCTTATTACAATTATTGCCAACACAAAGCCCGATGAAATCTACAACTTGGGTGCTATGAGTCACGTTAAGGTCTCATTCGACATGCCTGAGTACACCGCTGACTGCGATGGTGTTGGTGTTCTCCGTATGCTTGACGCAATCCGCGCTTGTGGACTTGAGAAGACTTGCCGCTTCTACCAAGCTTCCACCTCTGAGTTGTATGGAAAGGTCCAAGAGGTGCCCCAATCCGAGACAACTCCTTTCTACCCCCGTTCTCCCTACGCTGTTGCTAAACAATATGCCTTCTGGATTTTGGTGAATTACCGTGAAGCTTATGGAATGCATCTTACAAACGGCATCCTTTTCAACCACGAATCTCCTCGTCGTGGTGCTACCTTCGTGACGCGTAAGATCACCATTGCTGTGTCCCGTATCTCTCAAGGACTTGAGAAGACTCTCTTCCTTGGTAACATTGACGCTAAGCGTGATTGGGGACATGCTCGTGATTATGTGAAGGGAATGTGGATGATGCTTCAAGCTGATGTTGCTGACGACTATGTTTTGGCCACCGGAGAGACACACACAGTGAGGGAGTTTGTTGAGAAGGCATTTGCTGAAGTTGGCACTACAATTGTATGGAAGGGAGAGCGTGGAACTGTCGATGAGGTTGGAGTTGATGCTGATGATGAATCCAGAGTTCTTGTTCGCATTGATCCCCGTTATTTCCGTCCTACTGAGGTTGAATTGCTTCTTGGAGATCCTACAAAGGCAAAGAAAGAGCTTGGATGGGAGGCTGAATTGGGCTTTGAGGGACTTGTGAAGGATATGATGGCCGCTGATTTGAAGATGGTAAAGGGTGAAACGATTGACCCCGAGGCTCCCAGACCGTAAACAGGCAGGTTGATTTGCCATTACCAATACAGTTCTTCTCATAATTTAGGAAAGTAAAATATGTGCATGTATGTGTCAACACATAAGGGTGTAGATAAGCTTCCCCATAGCTCTATGCTCTAACTTAGTATTATGAAAATTATTCTTGAGAGCACCGCTTTGTGTGGACACATGTGAATGTTAAACACATCATGTGCATCACAAGAGTCTAATTTTTACTTGAGCTATCTTCTATCCAACACACAAGTGCGTAGCGATGATTGAATATCATTGATATAGCTTGCATACTGTCTTTTTGAGAAAGTCTCACCAAGTCGATGGCGATAGACTTCGGCATTGAGAAGCTCATAAATGTATGTTTGCCTTCTCGCGAGCCTCGCTATCCAAATCTTTTTGGGCGGAATCGATGTGTTTTTGCTGCAGTATTTCATTTGTTGACGTGAACGATCAAATTGTTCCTCTTCAGCCTGGCTCTAGCCTAAACTATTTGATTTTTAGTGGCACAACAAAGCTGCTCATAGCGATAGCTTCCCTCTGTCGACGATCTCAATCCAGATGATTCGTCGATCTCTTTCCCAAGTTTCCTCAATGATGCAGATGTTCACATTGGTGAGCGGTGCTCTTGCAAAGGGAAATGCGTTTATCGAGTTATGGTGGTGTTGGAAGTGGAGATTAGAGGACAAGCAAGTGTGTCATGACGTCCAAATTTGAAGATTCGTGTCTATGATGACATAATAAGGATCTCCACATCCGCTACACGGGGAATCTTGAAGAACGGTCTATCATTATTGGTAAATCATCATTGGTCAATATGTTTGCTGACTTATTAGTGAATGCTTCAACGTCGAGCGGAACATCAAACAGATGAAGTGCTGGAATGTTGCTTGCTGGAATGTTGCTTGGTTGACGTAACTGTCGGAACTTAGTCAACTGTGATAGCAAACTGAGTCAACTGTGATAGAAATGGGTAAAGGGGAGGTAACGCTTTGAAGGTATCGTTTACGACGATGTTGACAATGCCCCAATGAAAGAGTGAGTGAGATTATGGTAGTTTACTTGTTCTCTTCTCATTGAATGCATCTATGATGCAAGTGATGTGTTCATTCTGCGGCATTGCATATTGTCGAGAGGTTTCTATCAAAAGCGATACGGACTTGTGCGTCCCGTGTAAGTTAACAGTCTCAAGTATGACTGAAAGTAATTATCGAAGTAGTGATATACTTCTAGTTCTTCAAGTGGATGTAAAACTTTGTAAACGGACCCCACCACTAATCACTGAACCTCTCATCGAAGCGTCGCGTCATCTTGTTGTGTATTTTCTGAGGTTTATTCGTCCATCAGAAAGTAAAAGCTGAGGACTGATGAGTATTCCAGTAAAGCGAGCGAAGGAGACATCGGTCACTCTCATTCCATACTGAACGCCTAGCCTTCACTCTCGAGTCATAAAATTCTCTGTCCGACGTGCGTCTTGTCGGTCATTCATCCCAGCCATTTGGGGAGTCACTCTCTCTGTCGCACCGCAGCTAGCCAAGCGTCACCAGATAGATAGAAGAGAAAGTAGATAAAAGTGAAGGTATCTACTCTATGAGTATCTCATGAAGAATGAATAAATAAATACAAAGTTAATCAGATTAGAAGTTGTGGAGCGAAGGAGTACGATCTTACGTTTACATTAGCTGACGTGCATCATTGTCGCGTCGGTCATTCACCTACAGTCATTCTCTCTGTCATGTCCGTCACACCTATCTTAAGTGTGGGTCCTCACTTCCAATACTTCACAATATCAATTCGTCTTTGTGTGTCGCCAAAAAAGCTCTGATTCATCACAACATTCATTGAATATGTTTCAGTTAGCGATCTTACGTCTCAATTTTTCAATGTGAAACTGTCGAATGATACAAAAACGTGGAACAGGAGCAGGATTGGGTGTAGAATAAAACACGGTCATCATCGTGAACGAAGAAAATAACCCAAGTACTCCCGATTATCAAAAAACACGCTTCATCAGCCCCCCTTTTCGGTCATCGGCATCGGGTAGTACGTAGTACTTCAGGCTGGGTACCACGGTGGGTACACAACCCTGATCGGCATGCAAAAAATGATCCGTATGAACATAAAATTCACTTTTGATCTCTGGTTACTACTGCATCCAATCCTTCCTCCTCCTCTCCCATACATATCTACACAATCATGACTGAGCTTACTCACTCCGGAAAAGTCGCTCTCATCACTGGTATCACCGGCCAGGATGGATCTTACTTGACAGAATTCTTGTTGTCCAAAGGATACACGGTACGTTCAAACAATTATGTCTCTTGTATGTGGCGCTTTAAGTTGACTGTTCGATGGTACACTTGTCCCAGGCCGGCTTTACAGAAGGATGTATGACTTCTTTTGCTCTCAAGTCAATGAGGTTCTTTTCTTCAGGTTATTCTGCGTTGAGCACAGATGCCAGAAGAAATGTTCTTTGGAACTTTCATGGCATATAATTGAGCTTGGAAATTGACGCTGCTGGATTAAATGGCGACAAATACATACAGTAGTATGCAGCACACCGATCAACTGCTAAGAATGGAACTTTTCGGGGAATATTCGCATCTTTCAATCCATGTGTTTATGTTAAATGATATGTATGATGCAAAGAAGAACAACGGCCGACCACACAAGTTACACAAGATATGTTGGGCATTGTATAACGGCTGGATTTTGGCCACACTTTCACACAAAAATCTGCATCGCAAATCAATTGCTCACATATTGTCTCTTACTGTTTCTCCTCTTCTCTCTCAGGTCCATGGTATCATCCGTCGTTCTTCTTCATTCAACACCGGCCGTATCGATCACATCTACCGCGACCGTCATCAAACTGGCGTCAAGCTTTTCCTCCACTACGGTGATCTCTGTGATGCTACCAACCTTATTACAATTATTGCCAACACAAAGCCCGATGAAATCTACAACTTGGGTGCTATGAGTCACGTTAAGGTCTCATTCGACATGCCTGAGTACACCGCTGACTGCGATGGTGTTGGTGTTCTCCGTATGCTTGACGCAATCCGCGCTTGTGGACTTGAGAAGACTTGCCGCTTCTACCAAGCTTCCACCTCTGAGTTGTATGGAAAGGTCCAAGAGGTGCCCCAATCCGAGACAACTCCTTTCTACCCCCGTTCTCCCTACGCTGTTGCTAAACAATATGCCTTCTGGATTTTGGTGAATTACCGTGAAGCTTATGGAATGCATCTTACAAACGGCATCCTTTTCAACCACGAATCTCCTCGTCGTGGTGCTACCTTCGTGACGCGTAAGATCACCATTGCTGTGTCCCGTATCTCTCAAGGACTTGAGAAGACTCTCTTCCTTGGTAACATTGACGCTAAGCGTGATTGGGGACATGCTCGTGATTATGTGAAGGGAATGTGGATGATGCTTCAAGCTGATGTTGCTGACGACTATGTTTTGGCCACCGGAGAGACACACACAGTGAGGGAGTTTGTTGAGAAGGCATTTGCTGAAGTTGGCACTACAATTGTGTGGAAGGGAGAGCGTGGAACTGTCAATGAGGTTGGAGTTGATGCTGATGATGAATCCAGAGTTCTTGTTCGCATTGATCCCCGTTATTTCCGTCCTACTGAGGTTGAATTGCTTCTTGGAGATCCTACAAAGGCAAAGAAAGAGCTTGGATGGGAGGCTGAATTGGGCTTTGAGGGACTTGTGAAGGATATGATGGCCGCTGATTTGAAGATGGTAAAGGGTGAAACGATTGACCCCGAGGCTCCCAGACCGTAAACAGGCAGGTTGATTTGCCATTACAGTTCTTCTCATAATTTAGGAAGTAAAATATGTACATGTTAGATTCAATCCAGAGTGTTGTAGATAAGCTGCCACATGATTTCTACTCAAGTAAAAGTTCGTTATAGCACCACTTTTTGTGGACACATGTGAATGTTTAGAAGCTGTTCTCTACCCTATATATACGCAAGTGCTGTGCATCATTGCATATGCTTGCATACAGCCTTTCTGAGAAAGTCTGACCATGTCGATGGCGATGAATTCAGTATTAAGAAGCTCAAACAATGCATATGTTGGTCTTCTTCCTGAGGATAATCTTTCATGAGATTGGCAATTCCCATGGCAGCTTGAACACTAGATTGCGATTCACTTCACTCCAAGCTAGACTCCGAGACACTTCCATGACACGCTCCGAGACACTTCGAGACAGTTACATGATGATACACTCCATGATACACTCCGTGACACCAGGCCCGGATCTTGCTGAGGATTATCGTCATGTGACCGACAATTAGCTGTCTAAGTGCAATTCTTCCTATTGTATTACTAACTACAGAATTATACTGGGCCTAAAAGTCTATTCCACGTACAAACCACAGCTCCTACAATCGAAACAGCAAGCATCACCTTCGCAAGTTTAATCCACTCGTCCAACCGATCATTCTCCTCTGCAACATCCCTCTCTATCACAATGAAGGATGCAAATGGTAGAATGAATGCAATGAGGAAGGCTAAACTCGAACCTATGAGAGACCAGATGGTGGCGACTCCAGCCACGCGTGTTGCCCCAATGAAACAATAAGTGACAATCAGCAAGGTGCTGCCATAATGAAGAATAGAATTACGAAAGACATAATCCTGCTGAATTGGTTGATCACGAATCAATATAGTCGTCTGAAGGGCACTAGAATCTTGTTCATCATCCAGCGGCTGTGTCTCCATCTCTTCAATCTCGTGCTCTGTTGTGATCGTAGCATCTTGGGAAGTCTCATCCTTGTTGAATCTATGAAGTGCGTCCCAACAGATATGTTCACTTTCAGCTGAGTTGGATTGATGATGTGAGTTATGAAACCATACATCAATGATCTCTAAGAGAGCATCTCGACCAGGTAAGAAGCCCTGATATCATAGGAGCAATAAAAGTGCAACTGTTGAGTAATATGTCTCACAAAACCCAATATAATAAGTCCAGCACAACAATTCACTCACCAATGGAAGAGCTAATACGAGCGTCATCCCACACCCAACTCTACCAAGGAAAAACATCCAATAAAGACTCTCATCCGCATAAGCACTCTTGTCAACAGAGATATTCAAGAGCACATTGCCTTGAATTCCTGAGCCATACATCATGTAGCCACCAAGTCCGAATAGATACATGAGAATCATCGAAGTTCCTACGGACATACCTACAATTTGTGACATTCTTTTACGTGTTGGCCGATGAAGGGTATTCTGGATGGAGAGGACATTGAATTGACACAAGAATGCCAACATAATGATTGGAAATGCAAAGAGTGCATCCTGTATAGATGGAACTTTGAACCATTCAATGACGTAGGTGCCGACATCATCCTGTTCATCTGCACCTCCAAGATGAAGAGTATGTTGCCTCTGGAATCCACCTCGGACAAGAGCTGTGCACAGGATGATAATCGATGCAAAGCCGATGTAGCAATTCCATTTCAAGGCGTGTAATGAGCGCTGAAACAAGAATGGCAGAAGAAATAACATGAAGCCCATCAAGACTCGATCACCGCTCACTCCGCCATTATCATCTTCATCGTCTGTTTTACCGAAGAACATTCCCACCAACGGCGTCCAAATATCTCGAATAAGTACCATAAACGCTGCAACGACAAAAGATATATAAATAAAGAGTATCAAGTTCACACCCACTTCCGCTCTCTCACCATACGCACTTCGTACAA
Source organism: Skeletonema tropicum (assembly GCA_037178625.1). NCBI lineage: Eukaryota > Bacillariophyta > Thalassiosirophyceae > Thalassiosirales > Thalassiosiraceae > Skeletonema > Skeletonema tropicum. Next base: position 2,424,485 of record CM074136.1, read on the forward strand.
CCTCACCAAAACTGGATGCACCGCTTCGTCGACTGCTATAGCACAACATTATTAGAGACATATACGTCATGTAAGCTGAGATGAGCATGAAGATTGTGGTAACAGCAATGCCGCACTTCTGGAAAGCTATTGGAAGTGAGAGAACTCCTCCTCCTAAGATGGTGGCGATTAGGTTGAAGGTACCGACAAGCAGACTGGATGGTCTATCGCTGCTGGTGGTAGTAGCGGAATTGTGTTCTTCATCTCGTTGTGACGAGAAGGGCGGCACGAGATGATCTTGTGGGTGTGGGTTGCTGCATCCTTCATCATAGGGATGATGATCTAGGATGGTGTTGCCTTCATCATCTGCATGAATAGTAATTGAGTGATAGTTCTTCATGTTGCTTGCTTGGTCACACCGTCGCTGCAGCTGCTGCTTTTCTGTGTTTGTGATAGCTTCGTTGCTCCTGATGTGATGATACCAGCACCAGAATGAATGGTACGGTAGAGGCTTCTGATGGACTCATGGTGTACCTCTGTGCGCCATCGTAACAACTTGACAGCTGAGCTGCATTTGCAATGCATTCGGGTTGACGAGAAGAGCGCTGCATTTGCAAAATGCGTTTTTTAGCTTGCGTTGCGTGATTGCGTGCCTCCTCTTTTTTGTACAGAACGCATTATTTTTTAGGAAATATTTCTTTTTGGATCTTTTGGAGGGAGAGACGGGAGACGGGAGTTATGTTAGTGGAACAGATGATGACGGACTTGCTCCCTGTGGAAAGCAATGCTGGTGAACGAAGCTACTTACCGTTCTTCATCAATGGGCTCAAGCAAAATAAATTTTAGAAATGAAGACCAGTCAAAGAAGTAGCTTGTCAATTATGCTGTGATAACCGGTTTCAACGCCCGAGAATTGTCTACTACCTACGAAAGAGGATGTTGGATGAGACTGCTCAAGCAATTAGATTTGAGGATCTATAGATGCATGTCTACTTTTAATTTAATATGTAAGGAAGAAGTGTAGGATAGAATCAGCGCAGTTATCAGGTTGGAAGATGTGTAAATATTTCATCCCTCAAAAGCCATCCAATAATCTGGGCCATAAGTCACCATTACTTCTTCACCCTGCTTAATATTCTTCGATGCAAATGTACCGAGATGCAAACCATCTGCTAATGGCTTATGTATGGCATTTGACAACTCCACACTTTCCGAAACGTACGATGAGATGATTTCCTCTATACCTATCTTTGCCGCATCGTCAACTCCTGTTTGAATGGCAATATGCCCAGCTCCATCGTTTGCAAAGTGGCCATAGTAAGCAGGATCATTGTCAAGTACTGGCATTCCCATGACAGAATAAACGTCATCTACAGATGCCGCATACGATGTGAGTGGTGGTATATCCTCTTCGACAATTCCATCAAACACTTCATCTTCTTCAATCCTATCAGTTGCATCGATATGATCTCCCCAGAGAACGACTTCATCCGCATAGTCTGCTTCTTCATCGTAGTACTCTTCCTCTTCGAAATCAATATCTTCCTCATCAATTTCTTCCTCTCCTTCTTCTTCGTCTATCTCCAACTCGCTATATTCACACAATAACGCATCACCAGGATAACACGTAATCAGCTCTCCCTTTGCAATATCCTCAGTTGCAAACAGACCACGTCCAGCTCCCTCAATTGTACTGGGTCCGATACGAGTGCGATTGAGTTGTAGATCGGGTAAGCGAGTGGAAAGTAGAGTTTCTTTGACAAGATCTTCGGGTGATAATTTTATGTCATCCGCCGAAGAATCTTGGTGTTGTTCGAGGATTGGTTGCAGTTTCGATGGGTCGGAGAGAAGATCACTTTGTAAGTTTTGCAGAGAAAGGGTGATTAGTTCTACTGCTGCGTCATCACTGCTGGGCGTGTTGATGCTGTCAAAGGAGGAGTGGTGGATTGTGCGGTGATGGGCTGGTGATGGCGCCGCATTCAGAAGAAACGCGGATGCACTGAAAGTCACCGACGACGCCATTGATAGGGCTACCACCAGGGAGCAACAATAAAACATTGGAACTATCTATCATCCAATCCGGAGGAGGACCAAGGGCGGACTATTTTCAAAGGCTCTAGAGAGGGGCTAGGTCGAAGAAGTTATGATGGCTGTGTAATCCTAGGATGTGGGCAATTTTTTCAGGCTGTGGGCTTCAACAATTTTTGGGGCGAAAAAAGGGGAGAAAAAAAGAGGAGAAAACTCGCCGGCACGAACATCCATGCATGGTGGAGACGTCGACGCTCAGGAGAGGGTACTTATCATCGAAGTCATTACAGTGCACTGGTGAGTCCTTTGGCATTATCAATACCACACAAGCGCAAAGCAAGGTTGGTGACGATTCCGATGGGACCTTAACAGATTGGCGGCAGCCGCTGCGGATGATCTCTCCGATGATGGACTTGATGCTGGAGTGGAGGCTGCCATCGATATGCCTCCTTCTTCGAGTTGGTTGTTGAAACTCTCTAGAAGAAATCGTTCGACAGAGAGAATACATTCAAACGACGAGTGGGAATACTCTAAAGACAATGTCGGTCGATAACTACTCTGGAGAAAGATTGTCTGACTTTGCTACAAGTTGGAACAACTGGGTCGATACTCTTGGGCATTCCGAGCCAACAGTGACGTACAACTGCCAGTCATCTTCAGAAGGCCTATAAATCTATGAAGAGTAGGGTGGTAGAGGCAGCCACCCTTCGTCCTCACACCCAGGCTATCACAGTGCTACTGAAAGAATAACTTCGAATAATGTTCATTGCAGTCATATTTAATACGTAGGAGATGTGTAGCAGTAACCGCTCTACTGAGCGCATAGACTCATTCTGAATAATATTTGATTGATAAACTGCTATGGAGTAGCATTTGTGCACTGCTATGGAGTAGCATTTGTGCACTATGTGAAGTGAGGTGGTGAAAATTGTGCAAAATTACAAGCATCGTAACTATGGAATAATACGACAGCGACCGTTGCAGTAACCAGCCCATGAGGTGCAACAATGAAATCTACATGATATTTTGGTATTGCGGGTAATCTAGATTACTAATTGACTCACCATCAGTGGAGATTATGTGTCGTGAAGTTGATGTAATACTTATTGCATCATTGCGGACAAGTTGCAGCGGCAGCAAGTTTCGCAAGGGGGCAAGCCCCATGCCCTCCAGCAAAAGATCTGGAATGTCACGTTCATGATGGGTGTCAACATGTGTGATGGAACGGATCTTGAATTTTTACTAATCCCACATAGACGAGAGTTGAATTGCGTGATAATAGCGTGACGAGAGTTGCATCTTCTACGTGACGAGAGTTGCAGCCCCAACGTGACGAGAGTTGCAGCCCACAGCCTGAGAACGTTGCCGTGGGGGGCAATTTTTTCAGGCTGTGGGCTTCAACAATTTTTGGGGCGAAAAAAGGGGGAGGGGCTACGTTGGGCACGGCTTTTCTGGCCACTGGTTCGGCACGCCCTATGATGTGACGATTGTGCCACGTCACCATACCACGCTCTCTCCTGAGTTCCGCCACGATTTCCGCCACGATTCTTAAAAAGTTTTTCCTTACTTGTGGTAGGGAGAATTTCCCATTTCCAACCACCCACCACCCAAGCAGAACAGCCCTCGACCCTCACCCTCGATGACGATGACAACAACGCCCTTCCATGATCATGATCTACTCATCTTCTATCAAGGCACGCATCGTGGCAACAGTGCACGGCAGCTCAAATTTTCAGACACTGTGCATTGTACACATAACTTCTCCTGCAATAATCCAATGATGTCATCGTCAACAATGAGTACAAACAATTATGTGGCTGCCAGTACTACACAAAAGTATCTGCTGCAGCATCCACCACAGCATCTGCATACACCACAGCATGCATCATCTCCCAAACTAATTAAATTATCACCATCTCAATTATTCGTCTTATCAGAATTGAGGCGTCAGATCACTATGAAGGCTGTCGAACATGACCCTCTTGTGGCGGTGTCAGCAGTGCGGTCAAGAGAGAAGATATTATTTATTGCGTCCACTGAATCAACAGAGAGATACACCGCAAGATCATCCATCACCACACGCAGCCAAACAAAGAGCAAGAAAAAGGCTGTCATTAAAAAAGAAACGGATTATCTTGTGTCCTTGTCAGCGTTACGATCAGAGAGGATGCTGCGTGATAGACGCAAACGCAGCAAAATGATGCTGACAACGAAAAGAGATGTGCGCAGTAATTGCCTTGTAGCATCGTCTGAAACGTCCCCAACCCAGCATTCGCCCGTTTTTAAAAGCACCCGTAGCAAAAAGGCGACCAAGAAGAAGAATGTTAGTACTACTTCACCTCCTTCCAACGTTATTATTAATGATATGCCGCCGATCAATTCCAGCAAATGCACAACATGTGGCTTCATTCTTACAGAAGAAATTTATTTACGCGCTATCAAACTATCGCATGCGGTCTTCGACTCTTCTCGTTGTATCCAGTGTGCAGAACGAGATATGCAGCTTCATCGCTCTTTTCAAAGGAATCGTCATATGCAGTCTCTGTATCATAGACAACAACAATTACCTAGAAGTTGTATCACACCAAATGAAACCATGTCAATCAACCTTGAAGTTTTTTTGAATAATCAACTGAAAACTTATGCGCCACTCGCCTCGGTGGCATGTCTTGTTAGTTTGGGCATTATAAAGAACGACAAATACTTCCCGCAGCTCAATGCAATCCTGAAGGAATGTGACGATGAATCAATTGAAATTGCACTTGTTAGATGGATGACAAGCACTGGAGAAATGAGAAACCACCAACAATTGCCTTGTCACACTGATAGCAACAAGTCCAACAAAGAGCACCCATTAGAATTGTACAGCATTCACAATCGAGTTGACTCCCAGCAAGGGCATGGTTTTCTTTATTTCCCACTTCAGAATTTCTGCCTGAGAGTTGCCTCTGACAAAAATGTCGTCGTTTGCAATCTTTCTCATTCGCCACATGCACCTGACAAGTCAAGAAATACTGATACTTGGTCTCGTGTTCATGGGCCACGGCCATAAAAAATTACGTCAGTTCTCATGGTTCATTTCTAAGGTAGTAACGAAGAAATAGATAGATAGATAGATTATTTTAGTCACTACTCTCTCTAGATACAAGTGTCAGTAGAGAAAGTGTCAGTAGAGAAAGAAGAATTTAAAGCTGCAGGTGATCGGGCTAGCCCTGAAGACACCTCTGTGCCAAACTGCAATCAATATTTTTGGCACTTTTGTACATAAGTAGGAATCAATACTGCTACAAAATAGGAATCAGTATTCCTTGCTAGGAATAAATACAGGAATAAGCAAGAAGAAAGAGAGAGAGTGAGAGATCATAACAAACTATACCTGAAGCTTTCAAGACGACATAACTGAGTCATTATAAAATTCTTCGACATATGCAGCTTTCAATAAGTCCTTCGTCTCATCAGTGCTAAGATTACAGAATCATTTTCCATGAAGAAACACGTAATGACTACTACTTTGTCCTTCCAATGCCCACCTTGCAACTGTATCATGATCGAAATACATGGGTGGACAATCTTTCGTGGACAATCCCCTTAGAATGATATTCGCCTTGTACACCACTTTGTTCAAAACAGACACCTTTCCGACAACTTGAATCCCAATCGCATCCTTCGCAACACAAGGATCAACATCAGTTTGTGATTTTGTTTCGTCCAAAAACAGAACAGTCTGAATCAATCCCCAAGTCGTTTTTGTTAATCTTTTCCCAATCAGCTTTGCAGCTGCGCAATTTGCCTTGTTGTGGCCTATACCCTTACAAAGATCGCAAGTTGAATTGTGACGTTTGTTTGCCGTAACCACTGCTTCCACTCCACTTATCTTTCTTTTCGTGCAAGTTCCACCTTCGCCACGTTTCCTTGTAGAAGGAAGGATGCCTTGAGGGTTGTTGATGGTACTCCTTTTAATTCTTCTTCCCCGACATTTTGAATATTTGCAATCATGTAATTCAAAACTGGCAAAAGCTTAAGGTAGGTTTCTTTACTGCGTGATGCAATAGTGGCAAGCTGTTTTCCTTTGTCCAACAGAGTATTGTGCATTGTAGTCGAACTCAAACGTGTCGCTTTCTTTGCTGTATAACGTTTTGCAATCAATGGGTGGGCAACAAGATCTGACACAAATTCACCTACGCCTTCACCACCAACTTGTACATTATCCATAGCATTAGTATCCAGCTCAACTGCACCAACGACTCCCTTCTCTTCTGGCAGATCAAGATCGGCACCCCCAAAATCGGCGGCAGGAGTGTCATCAATGGATGAACCACCATTTCTTTGTGGTGCTGAAGATATGGCAGGGATTGACTTCACTTCCGTATCATTAAGTTTCCAATGATTGTGAAACTGTGACTTAGCTACATCTGGAAGGAAGGCCCTCTACTCTTGTGCTGAGATGCTCTGTAGACTGCTTCTTGTTGAAAGATAATTCTGCCTTTTAGGGTTAATAGAGAGAGCGTGGTATGATGACGTGGCACAATCGTCACATCATAGGGCGTGCCGAACCAGTGGCCAGAAAAGCCGTGCCCAACGTACATAGCCCCTCTCGAAAAAAGGGGAGAAAAAAAGAGGAGAAAACTCGCCGGCACGAACATCCATGCATGGTGGAGACGTCGACGCTCCGGAGAGGGTACTTATCATCGAAGTCATTACAGTGCACTGGTGAGTCCTTTGGCATTATCAATACCACACAAGCGCAAAGCCAGGTTGGTGACGATTCCGATGGGACCTTAACAGATTGGCGGCAGCCGCTGCGGATGATCTCTCCGATGATGGACTTGATGCTGGAGTGGAGGCTGCCATCGATATGCCTCCTTCTTCGAGTTGGTTGTTGAAACTCTCTAGAAGAAATCGTTCGACAGAGAGAATACATTCAAACGACGAGTGGGAATACTCTAAAGACAATGTCGGTCGATAACTACTCTGGAGAAAGATTGTCTGACTTTGCTACAAGTTGGAACAACTGGGTCGATACTCTTGGGCATTCCGAGCCAACAGTGACGTACAACTGCCAGTCATCTTCAGAAGGCCTATAAATCTATGAAGAGTAGGGTGGTAGAGGCAGCCACCCTTCGCCCTCACACCCAGGCTATCACAGTGCTACTGAAAGAATAACTTCGAATAATGTTCATTGCAGTTATATTTAATACGTAGGAGATGTGTAGCAGTAACCGCTCTACTGAGCGCATAGACTCATTCTGAATAATATTTGATTGATAAACTGCTATGGAGTAGCATTTGTGCACTGCTATGGAGTAGCATTTGTGCACTATGTGAAGTGAGGTGGTGAAAATTGTGCAAAATTACAAGCATCGTAACTATGGAATAATACGACAGCGACCGTTGCAGTAACCAGCCCATGAGGTGCAACAATGAAATCTACATGATATTTTGGTATTGCGGGTAATCTAGATTACTAATTGACTCACCATCAGTGGAGATTATGTGTCGTGAAGTTGATGTAATACTTATTGCATCATTGCGGACAAGTTGCAGCGGCAGCAAGTTTCGCAAGGGGGCAAGCCCCATGCCCTCCAGCAAAAGATCTGGAATGTCACGTTCATGATGGGTGTCAACATGTGTGATGGAACGGATCTTGAATTTTTACTAATCCCACATAGACGAGAGTTGAATTGCGTGATAATAGCGTGACGAGAGTTGCATCTTCTACGTGACGAGAGTTGCAGCCCCAACGTGACGAGAGTTGCAGCCCACAGCCTGAGAACGTTGCCGTGGGGATGTGGGATGTACTGCACCAACCCGACAATAAGTAGTGACACAAGCTCAGGGTTTTTGGTTCACGCCTATTCACGTTGTGTCACGCCAAACCACGTCAGCAGCGGCGTGACGCCAATGCACGCCATTCACGCCGGGCGTCACGCCAATGCACGCCATTCACGCCCGGGCGTCACGCAAATTTACGCCATTCACGCCGGCGTCACGACAATGCACGCCATTCACGCCGGGCGTCACGCCATCATAATATTGAGCGGGAACAGGCGCTCATGCTCGAAGGAGCGGAGTTTAGATAGTGGCAATATTATTATTTATTATATTCATACATCCATAAGAGGGTGGTGCCTCAAGTCATGGTGAACAAGGAATGCAACGCAATCCACTGCCATCCTGCCTGTGCAGCTGCATTCTCTGTTCTGATGATTTTCCATGGCGGAATTTCGATGACAAGATACTAAAGTTGGAGAGACGTTCATGGTATGTCTCTTGGAGAATCATCTCCGAGTGGGTCTCCCGGTGAGAGATTCATGGCTGCTGCCCGGTCTGCTGCCTCTATCTCGCGTGTTGGGGTTGGGCCGTGACTTGAGTGACGACTTTGATGCGGGTCGTCGTCGTGAATCGCGTCGCAGCAGCAGGCCACCACAACGTTTTAGCCCAAGTGCAAAGTGAATGGGCTTTACCTGTGCAGTATTTGTGTGCACTTTTTGATTGTTTGTTTGATTGATCGCAGAAGAGGGGTACGGTGATATCTTGATACTGCCCCTCTAGAAATGGGCATGATGATGATTTTGCCCGGCCGATACTTATGATGTAGATGTAGTATCTAAAGAATTAAATTAAGATGATACCCTCAAATTAATCATAATCGATCAGATTAACAACTTTGTATTTATTTATTCGACAAGTGAACACCTCAGTACTCGACTATGATGTTGTCAGTTTACTCCTCAACCGCCCCGCTCCCATTGTTACACCCAACGTGACGCCAACCACGCCCCAATCTGATGGCGTGACGCCCGGCGTGAATGGCGTCAGGGCGTCACGCCAATTTACGTCATTCACGCCGGCGTCACGCCAATGAACGCCATTCACGCCGGGCGTCACGCCAATACGCCATTCACGCCGGGCCGTCATGCCATCAGATTGGGGCGTGAACTGGCGTGAATGGGCGTGATTGGGCGTGAACGCCAACCCTCTTGCCAATGTACACGCAGATGTCGGGTTGGTGCAGCGTTGAATCGAGTGTTAATTTTGTTCAGGTCAAAATTACGGAACACATTCAGTACCTTACGGTACTCGAGCCACAGAGCGTGGCTTCCACTAATGTACTGATGTCATTAAGTATGTACTTCTTTAAATGCTGCACTGCCACTAATAAGTGAACTGTCCTATTCTACTTCGGTATTCCAAGTCTGCTCTCTTTCTACGAACAGTAACTATGTGCCTACCTCTCTGCATCATTTCTTTGTTACAGTATTTGTTGCGTTTGCGTCTTGTTACAACTCATTAACTCATCAAAAGCAAATCAAACTCAAACTCCTACATCCATTCTGGTGAAGATGCTTCGCTTCGAGCCTCCTTACCCCAGAATAGCCGATGATAGTCTGATGATAGGCACTCATGATGTTAAAATCTCAAGTAATCTTGAGCAGGTTGGTAATCAACTGCACTGCACAACAACGATTGACTGACGCTATGTCGGCTCGAATGACAAGTAGGGGCAAGAGAGACTTGAACTATGTAACTGTACAAACTTTTTCACTTGGACTTTTAGATTTCTATACAAAGGTAACTACCATCACAGCAGAGGAAATTGCAATCACAAACAAGCAGTACACTTGCATAAATTCTGCCTTGCTCGTGGGACTGGGACTATCTGTTTCTGTATCTTCTGCTTCTGTATCTTGGCTGGTGGGAGTGGGAGTAGGATTAGGCACAAATACGGGCAGATTTTCACCAGTACCAGTACCAGTATCAGTATTGCTGTTCGATGGAGTTGGAGGTTCAATGCTTGTCACAGGTAGTCGGGGTGTTCCAATTCCAAATGTCCTTCCTAGCTCCTCATAATCGTTCAAATCAGTAGAAACATATTCCTCGGCACAAGGAAATCGTCCGGGATACGGACAAACAAATGGAATGCCATTATACTTTTTTGCTGGGTAATACAACAAGAATCCAATGCACATTTCATCTTGTGAACCAAATCCGAATGAAGAGCCATCTTTGTAATAGCAAGTTGTGCGAAACTTATCACCCGCTTGTAACTCATAGGAGTCTTGCTGTGGTTGAAATTGGCCTGTGCCGTAAAATGAAAGTATTCCTACCTTGAGCAAAGGCATATACTATAACAAGAAAGGTGGCACATCCAACAGGACAAAACTTACCTTGTTGATCAAAGTCATAGACTTCAACCTTGGCCGTATGCACGACTTCATCTCCCCTGATGACCTCATTCACCATCCTGATCCCAGTTTTATGCATATGAAGTTTCTCTGCAATGACAGTCACAGGCTCATCCAAAAAGAGAGAAGAACATGACCCACCACAAGTGAATTCATGCTTCGTCAGACCATCTGTAATTTCCATCCCATACAAACCCAACCGTGGATCACCAAGCTGAAGAAACGCCGCCTCATGCAACCGCGGTGTACTAGTATAATGAAATCTTACCCCGCTCGAATCCCTCATTCCAGAAATCAACTGTGGATTGTTATAATGGATCTCAATCCGAATCGCCTGCTTAAATTCATTATCAAACATGGGAAATCCAACATTGTTGGGGAGGACCATGCCCTCTTCCCCTGGTGCCCATCCAAAGATTTGTTCTCGTCTGATGAATTCACCCCCAAATAAGTTTTCGCCACAGCTGGGTAGCGAAATGACAATGAAGTGATGTACAAATTGACGTGTTTCTTCGGTAATTATTGGTGTTGCACCGATCATTGTAATGTCGGTCTCTTCACCACCAAATTGTTCTTTTAGCTCATCATAGGATTTACAGATATGTTCATAAGTCGTCTCCTCCGCAGGAATCTTATAGGCATCAGCCACAACATCAAAATATCCATCTGCATTCTTCTCCAAAGAAACAGCCAACTCCTCCAATCCATCACCAGAGGAAGAAGGATCAGCAAAAAGTCGTACCGAAGAACTTGCTCGATTGTCCCCATGAAACGACATATCTTCCGTATCCCCCCACGCCGCAATAATTCTTGAAGGAGCATTCCACAACTCTTTATCATTCTTGAGCACATGATCTTGTCCATCTCCCGTATCAATCTTTCGCCTCGCCTCGACAATAATCCAACCATCCTCTACAGTTGCCGACACCAAAGTCCAATCTTGGCTATGGTTGTCCACAAATACTTGCCGATCATCTAAAATGTACCCATCAGTGAGTGTGGTAGGATTGGACGTGGTGAAGGAGACGATATCTGAGCCGAACATGCCGCCTGCTTCGGCTATACCGAAGGCTGCCCATCCGGTTGCCATGGTGGCGAAGGCCAAGTGAAACTCGCCGTCATTGTCTTCATCATCATTGTCATCGCCGCCGGTGATTTTCCAGAAGGTCGCCATTCCGATTGTAGGGTCAGTTAGTCGTGGACAGGAAAATGGTGTGATCGTAGGAGGAGGCATTGTTGGTGGCGAGGAGCCAGTTGGTGAAGGTGCTTGTCAATTCGGAAGCGGCAGAGAAAAATGATGAAGCTACCGGAGCAGCGGCGGATTGTTGAATCAGGCTGCCGCTGATGAAGAGCAGGAAGAGAGAGCAGGAGCGTCATGATGATAGGTCGAGTGGTCTTCCCTTACAACAATTATTAACAAGACAGCTTAGCCGCCATACCAACAACTTTTACTCTGACTATCCAATGCCAACGCATTCCCGATCCTGAGCCGTGAGCCGTGAGCCGTGCTCTCTCTTAACAGCAGAAAAAATGAACCGGGCAAAAGAAAGAACACTGAAGAAGCTATTCGAAGCAGGGCACGGATAAGAAATTCGAAGGACAAGTGGCTTTTGCTTGGATCGTCACTGGTCACTGCCGATCAAGCGGCACCACCTTCGCACACGAACACTTAAGTACATAAGTAAGTAAGAGTACCATGGGGCCAAATTTTGTCTGCAAATAACTCAATCAAGCTACTTATGAGTTCTTTTGAAACGCTCTCAATGGAATCAGTTACAAATGAGGTTATCTAGAAAGCAATCGGCACGACCAAATCCACTTCTTGTCCGCCAGCGCCAGAGCTTCACAATCACACATTACAACCACAACGTTCGAACGCCCCCTACTCAACAACTTCGATGGATGGCAAATTATTGAAGCTGCCAAAAGATCTGCAGTCACGATGCCCCTCCTGCAACTATCTTGTACTTCTGTAACAAGTCCGTTACTCTTCATGTCGCCTTTACTAGGTGATGGTGATGTGGTGTGTTCTTCCTTCTCTATTCCCTATCTCTCACTTCTCCAAGAGCAAGATATCACTTCTCCTAAGAGCAAGATAGTCGGTGAGATTGAGAGTCCTCAGCTCCTCCTCTGCCACTACAGAGGTGGTGAAGAGGGAATGCGTGTCAGCTGGACTCCATCCCCGGCCACTCATGCCAGTTCTCAATGTCAATGAGTGGCCGGATGTGGATGTGGTGGCGCCCATCCCTATCCCTACTCCCTCGGAGTCAGTGCAGAAGTGAATTTGCCTGGACGAGCGCAAGGGCAAGGGTCATGCGTGATCGCACATAGAATATCATCGGGCCACGCTGACGCTCCCATCGGCTACTGAAAGTGTTTACCCAGTTGACGGATCGAATTTAGAGCCTCTCTAGCCTGGCATTCCATCAGCTGTGAAGCAGAGGGGGGTGAAGTCCCGACTTCATTCAAATTCAAGACAATCCTGATTGTACTTACACTTACGGGTTTTCTCTCTCTCTCTCTTGTTGCTCAAGAAAGACAAGGGTGCCTTGTTGCGGTAAGATCGGGCGCCCGCGTCAGTTAATGCGAGTCTCAAAGAAAATTGGACGATGCCTTCGCCAGTAGTTGGAGACTGTCACATCTCCACGCTACTCGTTTGTTTTCACTCGGGTCGACCCATCAGTTGCGTTGTGTTGTTGCGTGGCAGTTTCGGCATCAGCCGCGGCAGCATCTTCTACGTGGATTCCTGAGTAGATAAAAGGCTCCGTAGCCAGCAGAGCACAACATTGACCCATACCCATACCCATATCGCATCTCTAGAAGGCTTGCTTGCAAAAGAAGCCAAATTCCGTCGTGACAGCATAGTGGCCGGCAATGGACGAGACCGCCCACCTTGCATTTGAAAGCATGTTCTACCATCGTTTTTGCACCACAACCACATCCATTGCATAGGTCCGGCATATCCTGTGGCTTCAGGTTGTACCGAAGACGTAGTTGTCTCGAAACTCTTCCGCCGACAGAATCAGAATCGTGCCATTGAGGTGGATTGGACAGTCGTCAGCCAACATCCAGTCTCACGGATCCGTTCCAACCTCCTCTTGACACCTGGTCTCTCCGTTCCCAACTGGGTGAAAAAGTACTCAACATCGGACTGCTTCGCCATCTGCGAGTCAATCTTTGCCATTTGCCATGTCCTTCGCTTTTTTGTGGGATCTCGTGCAGAAGGCTCGCGATATAAAAAATATAAACTGCGAGTAAACCAGGTGCTTCACCAACTGTCGCGACGTGTGGTAGCAATCCACTGATTGTTCCACGGGATCCGGATTGCCAAGCCTGCAAGATCCACACTAAGACTAAGAGAAAGCAGGTGTCGCCACTCTCCAGATAATTCCGATGGGGAGATGCCGAAGAGAGGTGGGATAAATTTCTCTCTAATGGCAACTTCAATCGCTGAAAGAAGTGCCCCGTTTGGCACAATAAAGCGATAGATAAGTCCATTTATTTTGAAGGGACAGAACAAACGCAGAATAGACCGCCTCTAGGGTTGTGTGTAGCACATTGGCCGAATACTTACACGCAGTACACCCACTTCCACTTTCTTCATTACCCACTCTTCCTTCTCGGCCGCATCACCATACACTACCGACTCCGCCTTTAAATCATCGGCATGTGAGGGTGGAGAGTCCCAGGAACCCCTCCTCAACCAGTCAGCTAGGGTCATCAGAGTGAAGCCTAGATGGACAGCCCTGCGTGATGCCCTCCTTTTACACGAAATGGTAGGGTCCTAACCCCCATTTCATTCCGCACAAAACAAAGGATGTATGACGACGATAGCTAGAGGTTAATTAAAAGCTATTTCGAAAGTGAGGGCCATCGTTGATCTCCCACGGCATATTATATTCTCGATTGAGAGTCCATGGAAAGCATTTCGAGCATCCACTAAGAGCAACCCATAGCCCCTCCATGGGATGTCGTGTGAGTTCTCCGAGTCAGAGGGGATGGGATAATCAGGCAAGGGTGGGGGAGTTGGGAAGAATTAGTATTGATTTTCATTCTGTCCATGATGTCTCCCTTCTGCCTCTGCCCCTATGAAACTCCAATTGTTGGTTAAAAATGTCTAGAGAGATAGCGATGCTAAATTTACCTGATTTCCCTCAAGTGATATGATAGGTCCGTGATGTCTCAGGTAGGAGTCATTTTTGTTCTATCATCACGCTGATAGATTTGTGCAGTCGAAAGGTCCAAGAAGTGCTCATTAATTCAAAGACGTCGAAGGAACGTGAATGACGATAATCGAAGTCATTGTGATCTGTGGAGTAAAACGCGGGTTTAGTTTAGAGGCACTCATAAGTACAGAACACTTTCTTCCCAAGAAAAATACAGCACCACGTATCTTAGACGGGATCGTAACGCAGAAGTACTCCTCTCTCTAGAGAGCCTCTGGAGAGCAACATAAGTATCAACGCCGAAGCCACAGCCAACACATCATCATCTTGTGCAGGTTTGCCCCCTACCCTCGCCTCCCCCTCTTCGTCACAACAAACCCAAAGACAGAGAATGTGCGTACAATTTGCTGACACGGTTCAATTATACATCTTCGAGCGTTACGAAGACAGCAATGGCAGAAGCGTTGCGCCTGAAGAGCTCTGGTATACCTCAGCGGAGTGTGACCGCATGCAACATGCTGTGTCGGAGGCTGTCTTTGAAGTTCGGCGGAGACTGAGGGCAATGGTCAATGCGTCCGTGAGCTATTCCGCAGGCACTCACGACGAGAATGAAGAAGCGCCCTCGCCATTCCAAGCCCAAGCTGAAGCCGCAGCAGAGGGGACCGGCCTTTCTGATTGCATTGGCATCGAGCACCTTCTCACAAGGGCATCTATTCTCGAGGTGAGGACTTGTAGAGCGAGATGTATACAGGCTGTGCTCGAAGAACAAGGAAGACAGATGCAGATGGCTAATCTATCCCGATCGGCTTCGTTGGGGCTCGGATGGAATGCCATCGCACTTTCCTCATTGACACAGACGAGGAGGACCATGCTGAGAGCACAGATGTTGGGTGAACGACATCGAGAGTCCATCTGACAGTAATGTAACAGCCGCGTGACAACAATTTTCAAAGGCAGAGGAGGACTGCGCTGGCGCTATCCGAGAGCACGGATGACAAGCTGCATTATCAGCATGATCATGATCACAATCAGTCCGCTAAGCCGAGTCCGAAGTGACAGCCGCGTGGCAATTTTCAAAGGGAATGAGGATATAGTAAGATAGAGATAGAGAAGTACAGGTAAAGAATTAGAGTTAAAGGATAGATATGTGTACAGGCAAAGAATCAGAGTTATAGATGGAGGTGTACAGGTAAAGAATTAAAGTAACTATATTGGCAATCATCGTGTATGTGAAGACATTTGTTTATGATAAGGGAAAATCACCAAACGAACATCATCTCTGCCGATACGGATGGAGACGAGACGAGATGGATTGGCTGATAACTCTTCTCAATCTCAATCTCAATCTCAAGGAACGGCGGTTGCCCTTTCTCCAATACTTATCTTCCTTTTCGAGTTTATCATGACAGATGACTTCAATAATATTTTGGAGCCCCCGATGCCCAAGGTATGCCTTTCTCCGGACGTCTCTGTGATGAGTTGATGCACGATGACAGAGTATATAGCACCTACCTCCTCACCCCTGATGAATCTAAGAAATTATTATCGCCCACGCGATGGAGCAGCAAGATATTTTTGTGTGTAAAGTCTTTATGGTCGTGCTCTTCGGCAATAGTAACATGAGTAGAGTACACAGTAGGATCACACTATCAATCGCAAATCCCTGGCACGGCAACGCAAGGATGGTGTGGTCATTCGATTGGGGATTGGGCCGGCCGGCAACCGCTTTGGCTTGGCGCTTGGCTTTAAGCTTGGGTGTATTCTTGCGACACAACATGCAAAACAAAACAGCCGCAACAACGATGTGAGTCACCCATGAGAATTAACGTTTGATCCCAAACAGATCTTGAGGAAGTATTCAAATACAATTACTCCTATTAATTAGTCGCGATACAACTATGAATAAAGCGCAATAATCGGTCCAAAATGGACTATTTCAGATTGTAGGAGTAGTATTTTATGTAGATACCTTGACGCCACTACCCACTACGGGCTACGGGGGATCCTACAAAAGCCCAGACCCAAGCACCTACTACACACAAATATTCAGGAGAACGGTTTGTAAGACAAACGGCTCAGCAGGACTCTAGCTGCCATTCAAGCACTCTATGAGAGCAACAATGGCCCGATAACAGCGTCGTCACTTAATGATGACCAAATTTCATATTTATTGTACAGTACAGGTGGCAGATTAGGGTCATCAGAGTGAAGCCTAGATGGACAGCCCTGCGTGATGCCCTCCTTTTACACGAAATGGTAGGGTCCTCACCCCCATTTCATCCCGCACAAAACAAAGGATATGGCGACGATAGCTAGCGGTTAAAAGCTATCTTCGAAAGTGAGGGCCATCGTTGATCTCCCACGGCATATTATATTCTCGATTGAGAGCCCATGGAAAGCATTTCGAGCATCCACTAAGAGCAACCCATAGCCCCTCCATGGGATGTCGTGTGAGTTCTCCGAGTCAGAGGGGATGGGATAATAAGGATAAGGGAAGGGTGGGGGATTTGGGAAGTATTAGTATTGATTTTCATTCTGTCCATGATGTCTCCCTTCTATTCTGCCTCTGCCTCTGCCCCTATGAAACTCCAATTGTTGGTTAAAAATGTCTAGAGAGATAGCGATGCTAAATTTACCTGATTTCCCTCAAGTGATATGATAGGTCCGTGATGTCTCAGGTAGGAGTCGTTTTTGTTCTATCATCACGCTGATAGATTTGTGCAGTCGAAAGGTCCAAGAAGTGCTCTTAATTCAAAGACGTCGAAGGAACGTGAATGACGATAATCGAAGTCATTGTGATCTGTGGAGTAAAACGCGAGTTTAGTTTAGAGGCACTCATAAGTACAGAACAACACTTTCTTCCCAAGAAAAATACAGCACCACGTATCTTAGACGGGATCATACCATAACCACTAGAGAGAGACGAGACATCACGCAGAAGTGGCCAGCTGTTGATGTACGGTAATGATGTTGTGTACTCCTCTCTCTCTCTCTTGTGAGCCACATATCAACGCCGAACGCCGAGCCAACACATCATCATCTTGTACAGGCTGGCCCCCTCGCCCCCCCTCTTCGTCACAACAAACCTAAAGACAGAGAATGAGCGTACAATTTGCTGACACGGTTCAATTAGAAGAGGATGTGGTGGCGCCCTTCCCTATCCCGACCCCTACTCCCTCAGAGTCAGTGCAGAAGTGAATTTGCCTGGACGAGCGCAAGGGCAAGGGTCATGCGTGATCGCACATAGAATATCATCGGGCCACGCTGACGCTCCCATCGGCTAAGTGTTTACCCAGTTGACGGATCGAATTTAAAGCCTCTCTAGCTGGCATTCCATCAGCTGTGAAGCAGAGGGGGTCTGTGTCACATCTCCACGCTACTCGTTTGTTTTCACTCGGGTCGACCCATCAGTTGCGTTGTGTTGTTGCGTGGCAGTTTCGGCATTAGCTGCGGCACATCTTCTACGTGGATTCCTGAGTAGATAAAAGGCTCCGTAGCCAGCAGAGCACGACATTGACCCATACCCATATCGCATCTAGAAGGCTTTCTTGCAAAAGAATCCAAATTCCGTCGTAACAGCATAGTGGCCGCAATGGACGAGACCGCTCACCTTGCATTGGAAAGCATGTTCTACCATCATTAGTTTTGCACCACAACCACATCCATTGCATAGGTCCGCATATTTGCCATGTCCTTCGCTTTTTTGTGGGATCTCGTGCAGAAGGCTCGCGATATAAACTGCGAGTAAACCAGGTGCTTCACCGACTGTCGCGACGTGTGGTAGCAATCCACTGATTGTTCCACGTGATCCGGATTGCCAAGCCTGCAAGATTCACACTAAGACAAAGACAAAGCAAGTGTCGCCACTCTCCAGATAATTCCGATGGGGAGATGCCGAAGAGAGGTGGGATAAATTTCTCTCTAATGGCAACTTCATCGCTGAAAGAAGTGCCCCGTTTGGCACAATAAGCGATAGATAAGTCCATTTATTTTGAAGGGACAGAACAAACGCAGAATAGACCGCCTCTAGGGTTGTGTGTAGCACATTGGCCGAATACTTACACGCAGTACACCCACTTCCACTTTCTTCATTACCCACTCTTCCTTCTCGGCCGCATCACCATACACTACCGACTCCGCCTTTAAATCATCGGCATGTGAGGGTGGAGAGTCCCAGGAACCCCTCCTCAACCAGTCAGCTAGGGTCATCAGAGTGAAGCCTAGATGGACAGCCCTGCGTGATGCCCTCCTTTTACACGAAATGGTAGGGTCCTCACCCCCATTTCATCCCGCACAAAACAAAGGATATGGCGACGATAGCTAGCGGTTAAAAGCTATCTTCGAAAGTGAGGGCCATCGTTGATCTCCCACGGCATATTATATTCTCGATTGAGAGCCCATGGAAAGCATTTCGAGCATCCACTAAGAGCAACCCATAGCCCCTCCATGGGATGTCGTGTGAGTTCTCCAAGTCAGAGGGGATGGGATAATAAGGATAAGGGAAGGGTGGGGGATTTGGGAAGAATTAGTATTGATTTTCATTCTGTCCATGATGTCTCCCTTCTGCCTCTGCCTCTGCCCCTATGAAACTCCAATTGTTGGTTAAAAATGTCTAGAGAGATAGCGATGCTAAATTTACCTGATTTCCCTCAGTGATATGATAGGTCCGTGATGTCTCAGGTAGGAGTCGTTTTTGTTCTATCATCACAGATCATCACGCTGATAGATTTGTGCAGTCGAAAGGTCCAAGAAGTGCTCTTAATTCAAAGGCGTCGAAGGAACGTGAATGACGATAATCGAAGTCATTGTGATCTGTGGAGTAAAACGCGGGTTTAGTTTAGAGGCACTCATAAGTACAGAAACACTTTCTTCCCAAGAAAAATACAGCACCACGTATCTTAGACGGGATCATAACGCAGAAGTGGCCAGCTGTGTACTCCTCTCTAGAGCCTCTGGAGAGCCACATAAGTATCAACAGGTATCAACGCCGAAGCCACAGCCAACACATCATCATCTTGTGCAGGTTTGCCCCCTACCCTCGCCTCCCCCTCTTCGTCACAACAAACCTAAAGACAGAGAATGAGCGTACAATTTGCTGACACGGTTCAATTATACATCTTCGAGCGTTACGAAGACAGCAATGGCAGAAGCGTTGCGCCTCAAGAGCTCTGGTATACCTCAGCGGAGTGTGACCGCATGCAACATGCTGTGTTGGAGGCTGTCTTTGAAGTTCGGCGGAGACTGAGGGCAATGGTCAATGCGTCCGTGAGCTATTCCGCAGGCACTCACGACGAGAATGAAGACGCGCCCTCGCCATTCCAAGCCCAAGCTGAAGTTGCAGAGGGGACCGGCCTTTCTGATTGCATGGGCATCGAGCACCTTCTCACAAGGGCATCTATTCTCGAGGTGAGGACTTGCAGAGCGAGATGTATACAGGCTGTGCTCGAAGAACAAGGAAGACAGATGCAGATGGCTAATCTATCCCGATCGGATTCGTTGGGGCTCGGATGGAATGCCATCGCACTTTCCTCATTGACACAGACGAGGAGGACCATGCTGAGAGCACAGATGTTGGGTGAACGACATCGAGAGTCCATCTGACAGTAATGTAACAGCCGCGTGACAACAATTTTCAAAGGCAGAGGAGGACTGCGCTGGCGCTATCCGAGAGCACGGATGACAAGCTGCATTATCAGCATGATCATGATCACAATCAGTCCGCTAAGCCGAGTCCGAAGTGACAGCCGCGTGGCAATTTTCAAAGGGAATGAGGATATAGTAAGATAGAGATAGAGAAGTACAGGTAAAGAATTAGAGTTAAAGGATAGATATGTGTACAGGCAAAGAATCAGAGTTATAGATGGAGGTGTACAGGTAAAGAATTAAAGTAACTATATTGGCAATCATCGTGTATGTGAAGACATTTGTTTATGATAAGGGAAAATCACCAAACGAACATCATCTCTGCCGATACGGATGGAGACGAGACGAGATGGATTGGCTGATAACTCTTCTCAATCTCAATCTCAAGGAACGGCGGTTGCCCTTTCTCCAATACTTATCTTCCTTTTCGAGTTTATCATGACAGATGACTTCAATAATATTTTGGAGCCCCCGATGCCCAAGGTATGCCTTTCTCCGGACGTCTCTGTGATGAGTTGATGCACGATGACAGAGTATAGCACCTACCTCCTCACCCCTGATGAATCTAAGAAATTATTATCGCCCACGCGATGGATCTTGTTGTTCACATCATTCGTTTTGAGAAATTGCGGGAAATCCTTAAGTCGGAAGCGAAAAAATTATTGCGGGAAGGAATTTTGTTAGGCGAAGTCATTGTTACATTTTGTTACCCGAGAAGTTCGATCGTTACGACTGTTACAGTGATTCGTTTCACTTTCACACGCCGCGCTATCGAGCTGGAGCTGGGCCAAATCGGACCTGGATTGACTAAAGGACGGCTGAATTCCTAAGGACGGCTGAATCGACGTACAGACTCAAAATTTACTGATATATTCAAGAACTTGTGCATCGGACATGAAAACGATGTGAAGAGGCGCCCATCACCATGACTTCCGCCATATCATATCACTTAGGAAATTAGGTAAATGTTGCATTCAGCCAGAAATTCAACTCGAGTTGCACGCCAATGTTGTACTGAGATCCCACGTAGCTCTTGTGTAGAGGAGTTGAATTTGTGCGAAAAGGTTTTTGAAAAGGTCCCAAATAGCACCTTTTCACCCACATTTTTTAGCTTTTCGTGCATGTGCCGAGTTGCATTTTGAGTTGAATTTTTTGAGTTGAATATTCAACTCGAATGTACTAGTTCCTACGCAGACTGAATACGCTAGAAGATCCTGCATGCCGCCGTTCTCACGTGCCTCTAGTACATAAGTGAGACGAATGAGCAAGTACTGCCAAGAACAACAATAATAATCTAATGCATTAACTATTTCTACTCTTCCTACACCTGCTTGCACTCTCTGGTTCAGGATTGAGGCTTTCATGGCCAACTAATTCCTCATCTGCTTGCACCTTCTTTTGTAAACTTGTGCATCAGAAATGCTTGCAATATATACATTCATATAACACTACACAACCTTCTCTGCTGACACAGAGCCTCAAGCCGGCTCAAATAGAGTTTTCTCTATGTGTCATTGCCGATGTTTTTCATAGTACATGCTGATTGTTGTGTGTGGACAGATTTTGGACGGAGATGTGCCCTCTTTCATTAGCGACAAAGCAACTTGCATACGCGAACGACGCAGCCACCAACGACCACAAAAACCCATCCTGTGACGGAGCAGATCAGTATGAACGATTATATGAGTAAATATACTGCGAGAAGAGACGGTAGCTTCACCCAACGTATCTTATATGGTTGATGTCGAGCGACGTCAAAAAGCATCATCACGTGTTGAGTGTTTATTCGAGATCGACAGCGCTTGAAAAGGTACCATATTGGCGGCAACATCGCACATGTTCTCCGTGTATTTTGGTTCGGTTGCATGCCAATCGTCTATGGTGTAGCAGCAGTCGACGTGAGAGTTTTGGTGCCAGCACACAAAAAGTGATGTCTGTGCATTATTTGCGTAAATACGGTGGTTACACGAGAGTGCTGTCTTCAGAATTTGGTCCGTAGGAGGCTCTTGAGAGAGGAGATAATCTTTTATCATTCGTCCAGCACTTCCCACTTGTTTGTTGCCTCTCGTCGGCGCAGAAGTGTCATCATCATCTTGCTTGTGTGTTCGGTGATGGTGATTTCACGATGAAAGGGCTTAGAGTATTTCACTACACGAGAAGTTGAATTATGAGTTACACTTTTGGTCAAAATTTCCGCATTATCGCTACCTAGACATCATTGAACCAACAATTGGAGTCTTCATACGCCGAGGGCAGAACCAAACAGCGTCGCAGTCGGAACCACGGGAGAGGGTTGTCTCTCCTACCACAACTCGTTTAAAAGCCCGGGATATATTGACATGCGATTTGGCCCAGCTCTTGGCCCAGCTCCCCAGCTCGGCACTTATTTCGTACAACATCGTAGAATACAATCAATTCGATTGATCGAATAAAGCAATGTTGCCTGCTTGAGCAATGAAATGGCTAGCAATGCGAAAGAAAAGGAAAAGGATTTTAAAGCTTTTGATAGCAACATAGCCCAATCATGCCTGCGACTGCGAGAACATAGACCAATCTGCCGCCGACCCCATCGCCTGCCTCTCGCAGGCATGGGGTCGGCGTTCGAAAATCAAATCAAAGATAACTGTGTGGCTTCCTGAGGCTGTCACTCATCTTTCAGCTTCAGCTGCGTGCACGCGTCTAAATATATGTACTGCTTCATCTCTTTTCTATTACTCGCACACGGTGTCATCCTAGTCTAAGTACTAGTAGAGTGAGTAATTTTCTAAGTTATTATTTCTCTACTACAATTAACCTAAAGCCCCATTCATTCAGCTAATTACCGGCTGAGAAAATCGCAACAAAATAAATTCGCAACAAAAATATTTTGCTAACAAACTACGCACAAAACACACATCGACTGAAACTAGCGCCTCACTACACTCAACATCGACCCTCCATCTACCTGCACCGGCCATAAGTTGATAGTACATGTTATTACCTTTCGATTAAGCCGCTGGGAGTCATCGTATGCACTATTCGCATTACAATGGCTGCATAGGTGCTCATATAAGCATGCGTCATGCATAGAATCACTACAATTACTAGCTGAAATAGGCCGTTTTGGACCGATGCTTGCGCCTTATTTAATAGTTATATACTGGTCAACTAATTAATAATTGTATTTGAATATACTTCCTCAAGGGAATTTGGCTATCTGTTTGGGTTCAACATGTTGATAGGTGCGCTCTATGGAGGGCATACTCACATGGTTGTTTCGTATTCACGGTCTCTCGAGCGTGACAATTTACATGTCAGTTTGTGACGAGACCTGAAGTGTGAGTTTTTCGAGTGATTTTAAATTTTTCGTTCGTCTCCGCCCAAACTCGTGTCGGCTCTACGGAATGATACTGGACAGAGTGGGCACTTACACTTGATACGAATGAAATAAAACAGTAAATTTATATAATTATCAATCTATTCATCGTACAGTTCCATCGACTGCGTCAGTTTCTTCACTTTTGATCTTGTGACGTTCGTTTTGGTGGATTTTCAGTGCACGTTCTCCGATAAATCGCTGTCTACATCCACAACAAACATGAATTCGTGTATCCATCTTCATGTAAGCACTGCGCAATGCCTCATCTTCGTGTTCAAAGTCATCCTGAACTCGAAGTGACGGGCATTCATTCATCTGTAATTCCCAATCAAGCAATACCTCCTCCTCCTGCTGCTCTTCATTTTCTTCTTCCTGAGGAGCTTCTTCTACAGCGGTGTGCCTCGTGCGTGCCTCTAGCTAGCTAAAATTAAAATTCGCAACAAAAAATTTTGTTACGATTTTCTCAACGCGGTTAGCCTACTTACAGCCTCTCTCTAAGCAACATACATCATAGCAACGTAATCTACAATGGCAGCAATAAAACTCCCAGCTTCGATAGGAGCTGTTACTACTGCTACTATTGTTGTGGCGATCTCTATCATTTCCGTCAGAATTTTGAATATCGTGCGATGCATACACAACAACCGTCGCAAAAGGCGTCGGAGCAAAGAGCGTGGTGATGATCATATTTCATCCTCTTCCATGGACCATCTTCGACACAATGACGACGAGACGCAGCCTTCAACATCATCGAAAATCAAGACGGTAGTATTTCTTGGTTCAGGTGGCCATACTACCGAAATGATACAGCTACTGCAAGAGCTCGATCCCAAGATTTATGCACCAATTGTGTACATCGTAGCCAAAAGTGATGTAACATCGATACCACGGTTGCAGCGTTACATATTATCGAGTGGAATGAGAGATGGCAAGGATTGTCATCCGCAGTGGGAGGGGAGATATCCTAAGTCTATCAACAAGACCAGCGGCAATGATGATGTCACAACAACAACTTCTCCACCGGCACAAGCACAAGTGTACACTCTCCCACGAGCACGAGAAGTCCATCAATCCTACCTTTCATCCATATTCACAACATTACATTCAACATACAAAACTGCACAATTATTATGGAAGATACAACCGCATTTGATAGTGACCAATGGGCCGGGGACGTGCGTTCCAATTGTTTATTGCGCTTTCATTCTTCGATGTCTTTTCAGTTTTCTACATCTATTCAGATTTGGCAAAGACTCATCATTATCATCGTCAGAGATCACATTCCGAACAATCTTTATAGAGTCATTATGTAGAGTTAAAACAATATCATTGTCGGGGAAATTGGTCTATCCGATTGTAGATTCGTTTGTGGTACATTGGCCCAGTTTGATGGAGCAATATGAGATGGTGGAGATTTGTGATGTGCTTGTGCCATCGTTGGAATCGTGATGAACCAGCAATGGTGCACTTAACAGAACGTTTGCAATTCGTATAGGGGAGTTGGTCATGTAAAGTGCTAGTAATGATATGAATAGATAGCTACAATGGGTGCGCTTCCGATTATAATAATAATAGACGATTCATCTACGAATAGAATGTTACCTTGCACTACTATCACCGTCACCAGTGACTATCCTGCGGACGTCGTACATTCTCTGTCCATTTCTAGCAACAACGCCCCACCGATAGATCTCACTTTGTTGTTCCGTCGTCCCAGAAGTGCTCCTCCTTCGACCACAATCAAGAGATTTGTCCCACTTGACTGCTACACAGTCCAATTCATCTCCACCAGACGCCCATGATTTAATGTTGACGACAGTTCCCAGCCTGATTGGATCTTGTTGTGATCCTCGACGGCCTAGCCTTATTTCATTCCAATTTGGTCCAACCGTGACACGATCTCCTACCTTTACTTCCATAATTGGCTCTAAAGCGCTACCATTACCACCACCAGTACCTCGTTCCTGCTGTGGAGATTGAGTATGCTTCCAAAAGCCCCAGCACCTCCCATCACAAATATCCTCCGACTCGAAGCAGGTTCGACAACGTCTCTTGGCATTCGGTTCTACCACTGCATTCCCCTCTCTAATATCACTTTGTCTTGTACTAATCTTTTCCATTTGCTTTCGTAATGTCTTGCGCACATTCTTATGCTTCTTTGCCGGCAAGTACAACGACGAGTCGTGTAGTGATTGCAACGTTTCCTTTTGCTTCTCAAGTTCTTCCATGGTAAATCGTTCAAGGAAGGTAAAGTACGCACCCTTCCACCGTTGATGTCGATCACAGTGAAATTCATGTAACTTGTCACGACAGGATGGACATATCAAGATTAGATCGCGACAGACACTGCATAGATTTGCTCCACTGATTTCATCATGGGGGATATTGCATTCAATGCATTTACCAACCACATCCTTCACCTCTTGTTGCTGTTGCTCCTCATGTGTTTGACAATCATCACTCATATCATCCACAGAAGAAGAAGCAGCAGCAGCAGCAACACTACCTTTCTCTTCTTCATCCACTTCCCACTTCTTCTTCTTCTTCTTCTTTTTCACCAACATCATATCACCCGCATCAAGAGCAACCCGTTGATCAAACACAAACACCTTTCCCTTATAAAATCCATCTTTGCCATACTTTTCAAGATAGCGATGTATCCCCCCACTTAAATGACTAACATCTTGTACTCCACGTTGTTTTAACATGGCTGAGGCCTTGACACAACGTATCCCACCGGTACAATACATGAGGACCTGTGTGTGGAGCAAGCAAAAAAAAAGTAGGAGAGAGAGAGAGAGAGAAGAAACGACACACAATAATATGAATGAGATGAAAAAAGTGAGCAGCAAAGCCACACAAGGAGTGTGTACCATTTGCCATATAATGGTACAGGGATATTACATACTTACCTTTTTGTCTTTGAGTGACTCCGAGTTTTGAGAGCAGAATGTTGAGTCAAAGTGGGAGAATGTGACTGTGTTTGGATTGATGGCTGGGGTTGGTGCTGCTGCTGCTGCTTTGGTAGTAGTAGTAGTACAAGAACCATTCCTGCCATCATCACTACTTCTACCATCAAGCTGCTGTGGTGTCACCCCATTCAAAGAAGAAGAAGAAGTAGGATGAATAAAATGTCCAATAGCATGTTCAAATGTATTCCGAACATCAATCAATACCACCTCCTTCTTCTTCATTAATTTTTGTTTCTTCCACGGACGTGCGTTGTCATTATTTGCAGTAGTGTCATCATCTCCATCATTAGTATCACATTCTTCTTCTTCTTCTTCCTGCTGCTGCTGCTGAGCATCCAATAAAATAGCATGAAACTCCTCTGCACTAATCTCCTTCCCTGTATCCAATGGTATATCATCGACATGGATTGCACCACCTGTATTTACTATTTCGTTGACTATTTGAATCTTTAGATCTGGAAAGGGATCAATACTGTTGTTGTTGTTGGTTTGTGTGTGTGTGGTGGTAGTATTGGAGGATGATGATTTTGTGGTGGATTTCTTCCAGTCAATGTTGGTAAAGAGATGTCCATTGCCTGCTTTTGGTCGTGTTGCTGTTGTTGATGATGTATCCAAGCCTTCACCAGTATCATCAACAGTAGTAGTCACATTAGCAATAGGAGGAGGAGGAGGATAGCCCAACTCACCAATCAAATCAAACCCCTCCATCCGTTCAATATACTCCTCCATCTCCGTTTCAGTCGAACAACTTAGCGTCCCGTTAATCCCCTCAGTCGATAGTAGTATCCGTCCTTTCATATTACCAAGTTGTTGACATAGGTCGGATTGATGTTGTTGCAGTAGTGGGAGGTAGTAGGAGGAATTTTGTCGGAAATGTGTGATTGTGGCGGAGGAGAGGGAGGAGGAGGAACAGGGGAGGAAGTATTTATAGAAGAGGACCACGTGACCATGATGATTGGTACCAGATGATGATGATGATGCTGCAGAGTCCATTGTTGATACTGTTAGGATTTATCAGTGTACCGAGACGATGTACTTCATTCAGCTCGGCTGTATGTCATGATGTTCAGAAGATTTTTCTTTGGTGGGTGATGAGGGCGCCAAAAAAAGTAGTTGGCGCCAAAAAATCTGTCCGTATCCATCTCAAAATAATCTCCTTCACCGCACCTCACAATCACAAATAAAGTAGGTAGTGCTGACCATGGCGATGCACGCATAGCAGGTAGCAGCCTCCTCCCGCTGCACCCATGGTTGTTTTGAATACTCAATGATATTCACTATTCGGTAACAATGATGGCCACCTCAAACGAAGCGGCAGCATCCACCTACAAGTTCGGATCAACACTCTCCATCCTTTACATTGCCATTCGAATAAGTACCGCCAACACATCACCCATCACGGATTGTGATGAGGTGTTTAATTATTGGGAGCCGCTTCATTTCATTTTGTATGGATCGTAAGTCGTGTTGTGTTTGGTGATTGAATGAGTGTGTTGTGTGTGTTTTTTATTGACAAACAAACGTCCAATGAGGATAATTTTGTATATATAACCATCTTTCGACTGAGTTTTGGAGCTTCATCGGCTTTGTGAGCGACAGATTTATTCCCAACATGTTCTGAGGACGTTTGTTGTTGTTTTATTGGTCAATAAACATGCTGTGATTTTATATCATGGGATGTGTGTATTCTCTGTGTATGTGAAAATCATATTATATGTTATCATGTGCTCACAATATCTTCATCTTTGGACACATGCACACCAAACATCACATCCTCAACATCACAACTTTTGCCATCAGGGGAATGCAAACGTGGGAATATGCTCCACAATATGCACTACGGACATATGCCTACCTCCTCCCCATGGCAGGATTAGCCAAATGTCTACAATTCCTACTAGATACTATCATCCCCAAATCATCATTCCTACGGCAGCAGCTCTTCAATTTATTACTACTCCAATCTTCCACCATCACCAATGATGTTGTCCTACAACAACATGATGATGATGATGATAAACCTCTCCTATTCGCCCTACTCCGCTCCACCAGTGTACCTATGGGTGGTTGGACTACTGAATACCGCATGTACCATCTGTACCAATATCTAGTATAAAACGAATAATACGACCCGCTACTATTCTACAACCATTCAGGATAGCTAGCAATATTTTTTGAACCAATAATCTGTGTTCAGATAAATTGTAGGGGCATAGCAACACCCATCGCGCTGACCCTACACCCCAATTTTTCATCATGGCTGACGAACTCTACATCAAACGTGGAGTACCTTTGCATCATCGTACTAACCTTTCCGAAGGCCAGTACGCTTCTACAGAGGACTTCGTTAGTTTGGATGCGAAGCCTGCAAAAAACTCTTCACCCGGAGAGGTATTGGCAGTCTACAAATCCAATGACCATGGCGAAAATCCCCACGATCATCATATGCCGGAAGCTACTACCCTAGTCCGTCGACAACGATTATCCATCGAAGAAACGTCCCCAGAGGAAAGCCGTCAGAAGCGAAGGCGCACAGAGCCTGCACGTGAAGTCACCTGCTGCTCATGCTCCATCGATTCTACCTGCAAATCCAATTTGTGCACATGTGCCATCAAGAAGCAACTATGCACTTGTTGCGATCCTGGAACCAAGAAGCGATGCCAAAACTCGACTAGTCTGAAGGATCGGGTCCAATATACCCCAAATGGACCAGTAACTCTCCCGCACCCCCATGGTGGCAAGCTGTTGAAGAAAAAGGCTGAAGAGGAATCTAAGGCAAAAGCAAAAGCCATTAAGGAGGACAATAGGCCACATGATGATATCCGGAATCACTTCACCCCACGCCATGACTCAGATGCTGTTGACACTGCTGCGGTTGACCCATCTGAAGAAACGCAAAACACTGAAGTTGAAACCGATTCAAATGACCAGTCCGCTCTAGCTGGCCATGACGATTCACGAGAAGAGATATCTGAAGCAGACGACTCATCATACAGTGACCACTCGGCCACTGATGATGCCTCAGATGCAGAAGAAGAGCACAATTTGAAGAGGGGACCTGATTTGACAAACTGTGGCACAATCGATAGTACCGAGGCAGCCGGTCTGATCGTGGACAATATTGCCCACGGTGTCCGTGGACCGCTACCACCGGAGCTTTTCTACGGCTCAGAGCAGGACCCCAGCCATGGATCTTGTTGCATCAACCAGTTTTCACTTCTCCAGAGGAGGGGGAAACCGGGTGAACTTGATTTCAGATTGAGGTTGAGAAATGGAGATCAGACGTGGCCGGAGACGGATGAGGAGGATGATAATGACGGAACAGCTGCCTCCCCTGAGGAGACAGCAGGAGTGGAAGAGGAGGATGAGGATGAGGATGAGAATGAGGAGACGACAGGGAAGGATTCAAGCTCAGAGGAAAGTGGAGAAGGCGGGAAGGATGATGGCACAGGAGGGATAGAGGGTATTATGTCGAGGAAAGAGCTTACGGAGGATGCGATCACGGCGATCGGCGGTCAAATTGCAAAGAAGGATGATAAACTTCAACCCCTTTCATGGTCAGACCGCAAACTTATTAGTGTGTATGGTGATACAATCCATCAGAATGATGGCACTCATCTACACGGCCAACTATCTGCAGTGGATGACAGATACTACCAGAAACTCTATTCCAGGGTGGTGAAAAGTATTGCTCCGTTTTATGAGGTCTACCGCAACAAAGTTGGCGCTCGGTTTCTCAATATTCTTACAACCGAATTCAAAAATGTCCGAGAGGGCAAAATGAATGCAGAAAGAGCTCTCATGTTCCCTGCTTGTATCCTCACACGCAAGAGGGGATGCTCCAAGAGCGCAGACATCAAAAAGTTGATCACAACTCGTCTTGACCTCTGGGAGAAAGGAGATATTCTGTCGCTGGTTATAGCAGTGGAAGTTGAAGGACAATCGGGACGATTGGGGGGTCGTCCCATGGGAGACAATGGGATAGGCGAGTCGCAGGCTCGTCGATTTGCATCTACACTTCAAAATGGTCACATTCGGAAGGCAGTTCGGGAGGTGACGGACCGAGGTCAAGGTGGTCTGTACAAGCCAACTGACCTTGACTCCAAGACGGGGGAGCCAGTCATTGATGTCCTGAGGTCAAAGTTCCCCTCCCCTGTGACTCCAGCTGAAGGGGACCCCCTCGTTTTCCAGAAACCCCTGGACTTCGAGGAAGAGGATGTAGTTGCTTTTGTTTATGTCGATTCGGATCACATTGAGAGTCGCTCTAGCAAACTTCATGGGGCTGCAGG
Organism: Skeletonema tropicum; assembly: GCA_037178625.1. Taxonomy (NCBI): domain Eukaryota; phylum Bacillariophyta; class Thalassiosirophyceae; order Thalassiosirales; family Thalassiosiraceae; genus Skeletonema; species Skeletonema tropicum. Next base: position 2,455,106 of record CM074136.1, read on the forward strand.
CCCTTCTGGAGTGGATGGTATAATGCTAAAAGCGTGGCTCACCCGACACGGAGCAGCTTCTGATGCTCTACGAGTTGAAATGGCGGAGTGGGCTACATGGCTTGGATGCGCACAACCGGATTATGCCAAAATCCGAGCCCTCAACCACGTGCGTCTGCTTGCAGTGGATAAGGAGCCCGGAGTCCGCCCTTTGGGCTGTGGTGAAATCTGGATGCGGCTGATCTCTGGAACAATCCTTGAACAGTGCAAAGAGCGAGCGCGGGACGCCTGCAACAACGTCCAACTCTGTGCTGGACTTCAGGCGGGCATTGAAGGTGCAACTCATGCCATTCTGGAAGTATTTCCAGAATTGGGTGGGTGGCTGAACATGCGAAGAGCGGCGAATAAGCCGGAGACGGAGATCAGAGATGGAGACGACGGAGGTGATGGAGATGGGCCAGATGATAGTGAGATGGAGAGTTCAAGTCAGAATGAAGAGCCACCGGCGGATGCCTCAACTGAGGAGGCGAGCTCTGACCCAACACCCCCACCCTTCCCTGAATATCCCATCCAACCTGACACGGAAAACTCGCACTACATCCCAGAGAGTGGCTATGGCCTCCTCCTAGTGGATGCTCGCAATGCTTTCAATGAACTCAATCGATACAACATGTTGTGGGAGGTATACCATCGATGCCCCCCACTCGCAAAGATAGCTTTCAACCGCTATCGACACCATAGCCTTTGCTTTATGCGGAATGAAATGGGAGAAGACCCTACTGTCATTGCGTGCAAGGAGGGCATCACGCAGGGGTGCTGCCTGTCTATGGTGTGCTATGGCATCGCCCTGATGCCACTAGCGGAATGGTTAAGGGAAAAAGTCCCTGGAGCTCTCCAACCTTGGTATGCTGATGATCTCGGCGGTGTCGGTACTGCACTCGATAACGCTACTATGCTTCAGCTTCTCAAAGAAAGGGGGCCCTATGTTGGATACTATCCCGAACCAGATAAATCCCACTACATTTGTATGCCGCAAGATGAGGATGCTGCACGAGCAGCCTTTGAAGCGGCTGGCATCTCGGAACTGAATTATGGACGCCACCACCGATACCTTGGTGGAGTGTATGGTGATGCAGCTGAGAAGGAGGAGTGGGTCAAGAAGAAAGTGGAACAGTGGGTATATTGCGTGGAAGTCCTTGGCAAATGTGCCTACACACAACCCCAGGCAGCCTATGCAGGTTTTGTACTGTCTCTTCAGAATGAATGGACATACTTATCGCGCATTGTGCCAAACGTGGGGCCCCTTCTTGCTCCGATTGAGGTTGCCATTAGAGAGAAATTTATCCCACCTCTCTTTGGCATCTCCCCTTCGGAATCATCTGGAGAGTTGCGACACCTGCTTTCCCTTAGTGTGAAACATGCAGGCTTAGCAATCCGGTTCCCTGTGGAACAATCTGAGGATTGCTTCAAAACGTCGCGACAAGCGGTGGAACACCTGGTTGAAACGCTGGTCAATCGTCGGGAACTGTGCCCGAAAACCCACCAGTACTCAGCTATGATGGCTAAAATTGGATCGCAGGAAGCGAAGAAGCTTGATGCTGAGTACCATCTCACCCAGTGGGGGAGAGAGAAACCAGGTGATAAGAGGAGGTTGGAACGGATCTGTGAGACTGGATGTTGGCTGACGGCTGTCCCAAACCGCCTCAATGGCACGATCCTATCGGCTGAAGAGTTTCGAGACAACGTACGTCTCCGGTACAACCTGAAGCCGATGGATTTGTCAGACCTATGCGATGGATGTGGTGCAAAAATGACGGTGGAACATGCTCTCCAATGCAAGGTGGGCGGTCTCGTCCATTGCCGCCACAATGATGTTACGAGAGAATTTGGCTCCTTGTGCAAGCAAGCCTTTACTCCCGGTGACGTTGAGTACGAACCCTTTATCTACACTAGTACTCAACGCACTGCTGCAGAGGCAGAGGCTGCTGCCGCAGCAGAGGCTGAAAATACCACGCAACAACACAACGCAACTGATGGGTCGACCCCAGTGACAACAACGGAAGAGCGTGGAGATGTGATGGTCTCCCACTTCTGGAAGAGACAGCGTCGAACTGTCCACTTGTCATGATGATTGACTATTACTATTACGGAAAGATCGTTTCTCCGATATGGAATATTTTTTTCTACAATGCCACAGCGGGGGGGGATGAATTGTATGGAGTTGAGCCTCTGTCGTTCTATATCAAGAATTTACTCTTGAATTTTAATTTTGTGGGATTGCTTGGGATAGGTTCACTTCCGATTTTGTTGGGGAGGAAACTTCTTTTGGCAAGTTCTTCTTTCCCTCAAGCGGCACTGTTTCGTGCTCGTGATGATAATGATGATGATGATGATTGCCATTATTTATCATCAGGCGCTTCTTCTTTGGACAGTTTGAAAATATTGGTGTTGATCCCAATGTACATTTGGATGGCGATTGTATTTCCAAGACCGCACAAGGAGGAGAGATTTCTCTTTCCGATATATCCCATGCTTTGTTTTGGTGCATCAATTGCGTTGGATGAAATTATGACGTTATCAATGAAAGTACTCTCTTTGGTCCGTCCAAAGTTGAAAGTACCATCTCCAAACAAGGTCAAATTTCTGGGACTAGCGTTTCTATCACCTTTTGCAGTAATATCCATCTCGAGGTCATTTGCACTGCATCACAATTACTCCGCACCTCTTCATCTCTACCAACATTTCTACTACCATCACGTGTCAAAAGACTTGGTGCCCGCAAGTCAAAACAACCAAGTGACATACATTTGCACTGCTGGTGAATGGTATCGATTCCCATCATCATTTTTCCTTCCACCAAATACTCAGTTGGGATTCTTAAAATCATCGTTTTCAGGGCAGCTGCCACAACCATTTACAAAATTTGGCTCAAAGAAGGAAAGTCTGGAGATTCAGGAAGGTGCATTCAATGATGTCAACAAGGAGGAGATGGATAGATATGTTGAAATTCATCAGTGTTCCTATGTGGTTGAATTGGTTTCTTCTCAAGATTCCGATGATGCTGAAGAGGAAACTCCTCCTGAATGCTTGCAATACATGAATTCTGATCCTAGCGGTGACTGGACCCAAGTTGCCTCCTACAAATATCTGGATGCAACGACGACTGGTGCACTTCATCGAATTCTTTACATTCCTTTTCAAAGAGAAAGTAAAGTGAGATACAAGGGCTACAACTTGTACTCAGTCACGAGGAGCAGATGATAATTGTTAGATAGTAAAGTAGCACTGACCTTCTCTCAACTTATTCTTAATTCTAAATCACCAAGTCCTTCATTGCCATCATCGTCACGATATGATGCATCAAAATCATCGCCTTCTTCGGCGTCTGTCGACACTGCATCTGGCTGGTGATATGAGCGTCTTCTTCTCCGCGGTCGTACCAATCTTACGAATATCCCAATGGCAATGAGAAGCATAACTACCAAAGTCGCCGATACACTGTTGCTCCTGCTGGGAGTTGTTTCACCACCACCACTCCTTGGGGCTCGACGAGACAGAGTATCACTCAATCCAGTTTGACCAGCAAATCGGGCATTCACATGAACTGCACCCACACGAACAATACCACGAGCATTGGATGACAAACTAAAGTGAGTTGTCGGATCATTGACATCCCAATTTTCTGCCTCCTTCGCATCTCCGACTAATACCGTAATTGGATCTGAATACCACCATCCGTACTCTCGACCGTGTATTACTTTTCCAGCATTAGAGGCAAAGTAAGATGGATTCGTGCGTGCATTGACAATATGACTTGCAGGACCCAAATCAGCCGGGCCGACATTGGCCGCGGCAGTAGCCCAACTTTTATCAACCTTGGCCCGAGCAAACACTGCAATAGCTGTGCCCGGAGGCATGTTGGTGATATCAATCGATGTCTTGAACACTGGATCATAATTGTAAATTTGTTCATATGTATCGCCCCCCTCTGGCTCAGCTGGGTATGCTCCATCGGCATGCCAACGAGATCTTCCATGTGGCGGTTTACCGCGCCCGACAGACGTATACATGAATTGGAATTTGGTATCAATGACATTACGAGTTTCCATTGATGGGTACAATCCAGTCGCACTGTCGGCTAATGGAGCAGGAAGATCATCCCACAGCCCATACACAATTTCAGTCTCATCAATCGTCATTGCCCCACCCACAGTCCACGTTATTTCCCTCTCAATCACAGAAGTCTCCCCATCACCAGGAACCCATACCAACTTTGCATCATCAAAATACGACGTAGGCGAACGTTTCAAATTCACCGTTGGAATGACATCATCTTCAAACATCAATCCTTCCACACCCCGAATAGACACGTATGGCTCCACCACATCCATAGCCAGCAAAGCCAATCGTATATTCCTCGCCACATGTCCATTATCACGTCCATTCGTACTAATCAACGGATCATGCCTCGTTCCCAAATCCTCCCTCAAAGGATTCTTCTTATCACTAGTTTCAATCAACATATTAAACGCTCGCAATGTCGAATTATTATACACCGTCTTTTCCGCAGGATACCCCCCATACGTCGTCGGAGCACACTGTACCACCCTCTCCGGATCCCACGACCCGGCAAACGCCCAATCTTCCATCCCCCCCCGAACATAATACACCTTGTCATTCATGGTACCAAAGTCATATGCCGAATGACCCGGAAACCCATTGGAATATCGTGAATAGGCACTGGCAATTTCATTCTGTGCCAGAGCATCGGGAGCATCAAAATTTAAATAGGTGGGAGCACCCCATTCATACCCTATTACCTCCATCCCCCCATGGAATGTTAATCCAATTTGAAAGAGGTGAGAACGCCATAATTCATTGATACTTCGTCCAGCGATGGTTTGCATACATTCCGATTCGTGATATTGTTGTATATCGAATGGAAAATCACGATTGGGGTCAATGTTGGCTTCCTCACGTTGGTCGTGGGAATATCCGAGGGCGTTGGCGGTGGGGATGATGATTGTACGGCGTGTGGTAACTAGCCGTGCGAGCCATTGGCGGAGGGGGGAGGGTATACCCTTTTGAATGAGGGATTGACGACAGGATTGGGCGGTGGATAGTTCTTGCTCCCATTGTTCTGGTGTGAATTTGTTTTCATCATTATTTGGAGTAGCATGTTGACCACTGCCATCATTCTTTGTTTCGTTAGTAGTATTGTAGTCGATTGGTCGAAACTTCATTCTTGGTAGTGATTCACAAGCAGCACTTTCCAATAACAGCTCACTCATTTCCACTAGTGATGTAGGTCCCACACGTTCATTGCCGTGGACTGATCCTGATAAGAATACATCTGGTACGAATTTCCATCCATTTCCATCAGATTCTTCATCTTGTGGCTGTTGTGGTGATGATGTAGAAAAGTTGATGTCCAATTGAACATCTGGATCATTTGGATAAGCTTCTTTATCTTGGATAATCAACACGTAATTATTACACCCCTTTCCACTAGCATTGGTGGCCGAGTCACCCTTTTTTGTAGCAGCATAAACCTCATCAAAGGGACAATCGCTCTCCTCTCCGGCACGAGGCAAACCGAACCATTCTTGGGTGGTAGTCAGTGTGCAGAAATTGGGGTAGGTTGTGGAGAGGTAGAGGAGACGATTGAGGAGATCGGGTGAGGGGAGGATTTCGTATTGATCATCTCTTTGTTGTGTCACGTCTACTGCTGATGTGAGGACTGCTGTTGTGGTGGTGAGGAGAAGGAGGGAGTGTAGCAGCAGCGGTGTCATAATGATGGATGTTATCAGCGGTAAGCAAATCGTCGGCCACTACCGGCTATGACTATGAGCAGCTTGTAGCTTGGGTACTTTGGGTGGCTTGGTCGAGCTTGGTAGGTTGATTGTACTCCCTCTGTCCCAAAAAAAAGTGTCCATCTGACCTTTTTTGGCTTAAATTTCATCAATTTTCGTCGAGAAATTTGCTATCGCACACCGTTGGAAAGCTAATTTCACGGCGGTTACGATTAAATAGAGGTTGGAGGTTGTTAAGCGGATATTTGTGATGCTATTGTGATAAAAGACGTTAAATTAACCTTAAATGTAACACTAATGAAAAACTGATGTGTGGATGAGGGCCTCTCGGACATTTTGTGTAGGACTTAACATAGGAATAAGTACTTTAGATGGACACTTTTTTATGGGACTACGATTAACTTCAAATGGACACTTTTTTTTGGGACAGAGGGAGTAGTGTTTTTCATTTTTCATTTTTCGTGGCTTGATCTTTGAGTTGCATGAGACACACATCTTTTAGATGTCACTCATGCAACTCAAGACCAAATCAAACCATCATTACTTGTTACTTGTACATGATTACTTAAGTACCATACATTTATGGGAAAGGAGGAAAGCAGCAGCAAGCCAATCAATTGCAAAGATGAATGGACCATCGAGGGAAATTGAGCACAGTCTTAAGCTTCTTCGCTCGGGGTGGTGGTGTTGGCAGCGTCAACAGTCTGAGAGGCGATGGCAACTCCTCTTGTATGATCGTGAGCGTCGTTCGTTACGTCAACAAGAGCAGTAGAATATGCACATCTCATATCACAATGAATGGAAGACTTACAGTGGTGGAAACTGAGCCTGAGACTGAGAAGGCACTGAAGAGCGCAGCAGCTGTGGAAGCCAAGAGTTAGTTTTTGATGTTCACGATGATATTGATGTGGAGTAAACGTAAACCCTCTGATGAACAAGTGGCAATCATATTACAGCGCAAGGCACAACAAGAGGCCCAACAAGGAATGAGAGCAAGACTAACATGATAACTAGAGCATTTCAACTAGTGAAACAAAACAGAGCGTACATCTCATCCGTCCTCCTCCCCTTTCTCCTCCTCTTTCTCTTTCCTCCCCCCTCCTACAGATTTACCCAGGGACAGATATCAAATATGTCACTTGGCGATGAAGATATTGCATGTAATCGTGAAGTAGATGATGAGAAAAGGAAACGGAGCAACTCATTTTGATGATTGATTTCTTAATCTTATCTATTAGTGGAGGAGCGTCATTTTGAAGCCTTATTCGGTGTAACTCTAGAGAGTTATAGGACCAGTCTCTTCACCCATGAATCACCCCATTTCATCGTCCGCTTGCAATGAGCACTTTGCCCCCAATATTGTCTAATTCTATAGTGGAGCGCGCGCAGAACAGCCTATGGAAACAAGAAACAAACTCTTCTCTCTCTAGAGAGAGAAGTCTTCATCTGTCGTCTGCCGACTATAGATGACATGAGCATAGCATTGATAATAATAATATAACAAAAATTTTAAAGTACGCCTTAAATATTGGCCCTCTAGGGGCGAAATTATGACTAACCAACGTAACATTGATTCAATGCTACTAATGTGGACAGCAATGAACTGGAACAAATCCTCATCAGACATGAACTCATTTATTCCTCTAATTCCTCCATCGCAGTTAGCATCATCTTTTCAACATGTAAAACATTATGAACTGCACTTTACATCTCCCAGTCATGAACTTTAAAGTCTCCATAGTATCCGATGTCCTCAGAGTCTCCACCGTAGTCCTCAGAGTCTCCATAGTCATCGTAGTCCTCGGAGTCTCCATAGTCATCGTAGTCCTCGGAGTCTTCAACGAAGCCGTAGTCCTCAGAGCCGAAGTACAAGTCTTCCTCGAAGACTGATTTGGAAACACAACCATCCTTGTGCCACACACACTTACTGACTGCGTCGCAGGTCACAGGAGAAAGATACTCAATGCATTTCTTCTCGGTCTTCCTTTCCCACTTCCTGATGATCTTTTTCTGCGCCGACTTGATTTCTTTCTTAGTGAGATCACTGTCCTTCTTAATTTCCTTCAACTTTTTTTCGACCATCTTGGGCACGTTGTAAGACTTGGTCATGAAGTCGTAATCGTAGTCTTCAGCGAAGGCTTTGGAGGAAACGCAGCCATCCTCGCTCCACTCACACTTACTGACTGCGTCGCATGCCGTCATAGATAGATACTCAACACAATACTTCTCAGTCCTCTTCTCCCAGCTCTCCTCTGAAGAAGTCATCCCACCCGAGGTCACGTTGTGCTTCCAGTGCTTCCTGGATCCTCGGGTCTTCTGATGTGGTTCGAATCTCGCCCCCGTTTGCATATTGTTCTACCAAGTTTGCCACTCTGAGTAGTATTTTTCGTGATATTTTCCGGAGTCCTTTCTTCCGGAGTGCTGCTATAATTGCAGCACGTTTCGCAGCCATATCCGGGTGGGAACATTGAAACACGTGTGCTATTGTTTCGTCATCACACTGCCGACAGTTCGGACACTGCGATACTTGCGTTTCATGTTGCTTCACGTGATTCACTGGGAGGAGGCCATGCATTAGTTTGCAGGTAAATCGCTGCTGGCTAAGGGTACTTTTCCGTCTCACTTCCCCTATCGTCATCCAATACACATTGTCATATTGCTCGTCCGTCCATCCGTGTCTTCGCTTGATATATTTCCGGAGGATTGGTTCACGACGCGCTTTGTTGACGTGGCTTCGCATCCCAGCTGTGATCCACTTATTCCCTATTCGTAAAACTGCTTTTGATCCCTCATACGGCATCTGTAATATTTCTTGCTCAGGTGGTAGTTGGATGGGATTCTCAATGGCTGCTGCCGTTGTTTCTCCCGCTAATTCGTCGCACGCAATGTTGATCATAGCGTTGTCATCCAATCCATCCAAGTCTTTCTCTTTTCCCAATGCGCTTTCCGTGGTTTCTAATGAATCGCAGTCACTTTCGTCCGGTTCCGTCTTCTTTTTGGCCGTATCTTGGTGTCCCCGGACGTGCTGACTAATTACTCCAATTGGTAACTTCTGCCGTAGATGCTGTATTGCCATCAAAAGATCTCCTTCAGGTTGTATTGTGTCCCGTCCTGTCTTCATTGGCCGATTACTCGTAAAAGCACCTGACTCATTATCAAACCATTGAGTAATATCGTCGTCTGGCCCCAATTCTATGCCAAGATATTGTATGTGATACAGCGCTCGATACAACCCTTCCAATTCAGCTCGGTACGAGTTTACTGAGCTGACGTTTGTCATCAAAAAACATGCCTTGACATACTCGTTTTGATTAGTTGGGATAATCCATGCTGCCGCTGCCACATTGTGCACTCGAAGGACAGAACCATCACTACCTGTCTTCTTTGGCTTCATTTCCGTGCCTGGTAGGTGTGTATTTTCGGTCACGTATCCCGGAGGCTTAGCTTCCTGCTGTTGCTGTTGTGCCATCTGATACGGACGGCGAGTCCATACACCCTCATCTACCTCTGTCATTTTCATCGGATAACACTCTAGCGGTATAGCGTTGACGTCACATTCATATTTGTAGAACCCACTTTGCACTGGTTGTTCTGTTAGCTTCTGAATAAAGCTTTCACCAGTGGCTGTCTCTCCTCGTTTGTAGATCACCCCCTTACCTCGGTAGCAGTCATACCATGTGTTCCGTTTCACCGGAAACCACTTTCCAAGTGGTATGTCAAGTTCCATTGAATTGGTGTGGTGGTGGCGACTATCCAATCTATTGCAGAATGTTTCTCGTATACACCTACGAAACAAGGAGAACCACTTCTTCGGAGGGCATGGAATTTGCGGCCATCTCCAATCAGATCCCGCTACAAAATTGCCCCCCAGCGTTGTATTTCCGATATATTCTCCATTCTCAACCACTAGGTCTGCTAATGTGATCACTCGCATATAGATACGGACTGCATTGAGCTTTCTCAATATCGATGGCTTTATTTTCCGTCGAATAAATGCTTCCATAATTGATTGATCGCCTTCCCTCTGCAGTGCTGGGATTGTGGCATCTTCCATCCATATCGTAGCATCTATCTCAGCTAATCGATTTTTCAAGCTCACTAGTAGTCCATTGTCCATATATGTCAGCCTTTCTTTGTACTCAAACAATGGTGTTATCAGGCCTGACTGCAGTTGCAATTCATCCAATGTGAAGAGAAAATCCTCCGCCAATGTCTTCCCATTTCGGAGCTGCTTGACAACATACTCTGACTGCAATTCAGTTTGCCTCGAATGCATGTCTGGGATTTCCATCCCTCCTTGCTCCATAGGACCTCGGAGCACTGCGTCTGGTGAGTTCCTATTAAAGTGCATATATGGGAGGAAGTTATTCCGTACGATTGTATCCATCTTTTTGCATTGTTTCTTACTGAATGACGTCAAGTGGAGGACGTAATCCAATGTTGGCATCATTCGTTGGTAGAGTAGTTGCTTCGTCTCACTTGCTGTCAAGAATCCCAAAGACGTAGACTTGGAAATTCTCCTCAATTTCTCCATGATGACCTCGTACTCTTGCTTCTGGTTCCCATCGGGGCACAAGTGGTATCCCAACCCTTTATTCGGTTGATTTGGTGACTTAAACTGTATCACTGACTTGGCACCTTTATGATCCTCCAGGAGGATTGTTTCATCTATTGCCATGATTGGTTTTAGTTCCCCTCGTACCACTTGCCACGCTAATGCCTGCCACGCACATTTGTGGTAGGCAAGTGATTGGCCTGAATATCGTACGACCTCATTCCACATCGTAGAGCTCAATTTCATCCTTTCGATCAGTTCATCCAGTGGCCGTTCACTGTCGTAATCTGCAGAGACATTTCCATCATTATCATCAACGTAGCTTACGTTATGACGCTTCATCATCCGTTCCCCGAAACAACCATGTAATTCCAGGCCCGGTGCCAATTCTGCGTGCGTTTTCAGGATCCCACTACTACATGCCGTAAACAGCGCCGGATTGTCTGCTTTTCCTTGGATCTCTCCTGAAATCTGATAATCCCCTGGTTCTTCTGAGTATATATCATTCGATACCCCGAGCCCGGTTCTCACATTGCGTTTCATTCCACGTAGTGCTTCCGCTCTTGCTCGCAAGATCCCGTCACTGAAGTTCCTTTTCGCCATTTCTATGTTCGACAATGACGGCTGCATTCGATCATAACACGCTATACAGTCATAATACAGCATGCCTATTGTTGATTTCTTTGCTCGTGCCGCTTCGAATGTTAACAATTTGATCATGGCTGCATCAATTGAGTTTCTATCTTTCCGAGATCCCCACTGTTCGTCTGACAGCTCCCCAGTAGACTCCATCTTTTTTGAAAACTCTCTTGCAAAAAATTTCAGTGCCGTGTTGAAATCAGCTTCTAATAACCCTATGATTCGGAGTTGGTTTATCTGCCGGTTACCTTTTTTCTTTTCCAGCATTACATCCGTCATACTCTTCCATCGTTCAGGGGCGAAACCATATATAAACGGCAGGCTGATCATTATCGACAACCAATCTGCAAACTCATTGTCAGCTACCATAGCTTTCCACACCGTATAATGTAGGTCTCCATTAGAAGCAGTCTTTTCTTTGGCTTTTCGGAATGCCTCTTGCAGTTGAGCAGAAGTTATTGAGCCCACGGTTTCCTCCATTGCTACTTCTTTTTCTGTTTGTTTGAGTTGACTCATCCACGCTGCTAGAGTATCACTAATCTCCATTTCTTCGTTCGTGGTTGGGTCTACCACTCGATAGTTTCCTTCGAGTATTTGCTTCACCTCCTCAGTTCCCTCCGCACTTATCAATTGCTGTACTGGGGGTTGAGTCGATGGCCCCCCTTCCATTGCTACCTGTTGCAAATGCCGTTTGTTCCGTTGTAGTATTTTACCTTCGATAACCGTTTGGGATGTAATTGCCTCCCATAGGAACGGTGATTTGTCAATTATCTCATCTATCTTCAGTGTCTCATTTGTCCCATTTTCTCGGACAATTACTTTGACGGGATATGCATTCTTATCCGGTACCTTCAATGAATGGTGGGCATAGAATTCTTTTTCCATGATTGGTTTTCCTTGAGACGTTTGTTGTATGACTGCATGCGTTTCAAATACTCCTTTATCATAATGGTACAATTCTTCCATATCTTCAGAGTACATCCACTCATGGCTCGGGACGTCTATGCGATCAAGTCCAACACGTTGCCCTTTTGTGAGGATACTAAGCTTCCGATTCGTTGATGCTGCTCTTGTCGTTCGTATCATTGCGTTCATTTTAGCTTCCCAATCTCCGCCATCTTTTCTTGCTGATGATTGAGCTTGAACTTCGAGCCATCCAATCCTCTTTTCTGCACAATCCTTCTGGATTTCCCATAGCTCTTTACGTGCTTCCCTGACCTTTACTTTCAAATCTTTAACTTTCATCTGCTCGTAATTACTCGTCAGATCATATCCAAGTCTTGCTGCAAGTTTGGTCAGTCCTACACTTGGGGGTGCTCGCCTACGCTGGCAGTCCAACATTGCCTTATACAGCAGTACTTTCTGCCCTGCCAACGTCAGTTCCGGACTGCGAAAGTACCCATATCGGCGACGTGATGTCTTTTTCAGAGTTGCCCTGATGATATCAGTATATTCCTTATCCAATGCGTTATATGCACGCTTCGCCTCCGTCGTACATCCTTCCTCATGGAACTTCGCAACTAGGATGGGAACTTTAAGTTGAATGTTCTTGTCCTCCATCCCTTTTCTTAGCTCGTCCATGAACTTCTCCACCTTATCTTCTTGATGTAGGGTGAATTGCCTATTGATTGCATTTGGGGGGCGATTTATAAGGCCTCTGAACAACAATTTCTCATCAAAGTCAACCCACGCCATTGAATGATCGGTGTCACACCTACGTAGTGTCGGACATCAATCAAATTCATATTTATGTTATCTGGTTTCTCGTTTCTCAATATGTTTCGGAATGCTTTCTCGCGGCCATCGCCAATGAAAGCACAAGTTGAACCGAACCCAAAAACGTTGATCGTTTCCTTTATATTTTAAGTCATAATAATTCTATTCGTTACATCTATTGATCAATAATAAGCTCAATTGTTAGCTAGATTGGACAATCGGAGTGCACAGCCTCATGAGACCCTAGGTACCCAATATGTCGTACCGCATGCTGAAGGCCTGCATCCATGAGGATGTAATCAAGTCTTTTCGTTCCTCTATTGTAAGTCCGTGGCATTTCCTCGAACTTCCTATAGAATGGGTCCTCCAGAAATGCATTTTGTTGAAACTCTCTAAACTCCTTATCCGAGAATGTACTTCCATTTGCATCCATCATTACTATTGGTCTATATCCCTTCGATCTTTTCTCTTCAATTTGGTGAGGTCGTTGAGGATTTGCTTCCTCGGCCGAGGGTTAACTACTCCATCTTTCATCATTGCAGACTGTTGATGAGTGTATGCTGTGTTTGGCCCTGCATTTGAGGATTGACATACTCTATACGCCGTTATGACAACTATCCCTTCATCCCGGCTTCCTTGGAGAATATGCCACGCAAATCTTCCATACTTGTCAGACCCTTGATGCCGAACTCGTCCCGTCACGTGGCCTGTAATAGTTTGTAGGACTCCTCTGAAGAATATCTGGTAAAAGAATGGTATCAAGCATTGGAGAGTACTCATCATGGGGACGCCCACCAGCAGTTTTATCAACTCCAAAAATTGATCTGGTATGAAGTTGCACTACCGCAGTGGCATGAGCGAAACAGACTAGCTCATGGAACTCAGTCATTTGACAAGCAAATAGAGAGTGCACATTTAGCAGAGCAATTGGTATGGTACAGTCAACATCGAGAGGAGATGCCGCCAGGCTTTCACCAACGGTGGGCAAATCATAGTATTGACGAAATAAGCAATATGGACTTGGCTACTAGGCGAATGTGGGTGCATCACCTCAAGATAGGCAGGCAAGCGGTCGAGATGCGAGCAGAACAGCGGAAGAAAAGTCAACGAACTTTATCGTTCTACTTCAATGCATTTGGCCCACCATTACCGCCACCTCAGCGGCAACGTGTGGCTGATGAAGCCGAGGAACACGCAAATAGAGTAGTATTGTATCGTGAGGAGGGACAGCCGACAATAGACGCAGTCCTCAATGAACTCGAGAAATCGACGACGTAGACAACCGTATGGTTGAACTAATCCTGGCCAGGAGACTATTTAGGTCTTCTGGCTTGGAGTGCGATCTGAGAAACAGTTGTGGAGGCAGTATAGAGCACTATCAATGCTACCGACACAGCACACATGTTGGTTAGTCATAATTTCGCCCCTAGAGGGCTAATCAGACGTACTTTAAAATTTCTGTTATATTATCCTCTTCTCCCAGCTCTTGATGACCGATTTCTGCTCCGACTTGACTTCTTTCTTAGTGAGATCACTGTCCTCCTTGATGCTCTTCAACTCCTTCTCGACCTTCTTTGGGTAATTGGCCATGAAGTCGTAGTCGTAGTCCTCAGCGTCCAAGGCTTTGGTGGCCACACAAGTATCCACCATCCACACACACTTCATGGCTTCGCCGCAGGTCAAAGCGGAAAGATATTCCGCACAATTCTTCTTGGTCCTCTTCTCCCATCTCTTGATGACAGATTTCTGCGCCGACTTGACTTCCTTCTTAGTGAGATCACTGTCCTTCTTGATGCTCTTCAACTCCTTCTGGACCTTCTTTGGAATGTCGTAACGACGGATCTCCCTGAAAGAGACGTCCTCATCGGCGACATAATCCTCAGAAGAGTCGAAGAAATAGTCTTCATACAAGGCTTTGGTGGAAACACAAGTATCCTTGGTCCACACACACTTCTTGGCTGCACCGCAGGTCGCAGGAGAAAGATATTCCACACAATTCTTCTCGGTGTTCCTCTCCCACTTTCTGATGATCTTCTTCTGCGCCGACTTGACTTCCTTCTTGGTGAGATCATCGTCCTTCTTGATGCTTTTCAACTTCTTCTTGATACTACTGGGCATACTGGCGATGAGCTCGGTAGCGTGATCCTCAAAGTCGGTGACAAGCGTGGCTCCTCGGAGGTTGGGCTGTAGATAGACAGGGGCAGAGATGTGAGCACATGAGCGGGCGATATGAATATGGTCAGTAATCAACAGACAGTGCCTCCGGAAAGTGCCGTCTATGCAAGCACGTTGAAAACTTACCTCGGCGGAGAGAACGCCAGGGATGGAGCCGAGTAGGACGGCAGATAAGGATGCAAAGATGACTTTCATTGTTGTTGTTTTGTTGTTAGATGTTGAGTTGGTTCGATTGTAGAAATTATGGTATCAAATGAGACCACTCGTTGTTAATGATGTTGAGTTGGTTCGATTGTAGAAATTATGATGTCACAGTGTGACCACTCCTCTCGCATCCCATCGTAGAATCCTGTAGGATTGATATCAATATCAGTTCCTGAAAACATGGGTGAAATTCAAAAAGCAAGATCACCAAGACGCTGAGAGGACGCGTGTCGGTCTTGGATCGTCGCCAGGTACTTAAGTAGTGTCCTGTCATACTGACGGTACAAGTAAATATTATTGATTCCTCAGTGAATTTGCGAACTCACAGCAGCAGCTGCGGCTGGAAAAATCTTGCAACGTGGAGGTGCATCTTGAAAAATCTTTTCCTTTCTTTGTTTCACATAGGAATTAGTATTACAATGGAGTATTTTTTTGTGGCTTGGATCTTTTTGAGTGTACCGAAAAAAAGAGACGTCTCTTTATTATTTTAAAGAGACGTCTCTTTATTTTTAAAGAGACGTCTCTTTTTACTTAGGGTACTTGACTATGCACGTGTCCCCTCCATATACACTAGTATCTCCCACCTTTACACTAGTATCTCCCACCTTACATAGGATCTTCAGACATCATCATCTCTATTTCTCCTCCTCCTAAGCATCATTTGGAGGCCGGAATTGACCACCCTCCACCTCAACTTTATCAAGACGCTCCATGAGACTTCCGAAGTCTTGCTTGCAACATGCTACGATGGTGACTCTATATCCGTCAATGATGTATGAATATGTTGTGCAGTAATTGTAACCACTCCTCCAATCATTCTTGGTATCAAGATGCATAGCAAGTCGATCATTATCTGTCACTCGTCTTGCTATGAATCCGACATACTCCCAGTTCAGTGTGATATTATTCCCCAGATAATCTCTAACAAAGTAATCACGTACCAATTCACGCCGCCTTGCATCTGGAAATGCATCTGGGTACACCATACTAGTTCTTGATCCGCTTGCATTTTATGTGTGGGCATATGTGTGAGAAAGGGGGGAGTATTTCAGGGGGATCCCCCTACAAAGAAAAATGGCGCCAACAGAAACGTCTCTTTAAAATTTTATAAGAGACGTTTCTGAGAAGAAACGTCTCTTAACGTCTCTTTTTTTCATTTCGTCTCTTAAAAATAATAGAGTGTACCGAAAAAAAAACGTCTCTTTTTACTTAGGGTACTTGACTATGCACGTGTCCTCTCCATATACACTAGTATCTCCCACCTTACTAGTATCTCCCACCCTAACCCTGACCCTAAAGTGACCCTAACCTATCCCTAACACTCGTCCCCAGATGATTACACCAACAAATAACAATATAAAAACCCATGATATTGTAATACAACGCTACAATCATAATCATGACGACATTAATGCTCAAAGGTGTATTTAATCGACGGTTTAGCTGAATCTGTGCAAGTGTGCATTAGTAGTTTTTGCATATCTCTGTGAATATATGAACTATGACCATCAGTCCTGGTTTAAAAAGTACACCTTTTCAAGGGCTATCGAGACGAAAAGCACCGGAAGAAGCGGTCATCCTTGGTGGCAACCACCGGCAGCACGAATAGTATGCAACAAAGTTCTTGATCCGCTTGCATTTTATGTGTGGGCATATGTGTGAGAAAGGGGGGAGTATTTCAGGGGGATCCCCCTACAAAGAAAAATGGCGCCAACAGAAACGTCTCTTTAAAATTTTTAAGAGACGTTTCTGAGAAGAAACGTCTCTTTTTTTCATTTCGTCTCTTAAAAATAATAAAGAGACGTCTCTTTTTTTTCTGTACACCCAAAATAATAAAGAGACGTCTCTTTTTTTCTGTACACCCGATCTTTTTAGATGTCACATGCAACTCAAGACCAAAAATCATTCATATCATATGGTTGAGTATGCACATCACACATCACAATTAATAGAAGAATTACAGGGGTGGAAACGGAGCCGGAGAAGGCACTGAAGAGCACAGCGCAGCTAGCTGTGGAAGCCAAGAGTGAGAGTTAGAGTGGGAGATGATATTTCATTTTCATGTTGATGTTCACTTTGATCTCAGATCAAAATTATAAGAAACAAATTTGTAAAAATGAAGCAGCTTTTGCTCGAGGATGTCATGCAGCTTCGTATGTAGGCACGATTGATTCCATATCGTCGAATCACGTCAAAAACAACACAACCAGAACATTTAACGACCCCCCAGCAGCTTGGAGATGAACGCATATCGTCCGAGAGATCTTCCAGCCGCCAAGTGAAGCATCATCCTCTGTTTCCTGACGTTTAATCTGTTTGGATAGGAAGCGAAGAGGCTTGAAAGTCTGAAGATGAAACTGGCCTCCCTCCTTTTAACGAGAAGATGCCCACACCCCGGATCCACCCCGGGTGGCGTCTTTAACACTCAACTATGTCAACAATAGGCCGATTCTTTTGGCTCAACGACCATCAACCTTCCATTTAGTTAGTGTAGAACGCCTATGCAACGTGCCATGGTGGCATGTGGAATAGTAGATTTCTTTGGAACGATATTGTCTACGCATTTTCCATTCCCTTCAAGGTATTCAAGTGAATGGATCGAGTTCTCAACCTCCACTGTCATAATATCTCCCGCTTTGATTGCATGGATGCCATCCTTGTATGTTTCAGGCAAAGCCTGTCTCTCACGTGAGACATATAGATGAGTCTTTATGATATCCCACTAGTCTTTTTGAACCTCATTTCCAATCATCTTATCTTCTACCAAATCAACTGGACTGTCTGTCCCTACGAGCAACTTGCCATACGCCTTCAGAAACTCCAATGCATTTTCATAGCTGGTTGGCAGAGGTACTAATTGAAAGTGACCATTCCGAGACTCAAACCATGTCAGTCCATAATCAACAAACAATTCTGTGCCAGCTGCGAGATCCCTCAGAGCAGTGCTAGTTCTGTTCCACCACGGAGTAAACGCTCCCGCTCCTGGTGATGTGTAACGATTGATACCAGCATCATCATAATGTGCCTCGTGTTCTTCAACATTTAGCAAGCTGAAGTGACAGTTAGGGGTTGCACCGACCCTCGGTGACAGAAACATCCTCAGCTTCACCATCCATACCGATATCAGGGACGTTCCAATCGTAATTTGTTATGGCCAGTGGTAGTCGCCCGAGTGCTTCGAAATCATGCCCGTCACTGGGGACATGTGCCAATCCTGGTCAACTGTGGCAAAGGCAGCGTCGCCAACCCGTCCTAGAAGTAGTGATCCTCTTTTACTGGAATGCCTGTGAAATATATCCGACTCCGGCGTTGGGGATCGTTGATTCCGCCAAGTGCAGAAGACAAGTATTGGGATCGTCGGCAGCTGCTGTGACTGCGCATGATAATAATATCATGCAGCCGCCACTTATGGCAGCTTGTTGGGTAAAGCATCGCTGTGTGAATTGTCGTCGACTTACTGGGGGGATAAAGTGCGCGAGGGGGGAAAGGGGGGAAGAAAATGGCATGGCGAGCGAAGAGCCTTCGAGTAGGAGGAGGAGGAGGAGGAGGAGGAGGAGGGAGAGAGTGCGCATACTTATTATATTATTATCAAGTTCCATAGATTTAAATCCCAATTGTAATTCTCTGCATGATGATGATAAAATACAATACTCCTATGTACTTGCGTCACACTTTTCGACTACGTTCATTTCAAGAAGCAGTTTTTGCGGCGAAAGCAGTCTGGAAATTTGTCCATTTTTTCCCACGGGCGTGACACCTTTTCCCCCATCCAGTTACCAGGTTCTTTCAACCAAGGTATGCTACGCACATGGTGCGTTTTTGGTGTCAAATGGAAAGACCAAGAATTGATTTTCGCACATGCATTGTATCTCGACTTAAATGGGTAAGTCCGCTGCAATGCCACTAACGCAGCATTCTCAGCCCCGAGCTCATTCATGTTAAAGAGTTCCGATTCATGTTCCTTGTTTTGACGTGTGAATAGTTCGGCCTGCAATCTACCTCTAAGCTTACTCTTATGGAAGATCCATGTATCCCATGACCATGACCATCTTTTTGCAGCTGCACACCGATCCTCGTCCTCTTTGCGTAGAGGAGTGCCTACTATTTGTTCATAGATAGCCTTCACATCTTGTGGCATCTTGTCAGAAAACCCACTAGTTCCCAACCCTACAAGGACTTCTGGATTCAAGTGGCGTGCAAGTGAGATGGTATCATCAAATGCCATGTCAGCGTTGGCCATGACAACAACATCACCAGTTACAAAATCTGATACTGCGTTCTCGAACATCTGGTAGTAGTTTGGTTGACCGTGTGGTGAACCTACGCATGTTACTTTGGAATGTAGGTCGGCATGATTGATCGATGTGGTGGGAAATGATGTGATGCCAAGCGTGCGACTTAGCTGAACCATCCCATCGAGGAAGAGAGGACAATTGGCACCTTCCTTTACTCCATCGAGAAACACAACGACCTGATCAAAGTGTGGGTTGAGTATGTTTGCCAACAGCGATGCTCGAATTTCGAGTCGATGGGGATGTACTTCCGATCCCCTTTCCTGTGCCCAGAAGCTTGTTACGTAGGAGACCTTGGTTTGTGGTGCATCCGTTTGCACATCAACGGCAAATGCATTGTTCGCTGGGAGCGCGACCACTTCTTGTTGCTCACCAAGAGCCCTCCGGCCACGGAGAGAGACTGATTTGGGATCGACGAACTCTCTTAAAAAATTCAAAGTTAATATTCGTCGATCAACTGGCAGAGTGTCTTGAGCATCGTCGAGATCGGTCGTCTTCATTCCGTACCAGACGACCGTCAACAATGCGGAGACCACAAATAGGGTCATAATAATAAGTTTCGTCCTCATTGCTGTTTTGACTTGTAGGAGCGCGTATATATGATACGTTCACGGAGTTAGCTGCTGATTGCTATGTTGCAATGGAAGAAGAGCAGAATAAATCAAGGCAGAAGCGAAAGCGTTCTTGCGTAAGGTAATAGTAATAACTTATTATGATTAGGTTTTGTAATGACCGATGAGGAATTGCTGCTGCCTGGTGGAGGCGATGGCGTGGATGAAATGGCAACAGCAGAGAGTCATAGGTACTTATTTAACAGCTCGAGATGGGGTCAGTGTCTCAATGACCAGTGCTTCCAACCTCCGGCAGTGGTGTCCAGCAGTACCGATTCCATCATATATCGTGAGCAAAAAATGACCCGAAGCGGTACTGCAAAAAACTTAAAGGATCAGATTCAAATCAAGGAGATTGTACTTAGGTAGCACTATCGTTGCCTACGTTCTCCTTTACTGACACTCGTGTCTCTAGAGAGTAGCAGCTAAAATAATAATCTATCTATCTATCGTTGCCTACCGATGCGCCTCTGCTAACTGCTAAGTAAGGCTTATGAGGACGTACTATCAAAAAACTCATTATATATAAAACGAGAGAGAGCATAGAGCAAGAGCACACATCACATCCCATCCCGTAAAAAAAATCTCTAGTCCATCGATTGAAGGAGAAAGACCCAATGCTGGCTGAAGTCTTGGCAGAGCAAGTGGTGGATAACTGCTTGGTTGCAGCTGGTTGTTAGACGATGGGGAAGAACTATGCTCCCAAGATTGAACGACTTGATGCTGTGCATAGTGAAAAACAATGTGAAAGAGGATATCTCCTTCTTCACAACAACCGGATCATCCGTGGCAACATACACGATGCGTTTAATCCTCTCCACCTCACCCTGCTCATTTACAGGACATTCAGCCTTCTTAAATTGACGCAAGCGATGAACAAAGGGAATGTAGTTTTTAGGACGAACACCTCGATGACCATGATGGCTCGACCAATACCTCTTTGATCAATTTATCACCACGTCGCACATGAATGGCATCATACGCTTCATCCTTCAGACCAAATGACTGGAGGAACCCTTTCACATCACGTGCAATCCATTGCTGGAACCGCATGAAGCCAGCCTTGTTCATCAACCCTACTGCATAATCCCACATTTGAGTTCCAGACAAAGTGGAGAATATCTTGGCCTCATCCGATGTCGCCTCTAATTTCTTTGCCCATTCTTCACTGGATACAAAATGATCTTGATCATTCCCTTTAGTCCAGACTAATCCTCTCCCAGACGCCGCAATCACATTGACTGTCTGCCCATTCTCTTCGCATGTGATGGGTGATTCGGACCCGCTAGAATGAGCAAAACGGACTCAATCGTTGTAAGTGTACGTGTCGGCACAGGGAATGGGACACCCACCACTTAACCATGTTGGATGATCAATAAGTCTTGAAAATCCCCTAGGAGAGTTTTCTTTCACTTGCCAACTACCATCGGGCGATGAAGCTTGTGATGATTGCATTATTTGAGTTTCGTCGAATGCATCTTTTGGACAGCCAAATTGTGATCCGCCAGCGTAGGAACTTTTATCATTGGGTGGGTCGAACATGTCAACACGGCCAGAGTGTAAGTGTTGAGTTGACTTCCATGACCGCGGGCAGAAAAGTTGTCCATATCGGGTAAATAGATCTTCTGTCATAAATGGGAGTCCTCTGCATGCTGAGTCCTCCAAATGACTCAGACAGGTGTCTTGAAAGATCTCTTTATTTATCCCTTGACTCCCTTTGACCCGTGCTTTGACGGACGAAACGAATTAATCCTGAGCTGGTACTCCGACCTCTCTAGAGAGAAATGTGAGCACCTCACAACACACAGCACACAGCACACAACACACAACCACAACATCGGTACTCGCGTTTTCGACCTTCTCGAGAGACCGTGTCCCAGGTACAAATTGATTCTGGCATCTTTTCTCGTTTCGATCGCCAGTTTCACCGAACGCATTTTCCCTCAAGTTATCTCCACCAATGGAACTTAAGGATACGTTTACACAACAATCAACCAGCACCAGCGACAACAAGTTTTATGCTATGCATTCTTCGGATTTACTTTCAAGGAACAAAGGTTACTAATACTCTAGACATACCTGACCAAATGGAACAACACTGCACCCCATCATCTGCGGTGTCTTCTCGTCTATTGCCCGGGAAACCACTTGACCTTCACTTGTCAAAACAGGACTTCACTATTGTTCTCCTTCGTTCACTAGGTCCTGCTAACGTGTCATCTGCTGTAGTAAATGACATTTTTGAGCAGATCGATGAAGACAAAGATGGATCAATCAATGCAGCTGAGCTGTCAAACTTTCTTCAATCTAAGGAGTATGGGAAGTTTTCTGACTTCATGACGAAGAGGCTAGTGCATGCTCCTAATGTGGGCAGCTCAATGTTTGTTTGTGGAAGCAGCTTGTCGATATTGAACAATATCTGGAAGAGATCACACGAGCTGGAAGGAATCATGTTGTTTGTACCTCACATGATCATGTGGCTTTTCTTCATTGGCTCAGCTCTATTCGCTTTTGATTTCTTGCGCACCACAATCAAAAGACAAAAAGACGAGGGCGTAATATTGACAATGCAGCTGCTTCGGAAGAACTTCGGTTCTGTTGAACAGGTTAGTAGTTTAGTGTGAATCATATGCATCTGTACATGTTCAGCCAATACTTACCACTGCCATTCTCATTCTTTTAGATCATCAATCTATTTTGGTTGTTTGGAAGTCTAGAGTATGTACTTGCTAGTCATAGCAAACATCTCACTCTTTCCGACGCTGCTACATCAGGACTTTGGGTGACAGGCGGATTCAATTATCTGTTTGCTGGTATGCTAGGTGTAAGTTCAAACTGTCCTTTGAAAAGCACGCCATTATCACTTTGTTTCAATGTTCTATGTACCCACAATTCCGATGTATTTAGTTTCCATCCATTTACAAGATCACTTCTGAAAAGATCAACCAACAAGAAGAATTGCAGAAAAAGATCAATGACTTCATTGAATCCAACCAGATTCACAGGCGAAACACATTCAACTCTCCTACGAAACCTCTTGACTTTCAAACTTCATCAATGAGAATGATAAGATCTGTATCTGAGTCTTCCATGCAACCAATGCATGAGTTGCCTCTCCAAAGACACAACACTTATCCTGTGATGATACAAATAGATATCGTGCGTGATGATGATGACGATGTGTATCCGCTAGAGAAGATACCACACCCACACAAATGCAGTGCAGAATCTTTGAAGACACTTGACACGGAGTCCTTGACATCTTCTGAAGATAATTTTACCTTGTCTAGGAGGATGTCTGATTGTTCATTAGAGAACAGCACGTGTAGTCCTTCGTACGATGATGTATACGCTTCACTGTCATCTGATGCTCCTATCAATCTTGATGTGTTCGTGCAAGTATTGTTGCA
Source organism: Skeletonema tropicum (assembly GCA_037178625.1). Taxonomy (NCBI): domain Eukaryota; phylum Bacillariophyta; class Thalassiosirophyceae; order Thalassiosirales; family Thalassiosiraceae; genus Skeletonema; species Skeletonema tropicum. The sequence goes on from CM074136.1 coordinate 2,478,500, forward strand.
AGAACAATCTGCTAACAAGGCCAACAATCACAATCTCAAATTATGTCAAGAGATCGCAATGTCATCAAGCTTCTGTATCGCTGTATTGTATTCAGTAGCCGGGGTTCTTTTCACTATCGGAGCAATTGCAATTGATGCCGGTTTTACCCATGATGCCGTTCAAAACGTATTCTTGTCAGGATCATGTATCTATTTTTGTGGAAGCAGTTTTGGTCTCATCAAGCAGTGGCAGAGTGCAAGGTCCAGCTGGGACTCCCGTCAGTCAGTGATCTCGGCGTTGAAGCAATACACCTTTCAAGAAAATGGAACCGGAGGCAGGTGGAGTGCGATAAATGTGGTTTGATCCCATCTGCAGCATCACCCTCACTGAACTCGCATTTGGATTTGGAGACGCAACACGGCGACTTTGATTTGATTATGTACCCTTATTATTCAACTACCCCCCTCGTTTTGAAAGCCCAGTCCAAGACTTTGTAGAACAACAGCAACAGCAGAACCACACGGTGCCATCTTGAAACTGTTATAGTCTCAGAAGCAAGACTTCTTATACCGGTATGATAGCACTACGACACAGACATATTTGGATGTGACACAAGCTATTTTGGGTATATTCGGTACCCATTGTGTATCTGGCGTTCCGATTTGGGGGGGTTCTATCGAACCCCCCTCACTTTTTGGATTTGGGTGTCAATCACTCTGTTTATGTTTTTCGGTCGATGGGTACATAGGTGTCGTATCGGGATTTTCTGTTGAATGATGGGGAGCCGGAGACGTACACTGGATGCCACCGATTCGTTTAACTCGGCGTGGGGTCTTCGTCACTTCCGTGATCGTCACCAGCGGGACTACGTGGACGTCGAAGGGTCGAGTTTTCAAAAAAGATGGAGTCTACTGGGGAGCTGTCAGACGAACAGTGGGGATCTCGGAAAGATAGAAACTCAATTGATGCAGCCATGATCAAATTGTTAACATTCGAAGCGGCACGAGCAAAGAAATCAACAATAGGCATGCTGTATTATGACTGTATAGCGTGTTATGATCGAATGCAGCCGTCATTGTCGAACATAGAAATGGCGAAAAGGAACTTCAGTGACGGGATCTTGCGAGCAAGAGCGGAAGCACTACGTGGAATGAAACGCAATGTGAGAACCGGGCTCGGGGTATCGAATGATATATACTCAGAAGAACCAGGGGATTATCAGATTTCAGGAGAGATCCAAGGAAAAGCAGACAATCCGGCGCTGTTTACGGCATGTAGTAGTGGGATCCTGAAAACGCACGCAGAATTGGCACCGGGCCTGGAATTACATGGTTGTTTCGGGGAACGGATGATGAAGCGTCATAACGTAAGCTACGTTGATGATAATATCTGGTCAACTAATTAATAATTGTATTTGAATATACTTCCTCAAGGGAATTTGGCTATCTGTTTGGGTTCAACATGTTGATAGGTGCGCTCTATGGAGGGCATACTCACATGGTTGTTTCGTATTTTGTGCGGTGTGCCTCGTGCGTGCCTCTAGCTAGCTAAAATTAAAATTCGCAACAAAAAATTTTGTTACGATTTTCTCAACGCGGTTAGCCTACTTACAGCCTCTCTCTAAGCAACATACATCATAGCAACGTAATCTACAATGGCAGCAATAAAACTCCCAGCTTCGATAGGAGCTGTTACTACTGCTACTATTGTTGTGGCGATCTCTATCATTTCCGTCAGAATTTTGAATATCGTGCGATGCATACACAACAACCGTCGCAAAAGGCGTCGGAGCAAAGAGCGTGGTGATGATCATATTTCATCCTCTTCCATGGACCATCTTCGACACAATGACGACGAGACGCAGCCTTCAACATCATCGAAAATCAAGACGGTAGTATTTCTTGGTTCAGGTGGCCATACTACCGAAATGATACAGCTACTGCAAGAGCTCGATCCCAAGATTTATGCACCAATTGTGTACATCGTAGCCAAAAGTGATGTAACATCGATACCACGGTTGCAGCGTTACATATTATCGAGTGGAATGAGAGATGGCAAGGATTGTCATCCGCAGTGGGAGGGGAGATATCCTAAGTCTATCAACAAGACCAGCGGCAATGATGATGTCACAACAACAACTTCTCCACCGGCACAAGCACAAGTGTACACTCTCCCACGAGCACGAGAAGTCCATCAATCCTACCTTTCATCCATATTCACAACATTACATTCAACATACAAAACTGCACAATTATTATGGAAGATACAACCGCATTTGATAGTGACCAATGGGCCGGGGACGTGCGTTCCAATTGTTTATTGCGCTTTCATTCTTCGATGTCTTTTCAGTTTTCTACATCTATTCAGATTTGGCAAAGACTCATCATTATCATCGTCAGAGATCACATTCCGAACAATCTTTATAGAGTCATTATGTAGAGTTAAAACAATATCATTGTCGGGGAAATTGGTCTATCCGATTGTAGATTCGTTTGTGGTACATTGGCCCAGTTTGATGGAGCAATATGAGATGGTGGAGATTTGTGATGTGCTTGTGCCATCGTTGGAATCGTGATGAACCAGCAATGGTGCACTTAACAGAACGTTTGCAATTCGTATAGGGGAGTTGGTCATGTAAAGTGCTAGTAATGATATGAATAGATAGCTACAATGGGTGCGCTTCCGATTATAATAATAATAGACGATTCATCTACGAATAGAATGTTACCTTGCACTACTATCACCGTCACCAGTGACTATCCTGCGGACGTCGTACATTCTCTGTCCATTTCTAGCAACAACGCCCCACCGATAGATCTCACTTTGTTGTTCCGTCGTCCCAGAAGTGCTCCTCCTTCGACCACAATCAAGGGGTTTGTCCCACTTGACTGCTACACAGTCCAATTCATCTCCACCAGACGCCCATGATTTAATGTTCACGACAGTTCCCAGCCTGATTGGATCTTGTTGTGATCCTCGACGGCCTAGCCTTATTTCATTCCAATTTGGTCCAACCGTGACACGATCTCCTACCTTTACTTCCATAATTGGCTCTAAAGCGCTACCATTACCACCAGTACCTCGTTCCTGCTGTGGAGATTGAGTATGCTTCCAAAAGCCCCAGCACCTCCCATCACAAATATCCACCGACTCGAAGCAAGTTCGACAACGTCTCTTGGCATTCGGTTCTACCACTGCATTCCCCTCTCTAATATCACTTTGTCTTGTACTAATCTTTTCCATTTGCTTTCGTAATGTCTTGCGCACATTCTTATGCTTCTTTGCCGGCAAGTACAACGACGAGTCGTGTAGTGATTGCAACGTTTCCTTTTGCTTCTCAAGTTCTTCCATGGTAAATCGTTCAAGGAAGGTAAAGTACGCACCCTTCCACCGTTGATGTCGATCACAGTGAAATTCATGTAACTTGTCACGACAGGATGGACATATCAAGATTAGATCGCGACAGACACTGCATAGATTTGCTCCACTGATTTCATCATGGGGGATATTGCATTCAATGCATTTACCAACCACATCCTTCACCTCTTGTTGCTGTTGCTCCTCATGTGTTTGACAATCATCACTCATATCATCCACAGAAGAAGAAGCAGCAGCAGCAGCAACACTACCTTTCTCTTCTTCATCCACTTCCCTCTTCTTCTTCTTCTTCTTCTTCTTTTTCACCAACATCATATCACCCGCATCAAGAGCAACCCGTTGATCAAACACAAACACCTTTCCCTTATAAAATCCATCTTTGCCATACTTTTCAAGATAGCGATGTATCCCCCCACTTAAATGACTAACATCTTGTACTCCACGTTGTTTTAACATGGCTGAGGCCTTGACACAACGTATCCCACCGGTACAATACATGAGGACCTGTGTGTGGAGCAAGCAAAAAAAAGTAGGAGAGAGAGAGAGAGAGAAGAAACGACACACAATAATATGAATGAGATGAAAAAAGTGAGCAGCAAAGCCACACAAGGAGTGTGTACCATTTGCCATATAATGGTACAGGGATATTACATACTTACCTTTTTGTCTTTGAGTGACTCCGAGTTTTGAGAGCAGAATGTTGAGTCAAAGTGGGAGAATGTGACTGTGTTTGGATTGATGGCTGGGGTTGGTGCTGCTGCTGCTTTGGTAGTAGTAGTACAAGAACCATTCCTGCCATCATCACTACTTCTACCATCAAGCTGCTGTGGTGTCACCCCATTCAAAGAAGAAGAAGAAGTAGGATGAATAAAATGTCCAATAGCATGTTCAAATGTATTCCGAACATCAATCAATACCACCTCCTTCTTCTTCATTAATTTTTGTTTCTTCCACGGACGTGCTTTGTCATTATTTGCAGTAGTGTCATCATCTCCATCATTAGTATCACATTCTTCTTCTTCTTCCTGCTGCTGCTGCTGCTGAGCATCCAATAAAATAGCATGAAACTCCTCTGCACTAATCTCCTTCCCTGTATCCAATGGTATATCATCGACATGGATTGCACCACCTGTATTTACTATTTCGTTGACTATTTGAATCTTTAGATCTGGAAAGGGATCAATACTGTTGTTGTTGTTGTTGGTTTGTGTGTGTGTGGTGGTAGTATTGGAGGATGATGATGATTTTGTGGTGGATTTCTTCCAGTCAATGTTGGTAAAGAGATGTCCATTGCCTGCTTTTGGTCGTGTTGCTGTTGTTGATGATGTATCCAAGCCTTCACCAGTATCATCAACAGTAGTAGTCGCAGTAGGAGGAGGAGGAGGAGGAGGAGGATAGCCCAACTCACCAATCAAATCAAACCCCTCCATCCGTTCAATATACTCCTCCATCTCCGTTTCAGTCGAACAACTTAGCGTCCCGTTAATCCCCTCAGTCGATAGTAGTATCCGTCCTTTCATATTACCAAGTTGTTGACATAGGTCGGATTGATGTTGTTGCAGCAGTGGGAGGTAGTAGGAGGAATTTTGTCGGAAATGTGTGATTGTGGCGGAGGAGAGGGAGGAGGAGGAACAGGGGAGGAAGTATTGATAGAAGAGGACCACGTGACCATGATGATTGGTACGAGATGATGATGATGATGATGCAGAGTCCATTGTTGATACTGTTAGGATTTATCAGTGTACCGAGACTATCATATTTACTTCATTCAGCTCGGCTGTATGTCATGATGTTCAGAAGATTTTTCTTTGGTGGGTGATGAGGGCGCCAAAAAAGTAGTTGGCGCCAAAAAATCTGTCCGTATCCATCTCAAAATAATTTCCTTCACGCACCTCTCACACCTCACAAAGTAGCTTGACCATGGCGATGCACGCATAGCAGGTAGCAGCCTCCTCCCGCTGCACCCATGGTTGTTTTGAATACTCAATGATATTCACTATTCGGTAACAATGATGGCCACCTCAAAAGAAGCGGCAGCATCCACCTACAAGTTCGGATCAACACTCTCCATCCTTTACATTGCCATTCGAATAAGTACCGCCAACACATCACCCATCACGGATTGTGATGAGGTGTTTAATTATTGGGAGCCGCTTCATTTCATTTTGTATGGATCGTAAGTCGTGTTGTGTTTGGTGATTGAATAAGTGTGTTGTGTGTGTTTTGATATATATTGACACTCTAGCAAAACAAACGTCCAATGAGGATAATTTTGTATATATAACCATCTTTCGACTGAGTTTTGGAGCTTCATCGGCTTTGTGAGCGACAGATTTATTCCCAACATGTTCTGAGGACGTTTGTTGTTGTTTTATTGGTCAATAAACATACTGTGATTTTATATCATGGGATGTGTGTATTCTCTGTGTATGTGAAAATCATATTATATGTTATCATGTGCTCACAATATCTTCATCTTTGGACACATGCACACCAAACATCACTACACATCAACATCACAACTTTTGCCATCAGGGGAATGCAAACGTGGGAATATGCTCCACAATATGCACTACGGACATATGCCTACCTCCTCCCCATGGCAGGATTAGCCAAATGTCTTCAATTCCTACTAGATCATATCATCCCCAAATCATCATTAATACGGCAGCAGCTCTTCAATTTATTACTACTCCAATCTTCCACCACCACCAATGGTGTTGTCCTACATCAACATGATGATGATGATGATAAACCTCTCCTATTCGCCCTACTCCGCTCCACCCTCACAATACTATCCTGCTACTCCGAACTATCCTTCCTAAATTCCGTTCATGATACCATTTCACCCACACTTGCACATTGGACAGCTTTCATCAGTTTCACGGCAGCAGGTAATTTTCATGCTAGTCCTGCATACTTGCCCTCTTCCACTGTCATGATTCTATGGAGATTAAGTGCTGCATATCAATTGCGGGGGGATTATGATGGGTATGCAATATTATGGGGGTTGGTGGCAGTATTGGCAGTGGGGTGGCCATTCTGTGCGGTGTTGTTTGTGTCTACTGGACTTTGGGCTCTTTGGAAGGCTTTTACGTCGTGTAGTAGTAGTTTGGAACAAACAGCAACCATCGGTAATCGTAGTAGTACTACTGCTATGCAATGGCGATCAATGGTACATGTACTAATACGAACAGCAGTACATGCCATTGGTATTCAGACACTTGTCATGATGATTGACTATTACTATTACGGAACGATCGTTTCTCCGATATGGAATATTTTTTTCTACAATGCCACAGCGGGGGGGGATGAATTGTATGGAGTTGAGCCTCTATCGTACTATATCAAGAATATACTCTTGAATTTTAATTTTGTGGGATTGCTTGGGATAGGTTCACTTCCGATTTTGTTGGGGAGGAAACTTCTTTTGGCAAGTTCTTCTTTCCCTCAAGCGGCACTGTTTCGTGCTCGTGATGATAATGATGATGATGATGATTGCCATTATTTATCATCAGGCGCTTCTTCTTTGGACAGTTTGAAAATATTGGTGTTGATCCCAATGTACATTTGGATGGCGATTGTGTTTCCAAGACCGCACAAGGAGGAGAGATTTCTCTTTCCGATATATCCCATGCTTTGTTTTGGTGCATCAATTGCGTTGGATGAAATTATGACGTTATCAATGAAAGTACTCTCTTTGGTCCGTCCAAAGTTGAAAGTACCATCTCCAAACAAGGTCAAATTTCTGGGACTAGCGTTTCTATCACCTTTTGCAGTAATATCCATCTCGAGGTCATTTGCACTGCATCACAATTACTCCGCACCTCTTCATCTCTACCAACATTTCTACTACCATCACGTGTCAAAAGACTTGGTGCCCGCAAGTCAAAACAACCAAGTGACATACATTTGCACTGCTGGTGAATGGTATCGATTCCCATCATCATTTTTCCTTCCACCAAATACTCAGTTGGGATTCTTAAAATCATCGTTTTCAGGGCAGCTGCCACAACCATTTACAAAATTTGGCTCAAAGAAGGAAAGTCTGGAGATTCAGGAAGGTGCATTCAATGATGTCAACAAGGAGGAGATGGATAGATATGTTGAAATTCATCAGTGTTCGTATGTGGTTGAATTGGTTTCTTCTCAAGATTCCAACGACGATGATGAAGAGGAAACTCCTCCTGAATGCTTGCAATACATGAATTCTGATCCTAGTGGTGACTGGACCCAAGTTGCCTCCTACAAATATCTGGATGCAACGACGACTGGTGCACTTCATCGAATTCTTTACATTCCTTTTCAAAGAGAAAGTAAAGTGAGATACAAGGGCTACAACTTGTACTCAGTCACGAGGAGCAGATGATAATTGTTAGATAGTAAAGTAGCACTGACCTTCTCTCAACTTATTCTTAATTCTAAATCACCAAGTCCTTCATTGCCATCATCGTCACGATATGATGCATCAAAATCATCGCCTTCTTCGGCGTCTGTCGACACTGCATCTGGCTGGTGATATGAGCGTCTTCTTCTCCGCGGTCGTACCAATCTTACGAATATCCCAATGGCAATGAGAAGCATAACTACCAAAGTCGCCGATACACTGTTGCTCCTGCTGGGAGTTGTTTCACCACCACCACTCCTTGGGGCTCGACGAGACAGAGTATCACTCAATCCAGTTTGACCAGCAAATCGGGCATTCACATGAACTGCACCCACACGAACAATACCACGAGCATTGGATGACAAACTAAAGTGAGTTGTCGGATCATTGACATCCCAATTTTCTGCCTCCTTCGCATCTCCGACTAATACCGTGATTGGATCTGAATACCACCATCCGTACTCTCGACCGTGTATTACTTTTCCAGCATTAGAGGCAAAGTAAGATGGATTCGTGCGTGCATTGACAATATGACTTGCAGGACCCAAATCAGCCGGGCCGACATTGGCCGCGGCAGTAGCCCAACTTTTATCAACCTTGGCCCGAGCAAACACTGCAATAGCTGTGCCCGGAGGCATGTTGGTGATATCAATCGATGTCTTGAACACTGGATCATAATTGTAAATTTGTTCATATGTATCGCCCCCCTCTGGCTCAGCTGGGTATGCTCCATCGGCATGCCAACGAGATCTTCCATGTGGCGGTTTACCGCGCCCGACAGACGTATACATGAATTGGAATTTGGTATCAATGACATTACGAGTTTCCATTGATGGGTACAATCCAGTCGCACTGTCGGCTAATGGAGCAGGAAGATCATCCCACAGCCCATACACAATTTCAGTCTCATCAATCGTCATTGCCCCACCCACAGTCCACGTTATTTCCCTCTCAATCACAGAAGTCTCCCCATCACCAGGAACCCATACCAACTTTGCATCATCAAAATACGACGTAGGCGAACGTTTCAAATTCACCGTTGGAATGACATCATCTTCAAACATCAATCCTTCCACACCCCGAATAGACACGTATGGCTCCACCACATCCATAGCCAGCAAAGCCAATCGTATATTCCTCGCCACATGTCCATTATCACGTCCATTCGTACTAATCAACGGATCATGCCTCGTTCCCAAATCCTCCCTCAAAGGATTCTTCTTATCACTAGTTTCAATCAACATATTAAACGCTCGCAATGTCGAATTATTATACACCGTCTTTTCCGCAGGATACCCCCCATACGTCGTCGGAGCACACTGTACCACCCTCTCCGGATCCCACGACCCGGCAAACGCCCAATCTTCCATCCCCCCCGAACATAATACACCTTGTCATTCATGGTACCAAAGTCATATGCCGAATGACCCGGAAACCCATTGGAATATCGTGAATAGGCACTGGCAATTTCATTCTGTGCCAGAGCATCGGGAGCATCAAAATTTAAATAGGTGGGAGCACCCCATTCATACCCTATTACCTCCATCCCCCCATGGAATGTTAATCCAATTTGAAAGAGGTGAGAACGCCATAATTCATTGATACTTCGTCCAGCGATGGTTTGCATACATTCCGATTCGTGATATTGTTGTATATCGAATGGAAAATCACGATTGGGGTCAATGTTGGCTTCCTCACGTTGGTCGTGGGAATATCCGAGGGCGTTGGCGGTGGGGATGATGATTGTACGGCGTGTGGTAACTAGCCGTGCGAGCCATTGGCGGAGGGGGGAGGGTATACCCTTTTGAATGAGGGATTGACGACAGGATTGGGCGGTGGATAGTTCTTGCTCCCATTGTTCTGGTGTGAATTTGTTTTCATCATTATTTGGAGTAGCATCTTGAGCACTGGCATCATTCTTTGTTTCGTTAGTAGTATTGTAGTCGATTGGTCGAAACTTCATTCTTGGTAGTGATTCACAAGCAGCACTTTCCAATAACAGCTCACTCATTTCCACTAGTGATGTAGGTCCCACACGTTCATTGCCGTGGACTGATCCTGATAAGAATACATCTGGTACGAATTTCCATCCATTTCCATCAGATTCTTCATCTTGTGGCTGTTGTGGTGATGATGTAGAAAAGTTGATGTCCAATTGAACATCTGGATCATTTGGATAAGCTTCTTTATCTTGGATAATCAACACGTAATTATTACACCCCTTTCCACTAGCATTGGTGGCCGAGTCACCCTTTTTTGTAGCAGCATAAACCTCATCAAAGGGACAATCGCTCTCCTCTCCGGCACGAGGCAAACCGAACCATTCTTGGGTGGTAGTCAGTGTGCAGAAATTGGGGTAGGTTGTGGCAAGGTAGAGGAGACGATTGAGGAGATCGGGTGAGGGGAGGATTTCGTATTGATCATCTCTTTGTTGTGTCACGTCTACTGCTGATGTGAGGACTGCTGTTGTGGTGGTGAGGAGAAGGAGGGAGTGTAGCAGCAGTGGTGTCATAATGATGGATGTTATCAGCGGTAAGCAAATCGTCGGCCACTACCGGCTATGACTATGAGCAGCTTGTAGCTTGGGTACTTTGGGTGGCTTGGTTTGGTCAACCTCCCTGTTTTTCATTCCGAAAGATGACCGAAAGATGACCGAAAGATGACTGAAAGATGACTGAAACTTTCTTGAACTTTCAAATTGAAACAGCAACAGCAACAAGCAACAAGCGTTACCATCATCTGTTACCATGAGTACCATAGTAGCCGACTCCTTGACGACGCCTCTTCCAAAGATGCTCGTTGTCTCTCTGGTCTTCCAATTTTTCATGAGGGAGAACGGAGAATGATGGCAATTCTCAATTCTGTGCAATTTTGATGACAACACAAGAAGGGCAGTCCAACCTTGCGGTGGTGTACTAACTGTCACCACACAAACACGTGTGACTGTTATTTTGTTAGATCGAGTAGAGTAGAGAGTGATGTTTACACACAAATTCAAGCAACAACGTTTGTACGCCGAGAATATTTAGTACGAGTTTGAATATATCAATCAAAAGAATGTGTTTGGTTTGAGAGTGCAATTGGCAGCGACGATCGAGCGGCGTGTATCACCCTCTTTGAGAGCAACGTAAGAATAAATATTGTAGGAGCAACTCTCTGTTCGAGGAGGCACCGGCTATCTACTACGATATTGATTGTGTCTACTTATATACATAGCAGTATTCAAATAGTACGTTATGTAACACTTTAATAATTATGTAATAAAGGTTGTACATTGCCTTCTACGAATGCTGTGTAGTGATTACTGAGACACGGTTGGGAGAATATTGATTTATGTGAGAGGGATTATCTATGAAGAGGTTTAATGTGAACGTGTGGAAACGATTGAAGACAGGTAGGAAGAAATTAGAGCGAGATGTAAATCATTTGGTGAAATAATATTCTACAGGACTGTTAGTACAGGACATGAAATCAGACCTCAGGTTCCAGTCCACAGCCATTTTGGCATTGCAGGAGGCGAGTGAGGCTTATCTCATTGGCCTCTTTGAGGACACAAACTTGTGTGCAATACATGCAAAGCGTGTGACCATCATGCCAAAGGATATGCAGCTGGCTCGTCGTATAAGGGGAGAGCGTGCCTAATATTAAAAAACTAAAATAAATAAAGACTGCCAATCAATGATTGGTGAGCGCCCTTTTTTGGGATTTATAATTCTTCACTTTCTCTTTCTGTGAATCCACATATGAATCCGAATTACTTAAAACACATTCTTCCTTTCTGCCTCATCTTCTTACCTAGTAACGCAAATGTTACGGCGCTTGCTCGGTGGGGCATCTTCATTATCGGTGTCTGCATCCAGTGCTTCACGCTTCACGTTTGAGTCCGATTTGACTTCATCGTTCTCGTAGTAGACTTGCTCGCTGACCTCGACCCTGACAATATAAATGTTTTCAAACTGACCACACTTCTTTCCTCTCTTCCATTCACCGAATCCGAGTAGGTCCATTTGCCTCTTCCGTGTGGCTTCCCATTTTCGTTCAACTTTCCTTCATATACAATCTTTCCGTTCTCCCAAATACCCTTGCATACTCGCCCGTCCTTATGTGTCATCTTTCCTATTCCATGCATCTCGTCAAATCTAAGCCAATCAAAGAAAGAGTCAATCGAAAATTCTAAAAACGGGGGGGGCAAGGGGGGGTGTCCCCCCCTGAACAATCAAATCTAAGCCAATCAAAGAAAGAGTCAATCGAAAATTCTAAAAACGGGGGGGAAAGGGGGGGTGTCCCCCCTGAACAATCAAATCTAAGCCAATCAAAGAAAGAGTCAATCGAAAATTCTAAAAACGGGGGGCAAGGGGGGGTGTCCCCCCCTGAACAATCAAATCTAAGCCAATCAAAGAAAGAGTCAATCGAAAATTCTAAAAACGGGGGGGGGCAAGGGGTCAAATCAAGCCAATCAAAGAAAGAGTCGATCGAAAATGCCCGTGAAGGCCAAAGGACACGCCAAAGGGCCCGGACAGAACGACCGACCGACCGACCGACCGACCGACCGACCGACCGACCGACCGACCGAACGACTTAGCTCCACCCCCCCTTGAACAATCAAATCTAAGCCAATCAAAGAAAGAGTCAATCGAAAATTCTAAAAACGGGGGGCAAGGGGGGGTGTCCCCCCCTGAACAATCAAATCTAAGCCAATCAAAGAAAGAGTCAATCGAAAATTCTAAAAACGGGGGGGGCAAGGGGTCAAATCAAGCCAATCAAAGAAAGAGTCGATCGAAAATGCCCGTGAAGGCCAAAGGACACGCCAAAGGGCCCGGACAGAACGACCGACCGACCGACCGAACGACTTAGCTCCTCTCATTATTTAGATGCTAGAAGTACGATATAAAAACGCCTGCTCTTAGTAGAAGCAAGCTCAAGCCTCCTCCCAATAGACTTTATTTGTTTAGAGAGAGAGAGAGACAAAGTTACTTATACCTGCAGAAAGTAGCATGCCATGACATGAATGACGTACAAAGTTTGTGTGTTGTAATACACTGTTTGCTGTTCTGGCAAGTGAATATTCAACCTGAATACGGCTGGTTTCCTTTCTGCTATCTCGTTCTTTCTCAACCTCCAGCATCCCTCTGCAACAGAAACATACCGCTTGGTTTGATACTGAATGACCTCGTTCGTGACTTCAGCAGTTCCTGTCCAATCCTCCTCCGACATTGGTGGAGCTTGAACTTCCACGGTGGCTTGGTCACATCCCTTGCTAATGTACCCAAAGAGGTACTTGATGGCACTAATAGAATGACAGTATTCAATATTGATGTGGCAATCGAAGCGCTGCGTTAGGTACTTGTTGTAAGGAATAACATCAGCATTTGTAAAGTTGTACATCTTGTTGTTCCTGTGGGCATCAAATGATTCGCCTCCATCAGCAGGAGAGAGCCTCCTGTATCTGGGATAACTATCTTCATTCAACTCTGTAACTGCGACGTAGTCTTTGGGGTAGTTGTATTTGCAGAATCCCCCACACATGCAAGACAGCGTTGGGTTGTGATGCCCACATGGCCCATGCATCATTGAGCTTTTCACTTGTTCAAATAAAGGGTTGGGTACATTCCTACGTATACTGTTACCATCATTGTCTAACTCAGTATGAAAAATTTTTGCTTTTGGTATCTCAGCACAAATAATGTCATCTACAAAGAGAGAATCAATGTGCTTGTTGGTTTCAAGCCACACAAGTCATTTTTCATTTTTCGTGGCTTGGATCTTTGAGTTGCATGAGACACACATCTTTTAGATGTCACTCATGCAACTCAAGACCAAATCAAACCATCATTACTTGTACATGATTACTTAAGTACGGAGGAAAGCAGCAGCAAGCCAATCAATTGCAAAGATGAAAGGACCATCGAGGGAAATTGAGCACAGTCTTAAGCTTCTTCGCTCGGGGTGGTGGTGTTGGCAGCGTCAAAAGTCTTAGAGGCGATGGCAACTCCTCTTGTATGATCGTGAGCGTCGTTCGTTACGTCAACAAGAGCAGTAGAATATGCACATCTCATATCACAATGAATGGAAGACTTACAGTGGTGGAAACTGAGCCTGAGACTGAGAAGGCACTGAAAAGCACAGCAGCTGTGGAAGCCAAGAGTTAGTTTTTGATGTTCACGATGATATTGATGTGGAGTAAACGTAAACCCTCTGATGAACAAGTGGCAATCATATTACAGCGCAAGGCACAACAAGAGGCCCAACAAGGAATGAGAGCAAGACTAACATGATAACTAGAGCATTTCAACTAGTGAAACAAAACAGAGCGTACATCTCATCCGTCCTCCTCCCCTTTCTCCTGCTCTTTCTCTTTCCTCCCCCCTCCTACAGATTTCAGATATCAAATATGTCACTTGGCGATGAAGATATTGCATGTAATCGTGAAGTAGATGATGAGAAAAGGAAACGGAGCAACTCATTTTGATGATTGATTTCTTAATCTTATCTATTAGTGGAGGAGCGTCATTTTGAAGCCTTATTCGGTGTAACTCTAGAGAGTTATAGGACCAGTCTCTTCACCCATGAATCACCCCATTTCATCGTCCACTTTGCCCCCAATATTGTCTAATTCTATAGTGGAGCGCGCGCAGAACAGCCTATGGAAACAAGAAACAAACTCTTCTCTCTAGAGAGAGAAGTCTTCATCTGTCGTCGGCCGACTATAGATGATATGAGCATAGCGTTGATAATATATAATAATATAACAAAAATTTTAAAGTACGCCTTATTAGCCCTCTAGGGGCGAAATTATGACTAACCAACGTAGCATTGATTCAATGCTACTAATGTGGACAGCAATGAACTGGAACAAATCCTCATCAGAAATGAACTCATTTATTCCTCTAATTCCTCCATCGCAGTTAGCATCATCTTTTCAACATGTAAAACATTATGAACTGCACTTTACATCTCCCAGTCATGAACTTTAAAGTCTCCATAGTATCCGATGTCCTCAGAGTCTCCACCGTAGTCCTCGGAGTCTCCATAGTCATCGTAGTCCTCGGAGTCTTCAACGAAGCCGTAGTCCTCAGAGCCGAAGTACAAGTCTTCCTCGAAGACTGATTTGGAAACACAACCATCCTTGTGCCACACACACTTACTGACTGCGTCGCAGGTCACAGGAGAAAGATACTCAATGCATTTCTTCTCGGTCTTCCTTTCCCACTTCCTGATGATCTTTTTCTGCGCCGACTTGATTTCTTTCTTTGTGAGATCACTGTCCTTCTTAATTTCCTTCAACTTTTTTTCGACCTTCTTGGGCACGTTGTAAGACTTGGTCATGAAGTCGTAGTCATAGTCTTCAGCGAAGGCTTTGGAGGAAACGCAGCCATCCTCGCTCCACTCACACTTACTGACTGCGTCGCATGCCGTCATAGATAGATACTCAACACAATACTTCTCAGTCCTCTTCTCCCAGCTCTTGATGACCGATTTCTGCGCCGACTTGACTTCTTTCTTAGTGAGATCACTGTCCTCCTTGATGCTCTTCAACTCCTTCTCGACCTTCTTTGGGTAATTGGCCGTGAAGTCGTAGTCGTAGTCCTCAGCATCCAAGGCTTTGGTGGCCACACAAGTATCCACCATCCACACACACTTCTTGGCTTCGCCGCAGGTCAAAGCGGAAAGATATTCCGCACAATTCTTCTTGGTCCTCTTCTCCCATCTCTTGATGACAGATTTCTGCGCCGACTTGACTTCCTTCTTAGTGAGATCATCGTCCTTCTTGATGCTCTTCAACTCCTTCTGGACCTTCTTTGGAAATGTCGTAACGACGGATCTCCCTGAAAGAGACGTCCTCATCGGCGACATAATCCTCAGAAGAGTCGAAGAAATAGTCTTCATACAAGGCTTTGGTGGAAACACAAGTATCCTTGGTCCACACACACTTCTTGGCTGCACCGCAGGTCGCAGGAGAAAGATATTCCACACAATTCTTCTCGGTGTTCCTCTCCCACTTTCTGATGATCTTCTTCTGCGCCGACTTGACTTCCTTCTTGGTGAGATCATCGTCCTTCTTGATGCTTTTCAACTTCTTCTTGATACTACTGGGCATACTGGCGATGAGCTCGGTAGCGTGATCCTCAAAGTCGGTGACAAGCGTGGCTCCTCGGAGGTTGGGCTGTAGATAGACAGGGGCAGAGATGTGAGCACATGAGCGGGCGATATGAATATGGTCAGTAATCAACAGACAGTGCCTCCGGAAAGTGCCGTCTATGCAAGCACGTTGAAAACTTACCTCGGCGGAGAGAACGCCAGGGATGGAGCCGAGTAGGACGGCAGATAAGGATGCAAAGATGACTTTCATTGTTGTTGTTTTGTTGTTAGATGTTGAGTTGGTTCGATTGTAGAAATTATGATATCAAATGAGACCACTCGTTGTTAATGATGTTGAGTTGGTTCGATTGTAGAAATTATGATGTCACAGTGTGACCACTCCTCTTGCACCCCGTCGTAGAATCCTGTAGGATTGATATCAATATCAGTTCCTAAAAACATGGGTGAAATTCAAAAAGCAAGATCACCAAGACGCTGAGAGGACGCGTTTGTGTCGGTCTGGATCGTCGCCAGGTACTTAAGTAGTGTCCTGTCATACTGACGGTACAAGTATTATTGATTCCTCAGTAATTTGAACTCCAGAGATCTTGAAGTGGAGGTGCCATCTAATCTTTTCCTTTCTTTGTTTGACATAGGAATTAGTATTACAATGTGAGTCTTTTTTTGTATGTGGCTTGGATCTTTGATTTGCATGAGACACACATCTTTTAGATGTCCCTCATGCAACTCAAGACCAAAAAATCACTCATATCATATCAAACCATTCACTACTTGTACATGACTACTTATACGTTTATGAATACGTTTATGACGAAGGAGGAAGGCAGCAGCAAGCTATTCAATTGCAGATATCAAAGGACCATCGAGGGAAATTGAGCACAGTCTTAAGCTTCTTCGCTCGGGGTGGTGGTATTGGAGCGTCAAAAGTCTGAGAGGCGATGGCAACTCCTCTTGAGGGAACCCGGGAACCCACATTCCACAATGTGCAGAGTGATGGTCTCAATATGATCGTGAGCTTCGTATCATTACAGCAACAAGAGCAGTAGAGTATGCACATCACACATCACAATTAATAGAAGAATTACAGGGGTGGAAACGGAGCCGGAGAAGGCACTGAAGAGCACAGCGCAGCTAGCTGTGGAAGCCAAGAGTGGGAGTTAGAGTGGGAGATGATATTTCATTTTCATGTTGATGTTCACTTTGATCTCAGATCAAAATCATAAGAAACAAATTTGTAAAAATGAAGCAGCTTTTGCTCGAGGATGTCATGCAGCTTCGTATGTAGGCACGATTGATTCCATATCGTCGAATCACGTCAAAAACAACACAACCAGAACATTTAACGACCCCCCAGCAGCTTGGAGATGAACGCATATCGTCCGAGAGATCTTCCAGCCGCCAAGTGAAGCATCATCCTCTGTTTCCTGACGTTTAAACTGTTTGGATAGGAAGCGAAGAGGCTTGAAAGTCTGAAGATGAAACTGGCCCTCCCTCCTTTTAACGAGAAGATGCCCACACCCCGGATCCACCCCGGGTGGCGTCTTTAACACTCAACTATGTCAACAATAGGCCGATTCTTTTGGCTCAAAGACCATCAACCTTCCATTTAGTTAGTGTAGAACGCCTATGCAACGTGCCATGGTGGCATGTGGAATAGTAGATTTCTTTGGAACGATATTGTCTACGCATTTTCCATTCCCTTCAAGGTATTCAAGTGAATGGATCGAGTTCTCAACCTCCACTGTCATAATATCTCCCGCTTTGATTGCACGGATGCCATCCTTGTATGTTTCAGGCAAAGCCTGTCTCTCACGTGAGACATATAGATGAGTCTTTATGATATCCCACTAGTCTTTTTGAACCTCATTTCCAATCATCTTATCTTCTACCAAATCAACTGGACTGTCTGTCCCTACGAGCAACTTGTCATACGCCTTCAGAAACTCCAATGCATTTTCATAGCTGGTTGGCAGAGGTACTAATTGAAAGTGACCATTCCGAGACTCAAACCATGTCAGTCCATAATCAACAAACAATTCTGTGCCAGCTGCGAGATCCCTCAGAGCAGTGCTAGTTCTGTTCCACCACGGAGTAAACGCTCCCGCTCCTGGTGATGTGTAACGATTGATACCAGCATCATCATAATGTGCCTCGTGTTCTTCAACATTTAGCACGCTGAAGTGACAGTTAGGGGTTGCACCGACCCTCGGTGACAGAAACATCCTCAGCTTCACCATCCATACCGATATCAGGGACGTTCCAATCGTGATTTGTTATGGCCAGTGGTAGTCGCCCGAGTGCTTCGAAATCATGCCCGTCACTGGGGACATGTGCCAATCCTGGCCAACCATGACGTACTTTAAGATTTCCGTTAATTTCAACTGTGGCAAAGGCAGCGTCGCCAACCCGTCCTAGAAGTAGTGATCCTCTTTTACTGGAATGCCTGTGAAATATATCCGACTCCGGCGTTGGGGATCGTTGATTCCGCCAAGTGCAGAAGACAAGTATTGGGATCGTCGGCAGCTGCTGTGACTGCGCATGATAATAATATCATGCAGCCGCCACTTATGGCAGCTTGTTGGGTAAAGCATCGCTGTGTGAATTGTCGTCGACTTACTGGGGGGATAAAGTGCGCGAGGGGGGAAAGGGGGGAAGAAAATGGCATGGCGAGCGAAGAGCCTTCGAGTAGGAGGAGAGGTGGGAGGAGGAGGAGGAGGAGGAGGAGGAGGGAGAGAGTGCGCATACTTATTATATTATTATCAAGTTCCATAGATTTAAATCCCAATTGTAATTCTCTGCATGATGATGATAAAATACAATACTCCTATGTACTTGCGTCACACTTTTCGACTACGTTCATTTCAAGAAGCAGTTTTTGCGGCGAAAGCAGTCTGGAAATTTGTCCATTTTTTCCCCCACGGGCGTGACACCTTTTCCCCCATCCAGTTACCAGGTTCTTTCAACCAAGGTATGCTACGCACATGGTGCGTTTTTGGTGTCAAATGGAAAGACCAAGAATTGATTTTCGCACATGCATTGTATCTCGACTTAAATGGGTAAGTCCGCTGCAATGCCACTAACGCAGCATTCTCAGCCCCGAGCTCATTCATGTTAAAGAGTTCCGATTCATGTTCCTTGTTTTGACGTGTGAATAGTTCGGCCTGCAATCTACCTCTAAGCTTACTCTTATGGAAGATCCATGTATCCCATGACCATGACCATCTTTTTGCAGCTGCACACCGATCCTCGTCCTCTTTGCGTAGAGGAGTGCCTACTATTTGTTCATAGATAGCCTTCACATCTTGTGGCATCTTGTCAGAAAACCCACTAGTTCCCAACCCTACAAGGACTTCTGGATTCAAGTGGCGTGCAAGTGAGATGGTATCATCAAATGCCATGTCAGCGTTGGCCATGACAACAACATCACCAGTTACAAAATCTGATACTGCGTTCTCGAACATCTGGTAGTAGTTTGGTTGACCGTGTGGTGAACCTACGCATGTTACTTTGGAATGTAGGTCGGCATGATTGATCGATGTGGTGGGAAATGATGTGATGCCAAGCGTGCGACTTAGCTGAACCATCCCATCGAGGAAGAGAGGACAATTGGCACCTTCCTTTACTCCATCGAGAAACACAACGACCTGATCAAAGTGTGGGTTGAGTATGTTTGCCAACAGCGATGCTCGAATTTCGAGTCGATGGGGATGTACTTCCGATCCCCTTTCCTGTGCCCAGAAGCTTGTTACGTAGGAGACCTTGGTTTGTGGTGCATCCGTTTGCACATCAACGGCAAATGCATTGTTCGCTGGGAGCGCGACCACTTCTTGTTGCTCACCAAGAGCCCTCCGGCCACGGAGAGAGACTGATTTGGGATCGACGAACTCTCTTAAAAAATTCAAAGTTAATATTCGTCGATCAACTGGCAGAGTGTCTTGAGCATCGTCGAGATCGGTCGTCTTCATTCCGTACCAGACGACCGTCAACAATGCGGAGACCACAAATAGGGTCATAATAATAAGTTTCGTCCTCATTGCTGTTTTGACTTGTAGGAGCGCGTATATATGATACGTTCACGGACTTAGCTGCTGATTGCTATGTTGCAATGGAAGAAGAGCAGAATAAATCAAGGCAGAAGCGAAAGCGTTCTTGCGTAAGGTAATAGTAATAACTTATTATGATTAGGTTTTGTAATGACCGATGAGGAATTGCTGCTGCCTGGTGGAGGCGATGGCGTGGATGAAATGGCAACAGCAGAGAGTCATAGGTACTTATTTAACAGCTCGAGATGGGGTCAGTGTCTCAATGACCAGTGCTTCCAACCTCCGGCAGTGGTGTCCAGCAGTACCGATTCCATCATATATCGTGAGCAAAAAATGACCCGAAGCGGTACTGCAAAAAACTTAAAGGATCAGATTCAAATCAAGGAGATTGTACTTAGGTAGCACTATCGTTGCCTACGTTCTCCTTTACTGACACTCGTGTCTCTAGAGAGTAGCAGCTAAAATAATAATCTATCTATCTATCGTTGCCTACCGATGCGCCTCTGCTAACTGCTAAGTAAGGCTTATGAGGACGTACCTACTATCAAAAAACTCATTATATATAAAACGAGAGAGAGCATAGAGCAAGAGCACACATCACATCCCATCCCGTAAAAAAAATCTCTAGTCCATCGATTGAAGGAGAAAGACCCAATGCTGGCTGAAGTCTTGGCAGAGCAAGTGGTGGATAACTGCTTGGTTGCAGCTGGTTGTTAGACGATGGGGAAGAACTATGCTCCCAAGATTGAACGACTTGATGCTGTGCATAGTGAAAAACAATGTGAAAGAGGATATCTCCTTCTTCACAACAACCGGATCATCCGTGGCAACATACGCGATGCGTTTAATCCTCTCCACCTCACCCTGCTCATTTACAGGACATTCAGCCTTCTTAAATTGACGCAAGCGATGAACAAAGGGAATGTAGTTTTTAGGACGAACACCTCGATGACCATGATGGCTCGACCAATACCTCTTTGATCAATTTATCACCACGTCGCACATGAATGGCATCATACGCTTCATCCTTCAGACCAAATGACTGGAGGAACCCTTTCACATCACGTGCAATCCATTGCTGGAACCGCATGAAGCCAGCCTTGTTCATCAACCCTACTGCATAATCCCACATTTGAGTTCCAGACAAAGTGGAGAATATCTTGGCCTCATCCGATGTCGCCTCTAATTTCTTTGCCCATTCTTCACTGGATACAAAATGATCTTGATCATTCCCTTTAGTCCAGACTAATCCTCTCCCAGACGCCGCAATCACATTGACTGTCTGCCCATTCTCTTCGCATGTGATGGGTGATTCGGACCCGCTAGAATGAGCAAAACGGACTCAATCGTTGTAAGTGTACGTGTCGGCACAGGGAATGGGACACCCACCACTTAACCATGTTGGATGATCAATAAGTCTTGAAAATCCCCTAGGAGAGTTTTCTTTCACTTGCCAACTACCATCGGGCGATGAAGCTTGTGATGATTGCATTATTTGAGTTTCGTCGAATGCATCTTTTGGGCAGCCAAATTGTGATCCGCCAGCGTAGGAACTTTTATCATTGGGTGGGTCGAGTATTAGAACATGTCAACACGGCCAGAGTGTAAGTGTTGAGTTGACTTCCATGACCGCGGGCAGAAAAGTTGTCCATATCGGGTAAATAGATCTTCTGTCATAAATGGGAGTCCTCTGCATGCTGAGTCCTCCAAATGACTCAGACAGGTGTCTTGAAAGATCTCTTTATTTATCCCTTGACTCCCTTTGACTAGCGTGCTTTGACGGACGAAACGAATTAATCCTGAGCTGGTACTCCGACCTCTCTAGAGAGAAATGTGAGCACCTCACAACACACAGCACACAGCACACAACACACAACCACAACATCGGTACTCGCGTTTTCGACCTTCTCGAGAGACCGTGTCCCAGGTACAAATTGATTCTGGCATCTTTTCTCGTTTCGATCGCCAGTTTCACCGAACGCCACAAAAATAAGCACCAAACCTTCCACCATGATGTAACACCAACGCGGCCCTACGCCCTACAACCTACTCCTACAACACATGTAATAACAAGATCGGTTACAGAAAAGTGGCCGGCCCTGCTGAGAATGGGAACACATCACAACCCAGCTTCATGCTCTCGCACCTATCAGAGTCATAGACGTTGGGGGAAGTGCGGAAATGATTATGATAAACGCTGGGGGAAGGACAGAGATGGTGATAATGATAATGAATTGTCAGACATGTTAGAGATCCCTGAAAAAGCTCTTGTTGATGACATTCGTGATGATGAATCCGAGGAATCTGTCAAAGTCCTGCTCAGATATTGTGGATGTACCGATGAGACCTACGGTAAAGGTGGTAGCTTTGACGTGACGGAGAACACGGCATCCTACGAAACAAGCGGAGACGACAACGATCTGATTGAAAACATCGACATCGTCAAAGCAGCTGAAGCTGATGCGGAAGATAAAGATGATGATGATGTTGAAGTCAACGAAACTGGAACTGAGGACGACAACAATGGTAATCTGTTACCAAGGCCTAGTGGTAGTGGTAACATCAAAATCATTAAAGCAGCTGAAGCTGAAGATAATGATGATGCTGACGTCAACGAAACTGGAACTGAGGACGACAACAATGGTAATCTGTTACCAAGGCCTAGTGGTAGTGGTAACATCAAAATCACTAAAGCAGCTGAAGCTGAAGATAATGATGATGCTGACGTCAACGAAACTGAAACTAAGGACGATAGCAATGTTGATCTGTTACCAAGTCCTAGTGGCCACATCGAAATCATCAAAACAGCTCAAGATAATGATAATGCTGACGTCAACGAAAATGGAACGAGGGGCGATGAAAATGGTAACCTGTTACAAAGTGGCAGTCATCAGGCTGACGAAACGGAAGCACGGGATGAAGTTGAAAAACAGGATGACGAAGCACGTGATGAAGTGAATGAATCAATGGACAATTCAAAGAATATATCTTGTGAAGGTAGCTCTAATGATGGCATTGTAGACGAAGAGCAGCAAGTCATTAACAATGAGCTCACTTCCACCGATACACAGCCCTATGGCACAGCTTCTATTTCTGATCCTGATGATGCTCTGAGAACAATTAATGCTCCTCTTGAGGAAGAACCGGATAATGATGCCCCTTTTGATGAAGACCCATATAATGATGCCCCTTTTGATGAAGAACCGAAAAATTATGTCCCTCATGATTATGATGAAGAACCGATTAATCATTTCCCTATTGATGAACAGCCTGGTGAAAATACTCCTTTTGATCAACATCCCAATGAAAGGACACCCGGTGAACATCAACCAATACCAAACAAGTCTGAGAAGAAGAACAAACACGCACGAGAGTACAATATCAAGTGCAGCAATAATGTCAACTCCATACATTCTGTTAGAGCAGTAGAGGTAGATATGACTTCAAGTTCAAGAAGGCGTTATCCAGTCATTTCCCCTCCAGTGAGAAAGATCGCTCTCTCATTGCATCATGTACAGAATCATCCAAGGCGAACAATAAATTGCGCTGAATCTAGAGATCCAGAAAACGCACATCATTCTGCGCTTTCCACCGTATCGGATCGAGACGATCATAATAACAAAGTGGTAAACATTACTGCAGAATGTCGAGAAGAGAAAAAAGATCCTGTACCTCTAGCCGCGTTGAAAGCTCCTGACCCATTGAGCAATCTTGAAGAAATGGACATGGACATGCTGATCAAGTCAACACGAGCTTGGTTGGAAACGGAAAAGGCTGAGAGAAAAGTGAGATCTGAAACGCAGAAGGCCCAGTGGAAAGACATCGAGATATTATTCAAACACCAATGACCGAGACGGAAGCAACGGACATATGACATACATATATAAGTTAACCAAACATTAGACGAGTATGGCTCTTCTTTGCACTTGAGAGCTTTCCACATTTCTGACGAAACAGAGTTCAAAACCAAGACCAAGCTTACTCGACGTTTTGGATTTCCAAAAAAAAGTAAAGAAGCAGGTACATAGAGTCCTTCCACGAACCAACCTCCCGGGGGAAGAATTTTGGAATTGGACAAAGTTTGCTCACGCACGCCACCATCCACCACAACCACCCAACCAGCCAACCACCACCTCCATAAGCAACAAGCAGCTGCCTTTTGCAAATGCATACAACTGCTGGTACTTTCCAACCAGCAACAAAATTTGCGTATGCGCTGCACTGAGCTGTTGGCTTTCAATATGGCGCACATCACGAAGCAACCACTGGTTCTATCCAATGGCTTGTCATAAAGTTGCAAACAATTGATTGGTACATACCAGCACGAGACAATGTGTATGAAGAACTATCACTCAATTTCCATTCATGCAGATGATGAAGGCAGCACCATCCTCGATCATCGTCAGCATGTTAAAGGATGCAACCCACACCCACAAGATCGTCTCGTGCCGCCCTTCTCGTCACTACAAGATGAGGAATCCGCAACTACCATAAGCAGCGATAGACCATCCAGTCTCCTCGTCGGTACCTTCAACCTAATCGCCACCATCCTAGGAGGAGGAGTTCTCACACTTCCCATAGCTTTCCAGAAGTGCGGCATTACTGTTACCACAATTTTCATGCTCGTCTCAGCTTACTTTACCCATATGAGTCTAATGATGTTGTGCTATAGCAGTCGACGAAGCGGTGCATCCAGTTTTGGTGAGGTTGTACGAAGTGCGTATGGTGAGAGAGCGGAAGTAGGTGTGTAACTTGATACTATTCGTATACTGTTCCTTTGTGGTTGCAGCGTTTATGGTACTTATTCGAGATATTTGGACGCCGTTGGTGGGAATGTTCTTCGGTAAAACAGACGATGAAGATGATAATGGCGGAGTGAGCGGTGATCGAGTCTTGATGGGCTTCATGTTATTTCTTCTGCCATTCTTGTTTCAGCGCTCATTACACGCCTTGAAATGGAATTGCTACATCGGCTTTGCATCAATTATCATCCTGTGCACAGCTCTTGTCCGAGGTGGATTCCAGAGGCAATATACTCTTCATCTTGGAGGTGCAGAGGAACAGGATGATGTCGGCACCTACGTCATTGAATGGTTCAAAGTTCCATCTATACAGGATGCACTCTTTGCATTTCCAATCATTATGTTGGCGTTCTTGTGTCAATTTAATGTGCTCTCCATCCAGAATACCCTTCAACGACCAACACGCAAAAGAATGTCACAAATTGTAGGCATTTCCGTAGGAACTTCGATGATTCTAATGTATCTATTCGGACTTGGTGGCTACATGATGTATGGCTCAGGAATTCAAGGCAATGTGCTCTTGAATATCTCTGTTGACAAGAGTGCTTATGCGGATGAGAGTCTTTATTGGATGTTTTTCCTTGGTAGAGTTGGCTCCGGTATGACAATTGCTCTAGCTCTTCCATTGGTAAGTGAATTGATATGCTCAACTTTGCTGTAGTGTTATATCTTACTCTTGTCGTTGATGTCAGCTCACACTTTTATTGCTCCTATGATATCAGAGCTTCTTACCAGGTCGAGATGCTCTCTTAGAGATAATTGGTGCATGGTTCAAAAAGAAAGACACCCTGAAAGATGATGTGATCGCAGCAAAGCATGAGATTGAAGAGATGGAAATACAAACTCTTTATTGCGACGATGAATTTACTAACCGAACCACGACCGTCTCGATTCGTGATCAACCAATTCAGCAGGATTTCTTTCGTAATTCTATTCTTCATTATGGCAGCACAGTACTGATTGTCACTTATTGTTTCATTGGGGCAACACGTGTAGCTGGAGTCGCCACCATTTGGTCTCTCGTAGGTTCGAGTTTAGCCTTCTTCATTGCATTCATTCTACCATTTGCATCCTTCATTGTTATTGAGAAGAGTGTTGCAGATCGGAATGATCGGTTGGATGGGTGGATTAAACTTGCGAAGGTGATGCTTGCTGTTTCGATTGTAGGAGCTGTGGTTTGTACGTGGAATAGACTTTCGAGTCCAGTATAATACATGAAGGATTTGGACCATGCTATCATAATTCCTGAGCACTACTCCCACATTTGCCTTGAACATGTGTCCGTCGCTTCAAGTTGAAGACAATGACTTTAGTATACAACATCATAAGTACTCTCATTTACACATCTAAATTCATTGAAAGGATATCACGCGCTCATTCAATCCAAATGTACTTATTCGTTGCATTTTCAAATCAAGTAAAAATGTAATTTTTGTTCTTCAAAGCTATTGTTTGAGAATCTCATCCAACATACCCTCCTTCGTAGGGAGCAGACATGTTCTCAGGCAGCTCCCCAGCTGGGTTGAGTGGATCCACATTACACAACGAGTAACGACAACTGTTCCATACCCATAAGTTCGCTCCCCATTTCGTGCCCTTTAGAACTGGACAAGCGCCATGCAACGATCTTTTATCCATTTCCCCATCTGGTTTTTGACTGTAAAATAATATCGCATCACCACGACGAGGGGGGACGGCAAATTTCCCGTAACACTTGTCAATTAATTTGTCCTCCCACGAATCTGTTTTGAGACCAGCATTCGCTACAAAATTCTTGAGCATTTCCTCCGATGGTGCTTCTCCCAATCGCCCAACCAACTCCTCCGACTTTTCAGCCGTCAATTTGTCAACAAGAGGAAACACAGTCTGCCCACCATACTCCACATCCGACAAATACAGGAAAATAGTCGCAAGCCGGTTGCTTCCACCCTTTAGGGGATCCCAGTTGTGATCATCACTTTGCCGCTCTGGGAAATAGTCATGATGAGCCACGTATGCTTGACCAAGTTCATATCGCAATATCTGAATCCCATCCGCCAATTCTTCTTTGTATCCACCCATACGCATTAAGCGAAATGCACGTCGTTTAATAGTTGCGGCATTCCTTGTTTGCATATCAAAGGCATTTTCGGATGTACGTGTCGACAAACGAGCCCCCGCGCCTCCCTGATTCCACGCTTTGTGCGTTCCACCTGTCGATGGCTGCAATTTGTATGGATTTTCATCTGCTGTGGCGAATCGTATTAATTCATCTGTTTCCTCGGCACTTAAAAAGTTGTGCACGTAAAAGACACGTGGATCAGAGTTAGGATCAGATGTAGGCTCCGTGAGTGATTCGAGTTCAATTTGTGCTCCTGTGCCTCCTACCACACCCGGTACGGGACGTCTGTGTCCTACGGTTATAGCTGGCCATTGAAAATGGGTGCCTGGTTTTGTTGGTCCGCTGTACAAGCTGTGTGAAAAGCGATAAATTATTATGTGAATTACATGATGAGTTGTGCGCTTTTCTCGACGATATATAACCAAGGGAATACATCTAACATCACAAAGCCAGGGCATAAAACTTACGCAGTCCCATTCTCAAAATGAAATCGAGATTGAACAATCTGTCCAAGCTCATTGTAAAGCCGGCCAGCCGACAAAAATTCCTCATCTGTTTCAAAATACGCTTCCGTCGGTTCACCTATCCCACCATTTGGATATATCGATGCATGTGTCGAAGGAAAATTCTGATCAGGTATAGGTGATGAATAATATCCATCATCCCATGATCCAGGCTTTGGGATGTAATATGGTGGTGGTTGTGTATTGCTGCTGCTAATGAGGCTATCTTCACCACTTGATTGATATCGATACCAAAATGCTACTCCGGCGGCGAGAAGAATTCCAGGAAGCGACGAAGAAGAGAATAGGGACGTTGGTGGCTGTGTGGACGGCGGTGCAGAGACGTTGCTTCGTCTCTTCGGAGGGGAGCTAGCGGTGGCAGCCTTGGACTTCTTCTTCTTCGCCATTGTTGATTGAATGTTTGCTACGCTACTTATACTACTGGCGGGAAATAATTGTCACTGTCGCGTCGTGACAGCTCACAATTTTCACACACAAATCACTAACAAAATTGTAATAGTCTAAATATGGCCATGTTGCCCGACGAAAATTCATAGATCAGTTGAAAGATAGCATCCCAAACAGTATATGTACAATATCTGATGCGGAAGAGACTATGATTCGTCGAGATAGAGCACCTCATAAGGATTCTGTCCGATCGACTCATCCTTATTGAGTCTCCATGGCACTCGGGACTCATCCAGTGGTCATCGGTCATTCCTTAGCCGATCGTGACTGGTTGATCAGCCATAAGCTGACCATCATCGTTTCACGGCCATGATTCGATCGTGCCTCATCATAGACTAAGCCACTACTAGCTCACTCTTTTCTTCGCCCGATCATGTTCATCTTCATGTCGCTTATGTGGTGCTCCCTGTGACGTTCTTACTCTTCGTCTTTCGACCTCATCGTTGTTATCATCATTCGAGACTTCACGTCTTTGCCTTTCGCTCTACCTACATTCTTCGGCTTATCCGCCTCCGCCCCCTTCGGGCTGGTTCAACACTCCATCTATTTTCGCCATGAGGGATCCACCCTCCTCTTCAGTTGCCACCTTCTGGCCTCTCTCTTCGTCTACTACGTTTCGTCTCGCGTAGCTCTTCCTTCCACGCTTTCAGCAGCTCCGAGCCATTTTTCGGCCTCCTTGTGTAGCTGCTCGTCAATTCCGCTCATTCTGCGGCATCACCATCCATCTTCAGCCTCCCACTGATCTCCTCTACGCCTAATCACACTCTGTGTGACAGCCATCTTCTGCTTCTGGCCTCAACCTCAACACTATCTCATCATGCTATCAGCCTCGCGGCCATCGACTTCGCGTCCTCAACACAGCTGCGATTCATCGTGTTCTCAGCAGCACTTGACGCCCTTGGTTCTACTGCTTCATCTAGCAGTGCTTCTTCCTATACTCTCAGCGGCTCATGCCATCCTCCGACTTGGCACTTTTTCATCATCAGACTGCGCATCTTCGTAGTACATGCCTTCCTCCGTCTCGGCACTCCTAATCCGTGCTTCTCTATACTCTCCATGGTACATGCCATCCTTCGCACTCGCACTTTTCATCATCAGGCTGTGCTTGTTCTTCGTGCTCATGCCTTCATGCATCTTCGCAATCCGCCTCATCATGTTGCGGTTGTTTCGTCTCTTTGACGACCATCTCACACATCGGCCTATCTCTCTCACGAAACTCATCTTCCAAAGATCCCATTGGCGAAGAGAAAGGCAGCACCGTTCCAGTTTACAAGACCCTCGTGAATGATGTACTGAAGAGACAGTTTACTTGGCTTCGTTGGATATGAATATTTTACCGCTTAGATTTTATCAATATCTTAAATCAAAGATTGGATTATGAAGCTACCATTCACAAGCAGTTTACATTATCTCAATTGTACTGAAACACGTCGGAGTCTTGTGCAGTTCTTTTGAACTGCTTTTTGGAAAGATACATCCGCATCAAAAAATGCTGTCGCATAAAAAATTTTGCAGATCAATTCATTACAACATCATTCCACAGCACAGCCCTATCTATGCTCATAAAGTTATTGATTACTTCAAGAGATACTGACGATGTTGTTTCGCTCCTACTGCACCGCCGCTGTCGCAGCGTCATTGGTGGCTCCACTGCCGCTGGCATCGGCAGCCTCTATATACCTCCGCCTCTTCCGGCGTCGAAAAGAACAAGAATCTTCGTGGCGCAGACTACGCAGCATTCTCTGCCAACAGGCACATCCACCGCGACCTTCAAGAAGAAGATGAGTTCACATTCCTCATTGCTGATATTCAGTATGAAGACGGCGTGATTGCATCCAGTCGTAACCGTAACCTTCAGGGCAAGGGCAAAGGGAATGGCAACGGCGGCAATAACCCCAACAAGCCAGAACACACCATCCACGTTCAAGATGCCAATGGATTGATCTTCGAGATCGAAGAGGGCTCTGGTGACACCGCTGGCACCACTTCTGGTTCGAAAGTCACTCTCCCTCCTCAGGCGTTTAGGAACCCCAATAATGGCAAAATCAACCTTGCCGGTGGCTCTCTGAAGAGCAAGAAGCCCAAAAAGAATAAGAATCGTGACCTCCAAGAAGAACACTCAACAACCGGCTTGCATCGTCATCTTGCCACCACTGGAACTAAAACTGTCGTCGCCGTCATGGTTAATGCTGTTGGAGGT
Source organism: Skeletonema tropicum (assembly GCA_037178625.1). NCBI lineage: Eukaryota > Bacillariophyta > Thalassiosirophyceae > Thalassiosirales > Thalassiosiraceae > Skeletonema > Skeletonema tropicum. The sequence continues at coordinate 2,508,462 of CM074136.1, forward strand.
TCATACGACCATGCAACTGCAGCTACGTTGAGCGACGACGTGTTTGGTACGAACGGAGATGCCTTTAATCTCAAGACGGGATATGAGCAGTGCTCCCACGGTCAGTTGACCATTAATCCTGGAGGATCTGCATATGGCATCGTAGATGGAGTTACCTCCATCACTGTGGATACTGCTGCTACTCTTGGTAATGATGAAGCCATGAGGAACGCTGTGACTGACGCAATCAACGCCCAGTTCGGTGTGTCAAATCCTACAAAGATTGCCGACTAGTGAGTGTTGTGTCCTACAACTTTTTTGAAGCCTTATTTTTACTTTTTGCTCTTAGTTCACACTAACATTCATTATTCTACTTTACATTACAGTTGGATGTACTGCTTACCTCCTGGCGTTATTGGGGTCGCATATGCATTCGTCAACGGCTGGCAGAGTGTTTACTCGAATGGATGGTGCAATTATCCGTCTGCACAGATGCATGAGGTTGGCCAGTGAGTTTTAAAGTGCTCTTATTTTGTAGTTAATTACCTTTGCTCAAATACTCACAACATATTTTTCGTTACAGCAATTTCGGCTTTGGCCACTCTGGCGAATCTTCTTCTCAACCTTATGCCGATCAATCAGGCATGATGGGTTATAGCTACAACAACGACGAAGGTCCAGTTAGTAAGTGCTGATAATTTATACTTCAAATTTGCTGCAATCGCACGCGCATACAATACTAACACAGTTTCTTTCCTCATTCTTCACTCCTCAGTGTGTTTTAACGCTGCAAAATCATGGCAGACTGGCTGGTTCGTTGACAAACAAGTAATTATGAACATTGGTAGCACTGGCGCTACAGACAATTGCTTGGAAACTGAAATCACTGGTCAAACTGACTACGATGTCAATTTGGGTCAAACTATCCTCGTTAAGATGAATAAGAGTTCTGGTAGAGATCTCTTCCTCATGTACAACAAGAAGACGGCTGGTGGAATCAATAGTGGAACCTTGGAAGGTGGCAACACTGTCATGGTTGTGGAAGCTGGTGGTGAAGGGTTAGTCCACGGGGATTCATGGCTGCTTGGAAAGCTAAGTGCTGGTGCGAGCAAAACATTCGCAGATTATCTCGGTGATGGTAGAGATTTAGTCGTCAGTGTGTTATCTTTCACCAATGGCAAAGCTCAAGTCAAAATTGAATTTGATGGCCTTTGTGATAGGACAATGGCACCCACCACATCTCCTTGTCCAAATCCAAATCAGAAACAGGTGTCAGTTGAAATTACTACCGATAACTATCCCCCGGAGACATCCTGGACGATCAAGAAGGTCGGCAGTTGTGTAGGGCAAGCTGATCTTAATCTGTTAAGTCCATCATACTCGACTGCGAACACTGCACAGGCGACATTCGAACAGTGTGTTGATAAAGGGCAATATGAATTCACCATCATCGACTCATATGGAGATGGAATATGCTGCGGTGAGTAATCTTATGCTCCTCTATCGCTTCTTTTCCATTCTTCTCATCATTCACACTCTCACATTCACCGATTCTTGTCTTCGTATTCTTTGCTTCTCTAGATTATGGTAATGGTTCATTTACGGTTTTATATGGAGACGAAGATGTATTCGACGGCGTAGATGGAGACTTTGGGTCCAGTTTTGCAGGGACCTTTGGTGAATGTGAGGGCACGCCTCCGACTCCACCCCCGGTCAATGTTCCCACTCCAACCAATCCTCCTATGAATCCCCCAACCAATCCTCCTACTGCAAATCCGACTCCGGTTCCAACAAGCCCTCCAACTGCTCTGGTAAGTTTCATGAAGATCAAATGCACGGTTGGTTGGTTGAACAGCTATGAATATTTTTCTAATTGATAATCTTTTCTTCTGATCCATTGCATATGCAGCCAACTGCTCTACCAACACCAGTTCCTACTGCACCACCTACATCTCCAGTAAGTACAAAATATCAAACAGAAGAATAATTTGTGACCAACTACTCAAACATCTTTTTCTAACATTTCTTGAATCCAATCTCTCTCTACAGCCAATTGCTCCACCAACTTCTCCTCCTACTAATGATCCAATGCCCACGAACAAGGAACCAAGTGGACCTCAAACAGCTTCTTACGACGCAGAGCTTGGAGCTCCCAAATGCTCTTTTGGTTCGTCTTGCGACGCAGGAGCTCTTCTCAATGGGAGGGGAACAATCACGAATGGTGTGGAACCCAATCAACCGAACACCTTGGGTCTTTGTGCCGATGGAAACAGTGGATCATATCACAGTGATGAATCTATCGATAATATTGTTGTGAGCCAAGCGTCAGGTATTCATGACTTGACTGAGGGTGACCTTGTGACCATTACGGCGACTGTATATTGCTGGGGTGATGGATCTGACGACAACATCGACTTATACTATACAAGTGACGCTACCAATCCTGTCTGGACTCAGATTGGAGCCCGTCAACCGTGCCCAGGTGGAGGGGTTCAAACTGTGACGGCATCGTTTACTTTGCCCCAAGGATCACTTCAAGCTGTGCGTGTGAACTTGATGTATGGCTCGAACACTCCTAGCATGTATAGTTGCGTGACTGGTAACTATGATGACACTGATGACTTGGTAATTTCTGTCAAGCCTAGTGCCTTAGCTGCTGCCGCTGCCGCCACTGTCTCTCCAAGCAAGAATGATGACGTACAAGGTGAAATTGTCGATGGAGGGAAAGACGTCGTAGCAGACAGTAAGAAGAAGGAACTCATGGACAAGAATAACAGTACTTCGAAGCCCAAAGTGAATGGTAAAGGCACTTCCATTAAAAGTGGAGGCGACAAATATATCTGCTCCAAGGGCAAACCTTTTGCATCGACCATTTGCGCTGATGGATCAGCTGCAGATGAAATCTGCTCCCCTGACAATGCTGGCCGCGGCTGTGGACCTGGAGGCAAGAAGTGTTGGTGGGCAGAATGTGACTGAGCAGGATTACGTATCGGTGAATAGGTTCAAGGTGGTAACATTCTGGTCAGTATCATATGAATAGATCGCGCAAGTGATAGTGTAAAGATAAATGGGATTTAAATAGATAACTAGAAAAAAATGGTGGTCTGCATATGATGCATATTGAGATAAAGTGAATGGCAAGCAATCGCATTTGTGCCACTCTAGCTTGCGATAGATCCCAATGAACCAGACACGGATTGAGCTGTGGAGATGCGTAGTCACATTTTGTGAAGAATCTATATATCAAGAATCAACAACTTGAACACGATAGTTTGTTTGCTATCTACAACTTGAACACGGCAGTTTGTGTGCTGCCATCAACTTAGCAATTTACTTCCAATTCCAACAGATGCGATCAAGCTCACCCAAAACCACTTAGGTTTGCGGGTCCGGTCTCTCTAGTTGTACTTAGCTCCAAAGAAACTTGGACGCTAACCTCTCTATGCATGGCCATATATCTCTCTCTAAAATACTATGAATGAGTAGCGCTATGCTGCTGCGTTCTTAATACACATCTCAATATCACATACACAGATCCTAACTTTAGAGCCCAAAGAGCTTATGATCACACCAATTATCAGTTAGAGCAAGCAGCTCTGCATCCAGTGGGAGTTTCCCCATCCGAACATAATCCTTCTTGATATTAAGAATGCTAGCACGGCCATCTATCGATCGGAGGGCATGGGTCAAGTTAATTGGACGGTGCGATTCTACCGACGCCGCAAGAGGAGCAAACGCAACAGCTTTTTCAGAAGAACATTGTTCATTATGAACTTGTACATCCTTTTGACCAGTTATCGCAAGGCAATGGCAAGTTATATTTTCTTTCAAAGCATCCTCGGCATCATATGCCATGTGTTCACGCCACCACTTTGCAGGCAGCTTCACTACACCACACTTCATTGAGATGAAATCCGGGTCTCCCGGTGCATGTACTTTCTCCTTCATATCCTCATATTGTTTGATGAGTTTGTCCTCTGTGACTACACTTCTCAAGATGACTCCTTTGATACCTTTCTCCATTTGCACATCAGCCAGAATATGTTCTCTTTGCAGCTCCATTGCCTTTTCTATGGTTTCACCAAAACCAGAATAAAATATGCAGCCGAAAATATCAGTCAATCCTGCCTTCTTTACCTCTTGACAAATAATTGGTAAGATGATTGCCCCTTCGCTGTGGCCCATTAGAACAACCTTGGACTTATCAATGCGAGGATGGTCAGAAACATATCGGACGGCTTCCACTGCATCTAGCACAATGTCCATCATACCCGTCCTATAGAATAGGTTCTTATCGCCCTTCGTTGTGCTCTTTCCTACCCCACGTTTATCATATGATAAGACTGCAATTGCACGATCCTTTGGACGTTCTTCTGTCATGTGTTTGGCGAATTGATTGGAAGTGTTGAGCTTTAGTTTCATTTGCGGGACGTTTCCATTGCGATCGATCGGGCCACTGCCATTGACGACAACAATTGCTGGCACAAGATGATGATCTTCTTGCGGTAGGCTCAGATCACCAAATATTTGAAGCTCGCCATTGGCAGATGGAAATGACACCTCGTGGGAGATCATTAGCATTAGAGAGGCTGTTGAAGATGTTTAGGTAGGTAAGTAGAGTGAATTCCTCTTTAGCAAAGAGGTGTTATATTGGTTTATTAATATAATTGATGCCTGCTACGCAGTTCTTAGTGTGTTGGGCTTTGGGCTTCAGATTATTTTTTTTGTGCGTGCACGACAGATCCATCTCTCTCTGTATTTATGTATGTAGGCATGCATGCAGGGTCTTCACTGATGACGTCATTTATCTGGACTCAATCATTTTTTTGAACATCTTGGAAGGCTCAATCAAACCCGCCATGCAAGATCAACTTGAACTTGCCCAGCAGGAACGAACCCGAACCCTGTCCGTGCATTGTAACTCCTCGGGTATATATGCTTTTTCTAACAACGCATTGCTACTTTCATAATATCATAACACTCTACATAACACGACAACAAACCACATAACAATGGTCTCAATCTTCAAGAACACCAATAATAGCAGCAGCAGCAGCACCAACAAGATGTTCAAGGTCAAGACTATCAGCAAGAGTAAACTATCTGCCACTACCGACAGCACTGACAGCGGCAGCGATCTCTCCAAGGCGAATGAGCCAACTCCATCGATTGCCAGTCTCATTGCCAATCGCGAATGGCCTCTCCTCGAAGGCCTTCTCATGGACGGCGCTCCTCTCAGCATTGATGACCCAGAAATGGGCGAGCATGCCATCACAGAATCTGTTGTGTTGCACTTTGCACTACGTTTCCAGGCCCCGTTGCGTACGATTTCCCTCCTTTCCAAGGTATGCCCGTCCTCTATCACATCACCCGATGCATCTGGTCGGTACCCTATACATGTCGCTTGCAAGTGGTCCGCCACACCCGATGTGGTGAACTATGTTGTCCGCTTGAACTCATCCGCATGTGGTGTCCAGGATAATCACGGCAAGACTCCCATGCATTACGTGGCTGAGTATTATATCGTCCACTATCAACTTCCATTCGAGAGGTTGTATCCCATGGATGAGAGCATGATGCAGGTAGTGAAGATGCTAAAATCTGCCGCTCCTACAAGTGTCAACCTTGAAGATAATGAGGGATGTAATGCGATCGAATATGCATTAGTCAATGATGTCAATATGAAGATCATCAAGTCTATGCAGCGCGCCTGTCGTGATGATTGGAGACAGCGCAGTAAGGCTAGCGACGATGGGTTACGACGAAGACATTCCGATCTCATGAAAGATTTGGAGGAGCTGACCATGACTCTTCAAAAAGAGATGATGCAGCAGAATGGTGGTTGTGATAAGGAATCCGAAGAATTCGTCCACTCTGCACCAAAATCAAGGAGGAGGGGCTCGATGGTCAAGATACTATCGATGGGGCGTATCCGTGTCGATGATGATCCTGCGGCTGAGTCTCAAAACCCCGCCACTTCCACTGCTAGGTCTGCGTAGGACATACAGTCCAGAAACATGTGCTAGCTTTCCGTTTTGTTTTGACTGAATATATTATTGATATGACTTGACTCTCCTGCGTGTTGCGTTTTTTTGAATCGAGAAGATGGTCTAATCCCACTTGAACATTAATCATTGTAAATAGAATTGAAAATACAACCTACAATCTATATCTATCACACGTAGTCGCTGCTATCATCACTGATTGACCCCCTACCTCTGCCTCTGCTCACTACCGACCACACCAGCAATGCTACAAGTCGAAGTAGAATACGTAGTAGTCCCGCAAATAATATAGCACCGCTCAAGAGAAAAGGGATAAATCATATATGTAAGTAGCACAACGTCTAAGGATAAGGAGGAAAAGAGATCAACTGATCACGCTGTGGAGGAACTATATAATCATTGGTAACAATGGTAGGTACCACATAACATTCAACTTTCTTCCGTAGGAAAGCGAGACGAAGAGACGAACTCCATATGTAAGCCCAGACAGTCTCCGTTCCCGCCACCAATTCGTCGGCCGGGCCCATTTTTTAGAGACCTCCACCATGGCGGCCGCCTGACTAGCCCATAACTTTAATTTCTACTATAACGGAGATATATGCTAAACCAATGATGCAGACCTGTAGAGTATACTTATGAGATCATATGGTATCCAAGAATCGTACTTATATCTTATTTTCTCGCCGAGATATGCATTTTGGGGTTTACTATGGGCATGTCTGCCAAATTTGTCCATCAGTAAAGTTAGACAAGCTCATAGTAAACCCCAAAATGCATATCTTGGCGAGAAAATAAGATATTACTACGATTCTTTGATACCATATGCTCTCCTAAACATACTCTACAGGTAAGTATCAATGGTATAGTATATCTGCTTCATAATAAAAGTTATCGAGAATAAAATATAGGGGCTTATTAGGCGGCCGTCATGGTGGAGGTCTAAAAAAAATGGGCCCGGCCGACGGATTTGAGGTCTGTCTGGGCTTATTCGCACAGCAAAAAGTGTAAGGCTGAAGATTGAGTGAGAAGGTAGGAAAAGAGAGAATAAAGAAGGGGAGAATAGAGGTAAGGACAGACAGTACTGATTCCTTTGTACCTTGATCCCGCCAAACGAAAGATTTTCGGTGGCTTTCGATGACGACGCCAACGAAGCGAGCCCATACAAAATACAGCTCGAAGTAGCAAAGCGATTGATGTGATTGCATCCTACAATAGAAGTAGCCATACCACCTTTTTCACAGTAGTACATATTCTTCATTGATTAGTCTCTCTAGAGAGGAGCAGCCTTCCCGATCATTTTATTAGTCTCATCAACGTCAATTATTTGAGTAAAAAAGAGTCGTCCATCATCCATCAGCGCATTGTTTTGGACCTCTCAATTTTTCACACATATCATACACACAACTTCTTTCGATACCTCAACACAACAGTGCCTCCAAAAGCACCCTGCATAAATATCAACTCTACACACACATTATTAGTATATTATAAATCATCATCATAATAATAATCATGACTGGCAACGCAGATGATTTACTCAAGGGCATGCTCGGCATATCCATGTCAAATACTACTACTACTACTAATGCCCCTACTACTACAATCAAATCCCCCTCCTCCACTACCTCCGCCAATAATACTAATAATACTACTGAAACTGTCACAACCTCCCCTCCCAAATCATCATCCACCACCAAGGGAGGAAAGTCATCCAAGGGGAGTAGAAAATCGAGTAGTAGTAGTAAAGATCGTAAATCATCTCCGAGTAATAACAGTAGTGGTGCCAACAATGCTACCACCACCGCTGCTGCTGCTGCTGCGGCGAATTCCTCAAAGAATACTAAGGCACCACGAGCGGGAAGTCAAGGGCGGCGTCGTTCCTCCTCCGACAAGAAAAAAGATACTACCTCCCCCACTACTACCAACAGCAATAATGACACCACTGCTGCCGCCACCACAAATTCAGAAAAAAAGAAGAAACGAAAGAATAAAAAGACGGATAAAAAGAAACATACTTCCAACAACAACAATAATGTCAATTCCAAACAAGGAGGAGGAGGAGGGACAGATAATAATTTTGCATGGAGTGCATTTCAAAGTAGTCCCGATCCCAGTTCTTTACCGGTGGATATTGATGGTTTATTTGGTGATGCTGATTTGACCACCACCGGTGTTGCTGCTGGTGTTGGAACAACGGAAGAAAGTGAACAACAACAAGCAACGAATATTGATGTTAGTAGTAACGATGATGATAGTGTTGTTGAGGGGGGAGAGATGGAACCATCATCGGATATTCGTGATTCACTTGTATCATCCATGGTAAACAAGGTGGGGAAGAAGATGGGTAGTAATAATACTGCGGGGGAGGCGTTGTTGCAGCAGTTGCAGAGTCCAGATAGGGGGGGAGGAGAAGGGAGTAATAGTGGAAGTGGTGTAAGTGCTGGTGGTGGTGGTGGTGCAGCGAAGATTCGTACCATGCAGAGTTTGGAAGGAGAGATGTTTAATGGGAGTGGTAATAGTGGTGGTGGTGAAAAATCTCCATCACCTCAACCTACCACTACTGCGGTTGTTGCTGAAGCTGAGGAGCAAGTGGTGACTTTAGAGACAAAGAAGCAGCAGCAGCCGCAGCAAAAGAAGCAACAGCAAGAGTATCCTGATCCAATCTCTCAACTCATGAATCCGGGTGGACAAACAATGCAGCAACCACCACTCCAACAACAACACCAACATCATCAACAACAGGGAGGACCACCACCACCTCATCATTTCCATCCCCAACAACATCATCATCCCATGCCACCTCAAATGAATTATGGTCAACCACCATTGCATTACGGTCATCCAATGCATCCACCACCACAAATGATGCATCATCCTCATCCTCATGGTCCACCACCACCACCACCACACCCCCATCATCATCATCATCCTGGATATCCCTATCCTCCACCTGCAGGTGGACCTCCTCCAATGTATGGGATGCAACAGCATTATCAACATCACATGGCTGCTGGTCCATATGGTGCACCTCCACCACCTCCACCACCTCATCAGATGCATCATCAGATGCAACATCATCCTGGATATTATCAACCTCATCCCATGATGATGGGACAGTATCCTCAGCAGCAGCAGCAGCAGCAACAACAACAACAGCGTCATCATCATCAGCAGCAGCAGCAACAACATCCAATGCAGCAACAGCAACAGTACAGGCACCTGCCTCACCCAAACCTGGCTCATGGGCGGCCAGGGTTGCATCCTCACCAGCAAGAAAGGATTCTACTCAACCGACTACTACCACTGCTACTACGAATGATGCACCTCCAGTCACTCCAACAACACCATCCGTAGAAGTAGCAGCAAACAACAATGAGTTGGCACCTCCATCATCATCATCTACTACTACTACAACCAATGCAGCAGCAGGCAGCAGCAGGGGAGAAGAAGGATCAAGCACAAGCACCATCGACTGGAGGAGAGTACTACAAGGGAAAGAAAAAGTTTGGTGGTAAAAAGAAGGGGAATCGGTCATCTGGTTACAAGAATGATGTGGTCAAGGCTGAATAGAGAAGATAAAGTTGAAAGTGAAGAAAGAGAGAGAGATGAAGAAGAAGCAAGGGGGAGAAAATACGTAAGTAAGAAACAAACAAAGAGCGGAGAGAATAAACGAATCAAGAATAGAATTGAATTATGCATGGGGATGGGGGTTTAATTCTATTCTTTCATATGGGATACATTTCATAATACTAGTTCATTATCATTTTGAATGAATTACAAGAGATTGCTTCTTCTGTTCCCCTTCTCCTCATCAAATTACAATGAGAATGATTTAATGTTGCAGACGGAATAGGTTGCGCAACGTCGGTCATGCAAAGCTGAGGCTTACACACGACGATTACCCTTGAATGCACTTGTATTGCAAAATGAGAATAGAGTTAGCACCAAATAATATATGGTACAGATCAATATCAACAACTCTTGGAACACTCTACGACACATGGCCACTTCGACTTACCTGCGGTACGATCCTCTCGGAACGCGCTTGAGTTACTCCATTTCATCATCCTTGTGCTGCTCTTCCTGCTACACGTTGTCCATAGCTATCGTCACCATTGACCATGGATTGTGGTCTTCGCTCGTCTCCACCAAAGGATTCAATGTCCATCTTGTCCTCGTCATAGTCGTGTCCTCGTCCCAAGTCATCTTAAAAGGTATGAAAAATTCAGACTCGTCACTCTTACGATATCGGCAGCAACAAAATCTTACACGCAAGCCATGATACTTATCACTCCTACTGACAGAAAAAGTACGTGGGATCCTAGAGAGTGTTGCAACTGCCGAGACAAATCTCGCGGAATAGAGACTTGAGCCACCCAAAATAGCTTGTGTCACATCCAAATATGCCTGTGTAGTAGATCATGCCGGTATGAAGTTGCTCCAAAGCCAAACTTCACACAAACCATACAATACAGATTGAAAAATATTGTTATTGTATCGTCACTTTCAAACAATACAGACTGTAAATTAATTTACTGTCGCTACTTGGTACACATGCTGCTCCAGAGCCAAAGCCAAACTTCACACACGAGAGGGTGATTTTGACTGCTGGTCGCTCAGCGTCTCCAGCCTCGTTCTCCACGCCTTGGTGAATTTCATCACAGTTTGGACCTTGTTTAGAACTTGTAAGCTTGCACCAATCAGTGTTTGCTCCTCGTCCGGCATTTCGTACCACAGTATCCATAGATTTGCCATTGAGAGCATATCTGAGAGGCCTATCATTCCCTTCCATTCAACGATAGGTCACCAATTCATACGAATAGGCTGTAGCCTCGCCTGTTTCGTAAAACGCATATGGTGCGCCTACAACAAAAGCCTCATCATTGATTGCAACTGAGGCACCGAAATGGTCATTTTCGCTTCCCCCCACGATAGGATTTTGGCTGTAGTTATCTTCGAATTCGGGAAGGTACCACTCGCCATGTTTATCCTTGCTGAAAAAGTAGGCTGCGCCGTGTTCAGAATCGGTATTACTAGGGATTGGAAGAAAAGTGAAAGAGGTTTCGGGCGAATGAGAAGAGGCGGTAAAGGTAGAAATTGAATACATCATTTTCAATCAGAGTACTCACATACTTATATTTCCGGCTTCCAACAACAACTGCTTCATCTGTCATTGCGACCGAACACCCAAACTCTGAAAAATCTGGAGGTAAGAAAGGTCTATTTGGGAGGCTTGATTTCATGTCATAAAGTAGAACAATTTCGATCTTAGTTCCCACTGCAACTATTCCTGCGGAATTGATGGCAACAGATGTACCGAACTCAACATTAAACTCGTCATCATACGTTATTCGGAGGGGGGGAAAGTGTTATTTCTATCATATATCGAAATAGCTCCAATTTGGTATCCTGAATAGGAGTCTGAATCTCCATCGTAGTCTCGAAAACCTGGGCACCCTATCACGAAGTATTCATCTGACAAGGCTACAGAATGACCGCATCTGAAGCGTACATCTGATGGTGCAGGAGCCGGTACCGGTAGGTTGCGATTCGTATTTTTGTGCATTGCCCGTAAGCTATAAGAAAAAGAAAAGTGAGTCGATTTGAGATCCATATATACTGGTTTATGAATGAAGCACACAAGTAAGTGAAAGTCTATGCCAACCATACAACTCACTGGTTCGTAAAGATAGACTGCCCCGAATGCAACACCGGTGACATTTCCTCCGTCGTAATCGAAAGCATCTGGAGCGCCGACCAATGCACTCGTTCCAGAGATAGCAACACTTGTACCAAACTCATCATCAGCCATAGGTTGGAAGGGGAATTTTTTTGTTTCAGTAATTCGTACACTGGGAGGTGGTGGTGGTGAAGATGGCATAAGTGAAGGTTTTTGACTAAGAGATGGTGAAGTCGAAGGTTCTTCACTTGGAGCTTGAGTCGGTTCTTGACTAATAGAAGGTGAAGTCGAAGGTTCTTGACTAAGAGAAGGTGAAGTCGAAGGTTCTTGACTAAGAGATGAAAAATTAATGGAAATCTTAAAGTACGTCATGGTTGGCCCTCCAGGGGCGAAATTATCTACAATTATCTAGAGCAATGTCACAAGTTACTACCCTTCGAGTGTAATTAAGCAAATAACCAACAGTTTTTTCATCACCCCGGAATTAGCAAAGAGGCAGTGATTCGTGAAGTCGAAGGTTCTTGACTAAGAGATGGTGAAGTCGAAGGTTCTTGACTAAGAGATGGTGAAGTCGAAGGTTCTTGACTAACAGTTGTTGGTGAAGTCGAAGGTTCTTGACTAACAGTTGTAGGTGAAGTCGAAGGTTCTTGACTAAGAGATGGTGAAGTCGAAGATTCTTCACTTGGAGCTTCACTTGGTCCTGAAGACGGTGATGGGATTGGTGCAAGAGTTGGTGCGACCGTGGGCTTCTTTGGACCCCAACCCCAGCCATCTCCTGCCCACACATTTGTATTCCATGCATCTCCACCCCAACCGTTGAGTACCCAATGGGAAGGACCCTTTCCTGACCAAGAGCTGTCCCAAGCAATTGACTGGCTGCGGAGTTGGCTTTTTAGTAGGTTTCGGACCCCAGCCGCCCCAAGAATTCCATTTGTTTTGATTTTGATTTCGATTCCAATTCCAAGCAGGTTTGTTGTTCCATCCGTTCCATGCATTTACGGGACGTCTGGTCGGTTTGCTCATCCATTCCATTCCAAGCACTCACTGGACGTCTGGTCGGTTTGCTCCATCCATTCGCTGACGGAAAGCCTGCTGCAGTAGCCCAAGTTGGCTTCTTCGTTGGCTATAAATATGTCGGCATGGGACGGATGGTGGATGTCAGCATGATGTTTGGTTGCTTGAGCGGAAATGATGAAGAATAAATTGTTGAACTTACCTTTGACCAGCTATCCCAGCCACCACTTGGCTTGCTCCATCCGCTGGGCTTACTCCACCCGCTGGGCTTGCTATTCCAACCACTAGGTTTACTGTTCCAGCCGGACCATTTGTTTGATGGCTACGAAGATGAGGACGAAGCACACGACATGTGAGAATCCTTTGTATAACGGAGGAGCAATAACATTTGACGATAAACACAAATAATTTACAAACCTCGCTATTCCAGCCACCACTCTGCTTTGACCAACTATTCGTAGGCTTATACCACCTATGCCAACTGTCTCCATCGTTGTTCAATATTCTCGACACATCCGAGTTGTTGTTGTCGTCGCTGCATTGAATATCCAAACCACAATTATACAATGCGCAAATCTCTTTGGCGGCGGATTCTCCATTCTGTATTTGTTTGCAGCAGTGTAGTTTGTTGGATCCAATGCATTGCGCGTCTGATTCTTCCCTGCCAGCTGCGACGGAGACGCTAATGATGGACATGCCCAGGAGGGCGAAGGAAGGTGACTTTCATTCCTTGTTTTGTTCTTGATTGATTCGTTTGATGATGATGAAGGGTAGAAGTGATGTAGTTGTGGGGAATGTAGCGTAGCAAGTTGTTCACTCCAGTGCAAAGTGCCTGATGAGCATTTTATGCTACTTCTCTCTCGGCACACAAAATAGAACAGCGCATTTATTGGATTAGAACATCGAGCCTTGAATCAAAATTGGCAAGCAATGTCGGATTAGAACACAGAGCCTTGAACCAATTTGGCAACACAGTCGAAGACAGTCGCGTACTCAGCACGAACAGTTTTTGTAGTACCTTTGCTTGTAGGTACCCCCCTCCAAATCTCAGCCTAGTGTAAAGTTTTGTACCCCCCTCACTGACTCACACCGTAGTGCTCCTAGAGTAAAATAGTAGGATTTTTTGCTGTACTCCCCCTCATAAGTACTCAGCCTAGCCAAAATTTCTGTGCCCCCCGGAGGGTATGTATTGTTCTTGCTTCCCAATTCTCAATTCTCAACTGCTGTATATATAATATGTACTTAGGGAAGCCCGAACACGCGAAAGAATCTTGTGAGCGGCGGGAACGGTTGTGGCTGGGCCACAAAACCCTCTTACTGACGCTCGCTCGCTCGACTTGGGGGAAAGAGATTTTCTCACATCTTGGAGAAAGAATTACGAGCGCGATTTCAGAAACCGTTTGATTGCGTACCTGTGTCGCAGCGCCAATCTGATGTCCAACGTCCAACCGAACCAGCTCTAAGTTAGTAATATATATAGAGGTATATGTATTTACCATCAACTCCACGCACCACGTTTTGCAGTTACTGCAAGTATATCATACCACCTGCCTGTGGTAACACAAACGCTGTCGATCTCGCATGATGATCTCTTCTGTTGCATCATTCAGGGCCTGCCAAATCGGTCAGCATTCGTAGGCATCATTCCGCCACGCTGCATCGCCGCAAGCAGCACCACGCACATCACTACGATCATTCACCTCCAACAATGACTCATCCAAATCATCCTCCTCCTCTTCCGCCATGCTTCAAAATATTGCCATGTTTGCAATAGCCGGTGGAATGGGTTACGGTGCCATAACTCTATTCAACAGCAGCAACAGTAGTGACGAAGACTCATTCAATAACGACGGTACAGCAGCCGTATCACCCTCTGCAGAAATTCACATCGCAAGTCTTCTTCGACATAGCCAAACAAACCACACCAAATTCCCCCTATCAACCACTAGGGAGGGTAGTGATTGGATTATATGGAGATGTGGTACCGAAAACAGTAAAGAATTTCGAAACGTTGTGTGAAGGGACAACGATTAATGGTCAGGTGGCGGGGTATCGGGGGAGTACATTTCATAGGATCATTCCGAATTTTATGATTCAAGGGGTGAGTTTAGTGTCGTTTTGACTCGCTTTTTGGTTGACTGGTGGCGTGTATGAGAGTTGACAAAAAGTGCACACTTGCTGACTTGCACGATTCATGTGATGCCTTATTTTGTTTGACTGCTCACGACATTTTCATCTTCGATCTCTTATTTTATTCAACATAACATTTATTCAGGGTGACTTTACTCGGTGAGTGTGTTGCATATGCTTCTGCGAGCGTTGGCAAAATTGTGCTTGCTTATTAACGTGTGATCTATATGCGATGCCTCTGTTCGTTGGACTGTGCTGATGAGTCTACAATGTAATGTACTTTTCTCATCTTTGATCTCTCCATATATGATAATTCAATATTATACATATTCATATTTTAGTTTCGATGGAACCGGTGGCATGTCCATCTACGGACACAAATTCGCCGATGAGAACTTCCAACTAAAGCATACAGGTCCAGGTGTCATCTCAATGGCCAATGCAGGACGCAATACAAACGGCTCACAATTCTTTATTTGTACCACCAAGACTCCTCATTTGGATGGACGCCATGTCGTTTTTGGGACTGTGGTGGATGGGATGGATGTGGTGAGAGAGGTGGAGAGTATGGGGAGTAGGAGTGGGAGACCGCAGGGAAGGATTGTGATTAGTGATTGTGGTATTTTGAAAGAGAAGGCGGAAGAGGGCAAATAATACTGATAAAGAATGATTGAACCTCTATTGTAGAGAGAGAAGAGAGAGGCGCACAAGTAGTCTTCTTTACATCATTATCAATAGAATCTGCAGTAGCGAACAACTATCACCATTCCTTTAGCATTTCAAGAACATTGATTGTCCTCTGAACATCGCTGATATTGTTGTAATGAGCAAAAGAGAAACGCACCACACCATCGAACTGCGTCAGGTCCATCTCATCCCAAAATTTATCAGTTGATAAATACTTGCATGCACGACAAACCACTCCATGATTCCGACAATGCTCCACAATTTGAGAGGAAGGGATTACTTCGTGAACAAGCGCTACAATAGGGATTCGTTGTTCATTACTGGTGCTTGGGATGCAGTCTTCGTCGAGGGTGACTTTCATGTCTCCAACGTCTTCGATGATTCGTATACGAGAAATCTTGCGCAGGTACCCCAGGATGGAATTGATTAGATGAGTTTCAACTTGAGCGATGCAAGTTCTGGCAAGAGACAATTGTGCCGAGTAGGAGAGAGAACATGAGCTTTCTTCAACTTGATCACCTGACGCTTGTTTCGACGTGATGTGACGCTTTTGCTTTTGTGAGTCCTCACAGACACCTTCGTAGTCACCAAATTTCCTCCAAGCTTCGATGCCAAGGTCATTAAAGTACTCGTTCAAAGCAATTGCACCAGCACATGCTTCATAATTCACTGTCCCCAACTCGAATTCTTTGCAAAGCTTTTCATTTGAAATACATCCTTCGATATTGGCTACCTGCAAAGCTATACTTCGCTTCCCAATCAGACATCCCAGATGTGGTCCAAACAGCTTATGAAGTGACACGACATACCAATCAGGCTGAATTCCACTCCCAACAGAAGATAGTAAATGAGGTGCTGCCGCAACTCCATCCACAACAACGTGTCCTTTACCCCTCGTCACTTCACGAACAAAGTTGCAAATTTTCGAGATATCTCGGACACGCCCTAAAATATTGGAAGCATGCGACACTATGACGATCCTCGTCCTTTCATTGACAAGGTCAGAGAGAACATTAGATGAAAACTCCATTGCCTCGTGACTCTGCTGTTGGTGATGCTTCGTTACCGTCCACCATTTGATTCTTGCACCCACATTCTCAGCAGCATCAATCCACGGTGTGACGTTGGCCAGATGATTCTCACAGGCAATCACAATTTCGTGATCGCTTATTAGTATTCCATTCTCAACATACTTCCGAGCAAGTACACCAATGAGAGAGGTTGCATTTGCTCCCATTATAACTGTTTGATCTTCATCGCCTTCTTGACTTGCCTCTACATCCTGATGACTTCCAGCCAACAATGATGCAATCGACTTCCGCGCTTCACCAAGATATTTTGCACCAACTACAGAACGATCCCGATTCATCAACGATGCGGACATGGCAGTTACAACTCCCCGGGGAACCTGTGCCCCACCTCCCGACTCTAAAAAGACGTTCTTCCCACCCATGGATATTTCTGCGGAGGATAAGGATGTTATTGTCGAGTCAGAGAAGTAAGGGAATTGAGACCTCACGAAGGAAACAAAGGAATCTGCATCAAAACTATTTGAGACCCCTTTTTTCGACTCAAATTTGTGACTCTTTGGATCATTCTCTTCCACTGTTTTTTCCATGCTAGATGTAACACCAGCCTCCTCATTACTCCAACTTGAACCATACTCTTTTGATGCTCTTTTCTCAAACATGGCCCACCGAATTTTATTCAGAATGGCCGCTTTTGATGGAACGATCAAGTTATTGCTTGACTCCTCGACATTGGAAGAATTGCACTTGTCAAGTAAGTTACGAGGAGAATAGACGCATTTCCATCCATTCTCATCACTTGCTGCTGATTGGACACCAAGATTCGGGAGTACCCACAAACGAAGCAAATCGGATATAACCTCATCATGCAATTCCTCCGCATGAGGCAATCCTGTTGCCGTATCTTGAGATGGAGGTGCATTCACTTCCAACAGATAGGCAACCGGTTTTCTCCGCTTTTTTGTTGAGTACTCATCATCTCCTTCCCCCTCCACGGGAACTGATGATAAGACAAAATCCAGTCCAAGATATTCAAACCCATTATTTGCTTGGCCACCCTGTACATATGCCGCTGACTTTTCTGCCAATGTGGCGACTGATGCGGCAATCGATGGAAAATAGTCCCCCAGTGGCAAATCTCCATCACTATTACTGCTGGCACGGGCGCATGACGTCGTAGTAAATGGCCCCGGTTTATCCAACTCAACACAAATTTCACCATAGAATTTATCTTCGTCATGACTATTCGCGCAACAGTTGGTAATATGAACGGATGGTTCAAACCTGACTCCTCCATTCTGTTCTTGAGTGGCTCCACCATCATTCAAAGAAGATGATGAATCATACTCAAATATCTCATTGGCAACATGCAAAAATGCCCGTTTATGTACATACGCCCTCCCATCACTTGTTAGCAACCCATACACTCGTACATGACATTTGCGTGAGTTGTACAATGTGGGAGGCCATGCATATCGTTGTGCAATGTATCGATGTTGTGGGTGCAATATCGTAGACTGTTGCTGCTGCTCGTTGTCATTGTTGGTGGTGAACTCGTGAGCATTTAATGGGTCGACTATCCAGATACCTCCTGCACCATTGCTCATTGCATCTTTGATTACCCATAGATTCTTTGGTGGTGGTGGTGGCAGAAGTTGTTGTTGTGTAGTTTGCAGTAAATCTTGAAATTGACTATAGCGCTTTTGAACCTGCGCCACCATTATTATTGTTGGAATCATTATTTGTATCATCAGTCGACAATAATCCAACACGTTTTGCAAAAGTGAGAAACCCTTCATTTCCCCGGAAGCAATGACTCTCCAGTGTAGCCAGTGCCTCATAATCATTATTAGATGATGATGACGATGACGACATGAGCAATCGAGCCAATGCCCATTTGTCATCTAATACATTAATACCGTTGGGCAGATGCGAGTACACTTGGACAGTATCCCGTATGGATTTTGTTTCGTAGCGTGGAGCATTTTCCCAAAGAAATGAAATCTCTGGTTCATCAGCACTACAATTGTTGGTACAATCTGACGTATAATGAGTATCAGTAGTGCTGGCGTAGGGACTGGTATCGATCCAACGAGTTGCATGTTCACGTGTTGTGTGGTCCTCGTTGGCAGCAGCGTTTGTCTCCTCGTGGAATAGCAGGGTTTGAAAGAGGCGGGCAACTCGGCCGTGGGCTGCTCGGCCTGTCACTCTGTAGCGAGAGACGATATTATTACTACTGTGGTCTTTGCTTTGATTGGGCATGACTTTGGTAGAGCAACAACCTACAAAAAAGCAAAGCAAAGCACAAAGCAATGCTGACAGATTTGTGGTCGGTGGTCGGTGTCGGTGGTCGGTCGTGTCGTGTTGCGTGGTGAAAAAATCTTTAAATCCTTACAACTCCTCCAAAAAGTCACTTTTTAGACGTTTTCGAGTGCACGTCCATAAGCCTGTCTTACGCGCGCGCGCCCTGCCTGCCCTGGACGCCTCCACCATGGCGGCCTACTAACTATGTAGCCAGAATTTTATTTCAGATATAGACAAGATATAGACATAACCAATGATACAGTCCTTTAGAGTGTATTAATGCGAATAATGTACACAAAGGAATCGTACAAATATCTAATTTTCTCGCTGGGATATGCATTTATGTTTACCCATAGTATTTACTAGACAAATTTGGCTAACAAACTCTAGCTTATAGAATGGAACCACTGTTTCTTGTAGGGCAAATGTAAACCAAACTATCCTGACTAGGATTCATCTCCTGAGATATACATAGACTAAAAGGTCCTATATCGTTTTGGGCATAAAGTAGAGTACATTAGTCAGCCTATCGACCTTCCTACGGCAAATTTATCATGGTGGAGGTGTGTGAAAAAATGGTTTTGTTCGCCCACGTGTTTTGGCGGGTCAATTAAAATATTGGCTAGCTTGAATCTTGGGAATCTGAAAATCAAAATCCCATTCCACCCTCTCCCTCTAGTAAAGGCAATTAACGCTCTGTAGAGACCAGATTGATATCGACTCGGACATTTGAGGCGATTGTATTAGCTAAATTTTGATGTGCTGGCACTAGCAGTAAGTCCACTGGAACCCTCCATACTAATGTGCTCAAAAGAGGTGTTTTTAGTCCCATTTTGGCCTGACCAACGGCCCCTTGCCAGCTAGAGATGTTGTGTACACCTCTTCATATGTATTTCCAGAAAAAGAGGCGCTTTGGCAGTCCTTCTGAGCTTCTGAGGTATGTAGGAGCATGCCCAGTAATGGAAGTACTTGCTTGACGCTCAAATTCTCTCTCATCAGGTCATAAGTATGAGGCTGTAGCTGCAGCATCGCTGCTACATGGGCAATTTGCATGAGCCGAGTGCATTTCCTTCTATAGACGTAATGGGACATTAACAATGGCCATGTATTTTTATTTACACGGAAATTATGACTTCCTGCTACTTATTCCTAATATAATTATCACTCGTGACACTTTTCATTGACACACCCAATACTCCGTTCTGAGTCAGGAATGGATTGCCAAGCTTCCTTGAGGAATGCAGGCACAAACAGGGATTCTGGATGGTCGAGAAATATGACACGCTGCACAAATGCAATTGCATTAAGTTTGCGTTTCACCTCATTCTCTGTCAGCCCGTAGTAGACACGATGAAGAGTACCCCATGGGTCAGCAATAAAGTCTTTCTCTTCAATCATAATTGAATAGTCCGAAAAGTTGAGAGTTGATTTGAACGGAGGTGAATAGACATGGAGCAGATCTGATATAACAACGGGAATGCACCCAATTCTTATTGACCGGATGAATGCTCTTGACATTGGGTCATCACCGCGAATAACCAGACAAAATTTTGACTTACTAATCCTGTCAATCCAGTCTTTTCTATCAATATCAAAGCCAATACTGCTGTTTCGGAATGTTAATTGTTCTTCTGTGCCATTGGTTGGTAATCGTGTCATGGGGGCATGTCGATACATTGTTGAATTGTTAGCTGATGATCCACGTCGGCTGTGATAAAAAAATATCCAGTCTGACTTTTTGTACTTGGAATAGCTTGGCTTTTGAAGTGGTACGTTAAAGACATCCATCAATCCAAAAGAAAATCCATACGAAGGAATTGGATCGTTTTTCGCGACAAGATCATTAAAGTCACCTACTTCTACTTTGTTTAAATGCATTTCTCGTATTGCCCACATGTCACGTTCCCTAGCAAGTATGTTGTTCTTGAATACTGACTTTACGCAATGAATAAGGAGCGAGGAGTTGTCATGGCATGAACATGGCTCATTTATGTTTGTTTGCCACTGACCATAATTTTTGAACCAATCTGGCTGGCAACGATTCTTTGTCCACTCTGGCTCATAAAACTTTATGGCCATTTGATATCCTGTCGTGGCTTGCCAATTGAAAGCCCACCCTCCGTCGTCAACAAAGATATGCCTGGATCCAAGTGTGGACTGATAAATCCCCGAAGAAGTCACTAATTCCATAGCATCCAAGAATTTTGTGCTGTACCTCTTTGGCTTGTAGAACTTTACAAAAACAGGCGGTATAAAGAATGTAGCTTCGTTCGGATCAAAAGTTCGAAGTGGATGAACTTGAAGCGCTTTGTAGAGTGACCAAACAAAATCTTCGTCGTTATTGTGTGGAGAAAGAATAAGATGCTCTGACAGATTGTAAATGTAATATTTGTGTGAGATACTACCCAACCGTTCTGCTCCATGATCATCTTCACCATGTACCCATGGCAGATCAATCTCGCTGTTGTGGTCTTGCACCGATTCACGGGCAAGGGGCTCTAATTTCAGCAGGGATAGAATAGTGTAAATGATTGTAAAAATAAGAATCCTCACAAGTGAAAGTGAAAAGGCTCCTCCTCCTCCTCTTCTTCTTCCTCTTTGCCTCCCGGGTGGTGTTGATACTTCTGTTGCTGCTGGCGGATTCATCTCTACCTCTAACTTTTCTTCAACATAAATGTGTTTTAGCAATTGTTCAATCTTGTACAATAGCAATGCTGGTGAGTGGTGGTTTACCACCACGGGAACCGTTGTACTGTTGTGTGTTAGCGCGCGCAAGAGCTTCCATGCTTCCGGCGGGAGATGGCCGTTCCCGCCATAATTTTATGGTGACGCACTCATTCGTATGTATCTACCTCCGAAGATACCATAATGCTGTAATGGTAGTGGTAGATAGATTATTTGTAATGTTACCTATTATTGTACCTGAACTCAAAGATTTTACTCTATGGTATTTCAGCGAGAAGCCATCTCTCTCTTAATGATTTAGTAATCGAAAAGACCGTACCGTTGTACCGAAGCAGGTCCCTTTTAGTATCGTAGATATCTGATCTGATAAACTTTGTATTATTACGACTTGATGGAAGGAGAGTTGCACTAGAAGAACAGCATATCATGGCAAGAGTCAACCTGATTACAATCTACCTCAACCAACTCAGGACAAACACAGACCTCAATTCCGCATCGTTTGACACATCTCTCCTGCATCAGCACCCCCAAGAAGTAGTATCTTCGAATTCGACTCCATGCGTAGCCACACTTCCATTTGCACAACTTCGATTGATAGATTCGGATGCAGCAGCAGCAGCAAGAGGATCTTGCAAATTTTGCCCTGCCTCATGAAACTCCGAATTCTCGTCATTTTGTCTCGCCACCTGATAATTCTGAAGCATCTCATCCTGTTGAGAGCGTAGCATTTCTATCATCTCCTGTTGATCAGCAATCTGCGCCTTTTGAAGCGCAATCTCCAACTTCATTTCCTCCATTTTCGTTTCTCTATTTTCCGCTTCTAGAGCTAAAGTAGAAGTAGTTTTCGAATCAGATGCATGTGCAGTCCAGTTCTCATTCCATGCTTCCAATGTAGCAAAGACCCGTTCGTCCAAATCCATTACAAATAGCACGATTACTGAATTAACAATTATTTCAGTATTGCTCGTCGCGATTGCCTTGTTGTACACGGTACTAACCTGAACGAGGCGAGGGAAAAGTGTGACAAAGTGAAATTTCTCGATCAGATGCAAGAGAGAAACGGGGACATGTCAGACATCATTGCAACAACTTACATATAATGCAAATAGTGTAATAGAACACAAGCCAACTCCACCAATGAAATATCGGATCCTTGAACCAACAGAATGCTGAAGATTCCTGGGATTGGATGAGAAGTACATCAACTTGGATCCGTTGATGAAGTCTTTTGCGAGATGAGCAATCACTAAGAAGGCGAAAATAACCCATCCAGCAACTTCCAAATCGGAATAGTTCTTACATACATCTGAGTCACGAGGGCACTTCCAGCTGAATTGTATGTCGATTTTATCATCTTGCAAGTTGGACTCCGAAGCCTTGACGAAAAACACGAGAAGCACAGCTTGCACGACAAGTGTAGTAAATGCTACCAGCCAACCAACGCGACTCTCTGTTACAAAGTAAGAATACACAGATTCTTTGCCAATTCGACTCAAAGCATACTTGGCTTCTTCCTTCTTAAACCTCATTTTCGTCATCATCGATAGAGTAATTCTACGATTCTTGTTCCCGTTCATGCGTTTGTATAAATAGAGGACTACCGCACAGCATAATGCTACAAATCCAGCAATGAGACCAGCGCCAACAATGCCAAAGTCAGTTGTAGCTTCTTGTGGATAGCATTCCTCGTTTGCGTTACCTGACGTGGTAGTCAACCAAAGTTGGAGTTGGTGAGAGCTATTATAAAGATCAGACGATGCAAATTAAACGGGACCGTACTTACAGCACATTGTACAAGTTTCACACTCAGGGGCCTTCTCGAAGGCAGAGGGCACGCCGCAGTCTGTGACGAAAGCTGATTTGTTGAATAAACTCTCGTTTAGCTGTGGTATATTTGGCATTTCAGAAATCCTGTTGCTTTGAAGATGAAGCAGTTGGAGCTTTGTCAACTCGGCCAAGCTGTCAGGTGCCGCTCCAAAGGCATTGTAACTGAGACGTAGGTACGTCAGGTTGGAAAGTAGGCCTAATCTCTGTCTGAATCGATCCCTGTGAGATGAGTTGTGTGAGTTGTGTTGAGAGCGAGAAGAGCATGTTTGGTTAGAGTTAGCAATGAATAAATTCAACGTAAAAAATGACCTGATATATTCAGCAAATAAGCATCACCTTAATGTCATTGTCACTCAAATCCAACTCTTCGATTGCAGTTAGACTTCCAATGCTCTCACTCAATCTTCCCGACAAGCCATTGTGGCTGAGCTTTAGCTTTGTCACCTGATTTGTGCTACTATCGCAAGTGACTCCTTTCCAATTACAGTAGCTCGTATATTCATCCTGCCAATTGGTTCTATCTGTCCACTCTGCTCCCTTGGCCGAATCATAAAAGTCACTCAAGGCATTTCTTTCGCTTGGGCACATAGTGGTGTCATTCGCTAAATCGAATTCTTCTACAAAACGCATTGTACAAAGACTGAGTGGAGCAGCTTCAGATGAATTGTGGAAGAGATTGCCACCCAAGAGAATAGAAGCACCCCAAAGCTGACCGACCTCAGAAGGAATCCTTCCATTCAGGTAATTATTTGAGAGATCGAGGCGTTTCAACACACCTGAAACCATTTTGCCAATAGAGGATGGAATAGTACCTGCGAGCTTGTTACCACCTAGCTTCAATACCTTGAGAGATAGGAATCTTGCTAGATCTTCTGGAATTGATCCCGTAAAGCCGTTCGTCTGGTTAGACATGTCAAGCTCCTGGAGAGTCAAAACAGATTCTGCGAAATCAGGTAGCTGCCCGGCGAAGTCGTTGGATGATATGTCGAATTGTCGTAATTGTGGAAGATTATTCAGTGACTCTGGGAGACTTCCGGAGAGAGAGTTGGATGACATGTTGAATCGACGTAATTTTGGAAGATTATTCATTGACTCTGGAAGACTGCCGTAGATTTGATTGTTTTGTGCAAATAATTGCTCAATGTTGGGTGGAATATTACCTAGACGCTCAGTCGCATTTATATGGATTGCATTGTTGCTTACGTCGCAAAAGCGCAGCGTTTGGTAGGATTTCTTGTACTTTTCGAAGCGATTCATGGAGGCGAAATTGTTGTTGCTAAAGTTGGAGTACGATATCGACGGAGTGACAAGTGCATTTATCTCTCCACTCAGCTGGTTTCCCGAGACGTCAAAGTGAACAAGATAAGGAAGATTGTATAGTGAAGGATACTCGATCGTACCCTGGAGTTTGTTATCTGCCAGGTCAATAGTCTTGAGCTTGAGCTTGAAGAGATTTGCCAAACCTGTATTTGGTATAATACCATACAGGGAGAGTTGTGCCATCTGGGAGGGTATGGTCGCGCGTGTATACAGGAAACTGGCCTGCAAGGTTGTTGTTCCTCAAGTCAATACTAGTGACACGTCCTTCCTCGCTGCAAGATATTCCATACCACTGACAATGATCTACTGTCTCATTCATCCAACCATCATTTTTTGTCCAGTTTTGACCCATTGTGTTCTCATATTCGCCACAAGGCTTGTCTTATCTTCACGACTGTTACTAACAATGTCAAGCAACTGTAGAAAATCGGGTCGGTGACAAGGATTTCTGAACTCTTCGTCTTCGCTGGTATTCATTGTCTTTGGCTTCAGAGTATGTTGAAATTCATTCTCAGCGTAGTCGATGAAACCGCAGTAACATTCCCCACTGTTCAGATACAAGAAGTCAACGTTAAGCCCGTACCCATATTCACCTACAGCAATATTCAGCTGCATAATCACAAGCTTCTCCAGCTCCTGTTTCTTTATCTTCGCAAAGACGTGACCAAAAGTCGCACTTACACTCATTATACAACCCAACAGTGGCAGTGTACTCAATCTCCAACGCATTATCGGTGGCAAGTGTGACATCATGGTCCCCACAGGAACAAGACTCTGCTTCTTCACAAAGTGGCGACATGACACCATCCATGATTCCCAAGACTTTGTTGTAGCCTTGACATTTTGACCTGAAATCCTCGCACTGAAATTGATTGTAAGTTGCGAAAAATTGAATTACACACACACAAAATGCATTCAATCTAACTTCAAACAAAAGCACGCAACTGACTTACAGTTCTAGAACCTCCTTGGCAAAAGCAGCAGTGTTCAGTTGCTGCTCCCATACCTCCTGCATTGAATGCAGCATCGGCACAGCCATCCGATATTTCATAATGATCACACCCGTTCATAAATCTATCTACCCAGTTAGGCGTGTCTATACAGGACTGCGTCGGATTAGCAGAAATTGACGGAAAGCTTGATGGCTTTGGAGAGTCACCGGTGGGAGGAAGAGAATTCATACGATGATTGCTATTGATAGCAGTGGACACATCAGCAGCCGGTGAAAAGACGGGAGGCGGCACAACCGATAACAATTGACTGATAGTTTCGGGCGACGTATTACCAATATTTGTTCGGTGATCCTTTTGCTTGCGTTTGAGAGATGACATAGATGGAGATGGTGGCAACGCTGGGGGAGCTTCCCCATCTCCTGATGCATCAGTTTGAAGAATCAGCGAAAGAGGGGGAGACAACGTTGTGATGGATCCAATTAATACGACCGTCATGATCAACGAACCAACTCCACCGCACCATCATGTTAGACTTGAGCTTGGGCTTCTTTTGCTTGGCGGCGGCAACCTTGTCCTGCTCGAGACATATCTCCTTCGCCGCTGCCGCAGCTGCCCTCCTTGCATCGTCGGCGGCAGCTTCATCCATCAACTGCTCATCAGATGATACCAATGATGGCACCGCCGCTCGCCCCTCCTCCCTCTTATCCATCAAACGAAGAAGCTGTGAATTCAACAGCCGCTGAGTGACATCCAGACGTTCATGAGAAATGGCCGACTGATTTCTTCCCATAATCTTCATGCTTTCCTTCGCAATTTCCTCCAGAGCTTCGCCATCAGATTCGACTTCGTCATTACGACGTAGAGAATCGATCAGCATCATCATGAACAGCTGCTCTAAAAGGCGGCGATCTACTGAAGCGACATCTTTCGATGAAGTGTTGAGAGCAGTGTTGCGGACCATGATGGCAATAATTCAACGATACATTTATGTTGATGAAGTCTTCGACGCGGCAAAATGAATGATGAACGAAGGAATGCCCGCCGAATACAACATCTCTTTGAGGAAATCATGAATGTAATGATTTTCCGCCATAGTGTTCAATGCATACTTAAGTACTTAAGTGGTGCGCAAACAAATTCAAAAATTGTACGCAGCACGCTCAAGCTTCGTGAATAACTTTCTTTCTTCTTCTCGGTTCTCGGCATCTCAGTCTCATTTCTCATTTAGAACACAATAGCGCGTCCCAGATGTGGCTAGGATTCCTACTTTCCCACGTAGGATTCCCACCTCGGAATTTTACGTGGGAAAGTAGGAATCCTAGCCGTCAAAATTTGCTTCTGTGTCCCAGCACCAAATTCCCACTTTTCGAGGGCCTGCGCGATACTCCCCGTACAAAATAAAAAAATGCGTGGGATTCTGAGGTGGGAAAGTGGAAAAGTAGAATCCTACGTCGACGTGGGATTCTGGGGCGGACGTTTGATTTTGATTTTCAGAATAAAAATTCGACGTGGGAATTTGGGGTGGGAAAGTGGATCTGGGACACGCTAATGCCTTTCTCTCTGTTCCACTTGTACTGCATCTACCTATATATACACATTGTTTCTCCTCCATTGTAACCCATCGATTGCATACACGCTTGATCCTATGCGCTCGTTCTCTTTCTGTGTATCACTACTTACTCTATCTATTCTTCTCTTCTATATTTACGAGTGCATAATTTGTGACAGGTCTTTCCGGTGCTGTTCTTCAGTGTGTTCCGACTTCCGACTCTTTCTCTACAGATTTGCTTCCTCTCTTGCTTTTTCACGAGTATTGCTCATCGCTGCTGCTGTAAAGCCTTCCATCCCGGTCCGTGCGTCCATACGTGGTTCACTCCGTCCTCTTTGGATTGGTGGGTTTGCGGGTTCGCCCTTCTTGGGCTCTTTGCGCCAAATTTGAGGGTTTATTTTTGTCCACGACTGACGGACAGGAATTTCAAGCGAAATGACGGGTAAACCCTTGGGGTACGATAAGCTCTGCTTCGCTCGACTAATTATTAAACTAACTTTAAAAAACGCTCAAGCTCGAACGAAGCTTGGATTAAAGAGCCAGCCAGCTCAGTTTTTGCCGAAAGGATACAATAGTCTTGAACTTGCCGCCACTAAATGGACGCCATCCGCCATCCGTTTGGAGAAGGACGTTTGCATCTTGCATCTGACATTCCAAGTAACTTCCCGCTTTTTTTAACAAGCCTTCCCGTTCCCGCGCGCCACTGACTTCCCGGTGCGTGCAGTGAAATGAATTTACCTTCGCGGTCAAGCAATCGCGCTTCGACACAAATAGCAGTGTCGTGTACTGGTGGGTCGGTCGGGTGGCTGGCGGACGGATCTTCTGTGGATGGCACGCACACTAAGTACCACTTTCTACTGCCAAATTAAATCAGAACTCAAAATTATTCCTGGTAAGCAAATATTTATTCATCTGCGCTCGTTCTCTTTCTTGTGCATCACTACTTACTCTATTCTTCTCTTCTATATTTACGAGTGCATAATTTGTGACAGCACTTACCGTTTCCGGTGCTGTTCTTCAGTCTGTTCTGACTTCCGACTCTTTCTCTACAGATTTGCTTCCTCTCTTGCTTTTTCACGAGTATTGCACATCGCTGCTGCTGTAAAGCCTTCCATCCCGGTCCGTGCGTCCATACGTGGTTCACTCCGTCCTCTGTTGGCATTGGTAGGTTTGCGGGTTCGAATAAGCACTCCATGAGAGCAACAATGGCCCGAAACAGCGTCATCACTTCACGATGACCAAATTTCATATTTATTGTACAGTTCATGTGGCAGATCTACTTCACAAAGAAGTATTGTACATAGCTCTCAGTCGACTCAAGAGTCTTCTCAGCCATTCACAGATGCTTTTCTTGTTCAAAATACCAGTGATACGTAGTTTACCGTAGCACAGAAAAACCTAAAGCCCCACACACAGTACATCTACTTCTTTCAGTACTAATCATAATTATCTTTGTTATCAACGTCAATCGATATATCAATCTCATCCAATCCAATTACTTACTTAGTTGGAAGGGACACCATCTGAACTTTCCAAAGTATAGCGCTCAAAATGGCCCTTCGTGACAGCCTCATACTGCTTCTCATGCATATCCATTGCTGCATCATACAACATCTCTTCATACTTCACAAACTCTCGAAAGATCGCCATGAACTCCTCATCTTTCTCCAACTCTTTCAACACCGAACCAGTCGAGATATCCCCCCTATTGGATCCATTTGCTTTTGGCTCATCCTCACCAGTATATCTTGTAAAGAAATCTTGCACTTCTTCTTTTTTGCTGGAACTGCTTACAATTTGCCCCAATGCATGTTCAAATATTTTGATTGATTGAGGGACCATTTCAGTTATTCCTACGATGGCATTGTATCGCATCAAGTTGTCAATCGCAAGTTTGGTTTTGAGTGCCAACACTTCCTCGATAGTTTGCTCCAGTTCGATTTTGAACTGCTCTGGGGTGAGCAATTGACGGAAAACATTTGGGCCGTGAGGAAATTTCAATGAGCCCACATACTCTCCATCGTTCCTAAATTTCCTGACCCTCTTCTTGATATCTTTCACAGTGTCTTCCAAAGTGTCCGTCTTGTCTTGGTTCCCCATTTTTTGCTGGTAGAGGACATGGCTGACAAATTTCGTCATTGGCTGCCGAAGGAAGACCATATGCCTCACTTGATACGCAGCATCATCACTATTATCTGGAGTGGTTGCAGCGTTGGGAAAGATATCATCTGCCATTCCAAAGCTAAAATGCCCTCCCAAGATGTCATAATGATCATGTAGGATTGTACTGTTGACATTGTCAATGCCTTGTGGAGCATTCACACCACCACTATCTTTGCATTCCCTTTATGTCTACATTTGCCAACTTATATTTACATCTCTCTACTAGTGCAAGTGACTTCTTGCAAACGGTGGCATATTCTCTGAGGAATTCACGTATCGACGTTCCACCAGTTTTGTAAACGTGGACAAATGCAAAGAAAGGTCGCTGGTTGGTTATGGGGTCGAGGATGCCCCCCCTCTTTTGTCTGTCTGCTGCCTTACCACATGTCCATACGGTCGGTTCTACGGCCTTGGCAGCTAGTTCAGCGGTATACAATGATTTCGGATGTTGATCATGTTGATACTTCGTCCGTTGATGGGAAAAGTCCTCGGCACCAAGAGAGTTGAAGTTCTTTTGAATCGATGGAATTGTCATGAGCATAAATAATGTTGCTCCGAAAATACATAGCGACATGGATCTACAGAAGTAGTTGGTTTTTACTGCCGACAAGAAAGTTCGACATGAGGAAGTAGTGTTGCAGACGCTTCTTGTCATTTTTGCTTTTTGCATCAATGTTGTGTGTCTGTGGATATGGTAATGTTTGCCCTCTCTCTGCCGAGCTGATGTTTTATTTTGTTTATGTCAAAAGATGTAGTTGTGCTATGCAGTTGATAGTGTACCGACAGTTCTTTCCGTGTTGAGCTCGAGAAGGAGATGGTGAAGTTATCAAAGATATCCTATGGACCATCCAGCAGCATGATAATAATATTATTCCACTTGGTTGTGAGCATTAGCTGTTAGCT
Source organism: Skeletonema tropicum (assembly GCA_037178625.1). NCBI lineage: Eukaryota > Bacillariophyta > Thalassiosirophyceae > Thalassiosirales > Thalassiosiraceae > Skeletonema > Skeletonema tropicum. The sequence continues at coordinate 2,538,689 of CM074136.1, forward strand.
TGCATCGGCGTGTAGAAGTAGTAGTTGACATTGAGCATTGAGCATTGAGCATTGAGAGAAGTAGAAAATAGAAGATGTTGGCGATTTTCTCGATCGTGAGATTATTTCCTGTTCCTTGTGGCGGGAAGACGGGGGACGCGTAGTTCCGGACTCTCGACCTATCTCCACCGCCGGAATGAGGGACCGACCACGGGAACCGACCGACCGTTGCAACTGGAAACCACGATGAGATGATCATGAATCTGAACCATGGCAGTAGGTAAATCAGCCACCCCCACAAACCGCAACTTCAGCGGCACCAAACCCCGCAACAGCAACCACAACCCCATCCAAATTTTCATATTCACCCTCCTCTTCCTCGCTATAGGGCTGCTATGTTCTGCAATTTATCTATCTAGGCAACTCGATTATTTGAAAAATAATCATCATGTGTTGAGTTCAAATAATAATAATGTACAAAGTGATGGAAGACTTGGTGCTGCGGCAATCCATAGGAACAATGCCAATATTGACCGAAAGAGAGGCGGCACTGGTGGTTCAAGAGAGACCAAAGGGTACATCACCAAAAACAACTATTGATGATCACAAAAAAGTACAATCCACAGCTGCTGACACCCCAATCATCACTGACAACCAATTACAATTAGTCCCTCACCTCATATCCACAACAACCACTGACTTTACCAACGTGAAGGAATACCCCAACGATCGACTCTACTGCATGATCCCCTTTATATGGAACCCTCAAACCTACACGGCCATCATGACCACGTGGGGACAACGATGTGACACTATCCACTTTTTAACCGATGCCATGGTGGGTGGTCAGCTCAATGGAGATCACATTTCCTTTGACGACAGTGGTAATAATAACCAATTTGGTAGTACAGCAGATGATTCTTCTTCATCGGGGACCAAACCATACTGGGAATATCCACCCAACACCTTCCCCCCAAATGTCAAATTTATCAACATGACACGCTCATGGGAAAATTGCAACCCCACCACCGATCGACACGGCCGCACCCAAAAAAAGGTATGTCGTCACATATGGGAGAAAATGTGGCGTTCGTGGGTCTATGTCGATGAACACCATAAAATCCGAGGCCGAATGGTTCTGCAAGGTGGATTACGATACATTCTTCTTTCCAGATAATCTCAAATATTTCGTACGTGATGTAAAGCAGTGGGATCCATTAACGGAACATCATTACTTTGGACATGTGATACAACATCGGAGTCGGAAGGATAAACCCATGGTGGTTGGGGCAAGTGCATGTTGGTCACGAAAGACATTGGGGGAGATTGCACAAGTGTACCGGACGATGCCCAAGGGGTCTACGAAGGGGGAGCGGGGGGAGTGTGAGGATCGTGCTCATGCGACGGAGGAGGTGACGACAAGTCAATGTTTGCGGGATCATTTGAATATTGAGCCAGAGGCAGCACGGGATGATCAATTGAGGGAATATATTACAATTGATCAGTATCATTTGGTTCTTACGTGGAATAGGACCGAACAGGGCGAATGGTGGTATTGGAAGGGTAAACCGGAGGATGCTGGTCAGATGGAGAATACGATTGCGAGACGTCCGATTGGGATACACAAGTATAAAAAGCCGGAGGAGATATTGAGGTTGTGGGAGGAATTTTATGGGCCTAGTGGGAATGATGCTATGGAGAGGGTGGAGATGCAGAGGCATGGTGTGGGGGCCAAGAAGTTTTTGTTGGAGGTGAGGAAGGCCATGGGGATTGATCCATGAGTTTGTTACTAAAGTTTTGTGACTATTATAACAATTGATCATTGAAATGAATGCGTTATTTTGAGTGTTTCATAATTTTCAACACTATTCCCATTTCAGTTCAGACAGAGAGGTCTTGCGTTGCAGTGTAATACACATCAGTGGCGCAAAACTTAAGAATAAACTTTCTTTCTATCTACAACACAAACCCCTCCCCATTCCAAGGCTCCCACCCATCCCCCACCTCTTGCTCCAACCTCCCCGACCAATTCAACAACTCCACCAAGGTCCCATCAGCATCATATATAAATGCCATTTCATACACATCCCGTCCTATAATACGTTTGGTGGGTTGTAATGCTACCCTCATTGATTTACCAAATGTGGATATTGATAATTGATTTAAATCATCTAGCCATTCTTGTAGATTGTACAAGGAACATGAGGAGGAAGAACCATCCTCCTTTGACACTACTGTGGTGGTGGTTGCATCAATATTGGATATAAGACTTTCATCACCACTAATATTAGAGGGTTTGGGAATACAATGAGTCACATCCAAACAAAAATGATTCAACCCTAACAATTCCTCACGTTTGGTTAGATCTAGTGCACGTTTTATCTTCCCCTCTGGTTCGTTGAGCATGTAGTCTGGTACTTCGATCAATTCAATTCTAGATTTGATTGTTGTTGTTGTAGTAGTAGACTGTTGGTGTCCACTACTACTACTACTATTATCGTGAAGTAGTAGCCATGCTGCACGGGCAGGACCAGCGACAAATTTCGTTTCGACGTGAAATCCAAGTAGTGAATAGAATTTGATGGCATTTTCGATATTGCGTGTTTTGACTGCTACATGATGTGATTGAATGGCAGTGGATATTGATGATGATGATGATGGTGGGGAGGAGGCGGATGAGTTGAGGGAGGTGCTACTATCGCTGTTTGTGGTTGCGGATGTTGATGATGGGGTGGGAGAGGAGGAATGAAGAAGGTAGTGCGATCTTAGTCTGTTGTTTTGTGGTGAATTTGTTGATAGAAGAGATGAGCTTTGAAAAGCGGTCACTGTCGTCAAGGCCGAAGCCAATAGGGCAATTGAAAGATGTGACTTCATTATTCGTAGTTGTAGCTCCGTGCTGTGTTGTACAAATCAACGCTCTGGCTACGAAGTTGTACGATAGTGGGAGGATGGTAGGTGTGATGTCGACGCCATGGTCAAAAAATCAAAGCGTGCCAAAAATAATGAATCAGCTGCTGCTGACGTCATCATCCGGGGTATCAAGATAGGCATCCGAATCAACAAGATTAGGTACATACTCCCTCTGTCCCACAAAAAAGTAGCGATTTGAATTAGAATGGCTTAAATTTCATCAATTTCCGTCGAGGAAAATGCTATCGCACATCGTTGGAAAGCTTATTTCACGGCGGTTACAATGGAATCGAGGTAGGAGGTTGTTAAGCGGCTATTTGTGATGATATTGTGATAAAGGACATTAAATTAATCTTAAACCTAACACTAATTCGAACCTGATGTGTGAAAAAGGGCCTCTCGGACACTTGTGTAGGATGGTACTGTAGGAATTAATACCCAAATAGCTACTTTTTTGTGGGACTACGATTAACTTCAAATCGCTACTTTTTTTTGGGACAGAGGGAGTATACAACATACGACCTATTTCTTCAAAGTCAGAATCGGTATTTTCAAAAAAAGGCGGGCACATCAAAGGAGAAGGCCCAACAAGCAACAACAGCAAGGAAAACGACAACGCCAATCAAAACACCACCACCAACAGTTGTTGCGTTCTCGCTACTAAGTACATATACATTGGAGTCTTCAATACGCTCATGGCAGAGCCAATCAGCGTCGCAGTCAGGGAAGAGTTTCGTCGTCTCTCCTACACAGCTAAGCACTGAGATAGAGCCCCGGATATACTTATACTTGCTGCATAAATAGTAATCGTCACACTCAAAAAGATGGTGCCGTCTCAAACACACATCCAGCTGATACGAACAGTATTCGTCCTCCTCCTCGTTTCAACTACTATTACATTTGTGGCATCTGCATCAACAACGTCAGCTAATGATAGATCCGAGAGAAGTGGCATTGTGATTCTTCCGAATCTCCGTCACAATGAAAACAACAGTGCATCTTCATCAACATCAACTTCAACTAACAACAGCAGCAACAATGATGGATCCGAGAGCGACATTGTCCGCCTTCTCCGCCACAATGAAAACGCACTACACAATCTGGATGCTACAATAACAATAAAAGAAGAAGGAGAAATAACAACAACAGCTCCATGGTATCATCCAAGTAGTCGAAAACTCAATCCACTAACCACATGTCCATGGCCGGATGTGACCTCATTAGCCAATGTGAGATCAGGTCAATATGGGTCAAAGACTGGTGATTGCTTCTATATGTATTATGATTCTAGAAAATGTGATTTTGAGCACAAGTGTCCTTTGTATGGTGAGTGCTAGTAAGGAGTGTCTTCTGCATTGGTTGCATGATATAGATATTTTACAAATACTTGTGTATACCTCACATGTTTGGAATGATTTATTGTTTAATATTTCCAATTTGAATCAACGTTGTTAGTTTATGTTGATGGAACAGCAAATGCAGCAGATATCGACGAGAGGGACACCACGTACATGATTGAAATGGCACAAAGAGGCTACATTGCAGTAGTCGTCGACTATGACGACACAGTGTTAAGCTACAGAGAAGGGTGTGACAACTTTCATCAAAAGTCGAAAAAGATATTTGATGTCTCGGTAACTGGCAGTGTTCTTCATCAACTCTGCTATGAAGATAATGTTTTTGGACATTTGGATCATATTCCTGTGGATTGTGAGTTGGGTGTTGCCGTGAATGGATGGAGTCAGGGATCGCATGTGGCGTCATTGGCTGGGAATTATGCCCCCGAACTTGTCACTGCGGGTTTGTTTTGGGGAAATGGTGGGTCGATCATCTTCTTTTGCCCTCTCTATACCTTCTCTTTTTCTCTCTGAGCCGTCTCTTATAATTAGCTCACTTTCTCATCGTTTTGTCGTAAATACATCCTGCAGGAAACAATAATTGGGCATGTGCACTCAGTTACCCAAGATGTATGTTCTGCGTGAATACAGATGTCTCTTGTATGAATTCGAACTACATCTCTCTACCAAAAGAGAAGCGGAGGAACATTAGTGGTATGAGTTGCAAAAACGAAATCAATGATTTATTCATGTTGTAGTATTGCTTGCTATTCTTGGGTTAACATATTCCATGTTGTTGTCCTTTCTATCTATTCATTGTTCTTCCACAGGTGATCAAGATAGATTCTTTGGTGCCTGTGAAGATAACTGGGGCGCAAACAATCGGGAGAATGTTATCAATCAACTTCAGGCAATCTCGGGGTATTCCTGTGCATCTGCTCGAAATAATTGTTTCCGACAGAACCTCAATAACGCAGGGTACTTTGTCATCCCAGAGAAAGGTCATGACTTTATGGATTTAAATCCAGCATCCGAATTTATGGATCGTGATACTGCTTGGGGCTTACCTTCCAACTTGGACTGGTTGGCGGAGCAAGGACGTGTCGTCGCCGCATCGGCATCGCCGAGTGGTGGTGTTTGTTCTGATAACAGTGGTATTACAGCAGGAGAGCCTTGCTCGGAGAGTAGCCAATGTCAGTGCGATCGTTGGCTACAAGCAGGTGCAAGTAATGATGATGGTAATGAAGAAGTCCTCTTGACTTCAGCTCAATCCGATCCCAATCATCGTGCACTGCCCAAGGATAAAGATAAAGGAGAAGGCGGTGGCAAAACAGATGCAGCCCCAACTCCAGTCTCAGCCCCGTCAGACTTTTGTGGTTGTATAAATTAGGACTCATTATTTATCATACTAAAAGGTGTTTCTATAACTCTGTTTATAGCCTAAAATAATATTATTAGCTTCCTCTTCCCTGCTAAATACAAGCCTGAAAAGCTGATAGATAACGAGTTGCACCCTGCAAACCATCATCATCAACATCAAACGAAGATCTACCTACGACTCCTCCTACTCCCCCGTCCCCTCAACTTATTCATCTCCGCCTCCTTCTTCGCCCGTTCCTCCAACTCCTGTGGCGTCGGAATCTGCATCAACTGATCATACGCAATCCCACCCACAGCAAACGTCTTGGCACCCCAAAGCAACGCCGGCTGATTCCTCCCGGGTGCACTCAACGCGGCAATCACAGCCATGACCAAATTAATCCCATAAATCGTCGCCAATCCACCCTGCAATGCACCTCTCAATTGGCTTGGCAAATTAGTCAATGGAAATCCCGGATATTCCACAAAGGCCATCAACACCACACCCAACGCACCAATAAAATGTCCCACCTGCAACGGACCGGACCCAATCCCCAAAAACGATGTCTTCTTCTGCACACGATTTCCACTCTTATTCGATGCCTCATCTGTATCTGTACCCACACCCGGTTCCACATCCCCCAATAACGCTTGAATAATACTAATATTCCCCTCATTCTCATCTTCAAAGTAGGAGGAATCTTCATCTGCCAATGGATCCATTTCTAATAATTTGGTGTAGGCTTTCACATCACTCCGTTTGATTTTTTGTTTGGTGGGTATAACCGAAGAGGGCTTACCAACCTTACTTTGATCTTCGAGTTGTTTTTCACGTTTCCGTTGGAGGAATTCACGTGAATCAAATAAATCTTCCAATTGTGTCCCATCTTCCTCTGTTGTTGTTGATTAGATGATAGGGAAAATCCAGCCTTGGAGGCAGCAGCGGCAATACGATCATCTTCTTCAAGCTTTTGTGGTGTGAAGGATGTTAAATCGTCTTCATCGTACATCATTTGTTCTTGGGCGAGTAGTTGTGCCGCTAGTGCTTGAGCGGATTGCTTTTTTGGTATTATTGTCGTCGGTTGGTGTTTCTGTTGTGGCGGTTGGTTTCGCTGGACTACTGGTAGTGGCGGAAGCTGGGATGTACTAGCTTCAGAAGTGACCTTCTTGCGCTTACGACGACGACGTTTACTGGTTCCATCTCCACTTGCCATGTTCAAGATTGTTGATGATTGCACGCTGCGGTTATTGTCGGTTGGGAAGAGTTGTTGTCGGCGAGCAACATTGTTGAGGGTGGTGATGGAAGTGCTGCTGCGCTGAGGTGTTTGAAAGGCTGAAGTGGCTGCAAATGAGGTCACTGCTAGCAGCAGGCCGAGTCGAAATGCCGGAGATGACATGGATACAGTGTTGCTGAAAAGGATGTACTTAGGCTGATGTTGTAATGTTAGGGAGAGCACATCTCATGGTACAAAAGTGCCAAGTGGATGTGAACTTCAATGTCGATAAAGCGCGCCAAAATCAGGGAATGTGACAGGATGACGTATCCCTTCCTTGGACAAAAACTGTGTTCTGACTCAGTGGCCAAAAAAGCGCAAAAATAAGCACACAACTACTTCTTATTGTACCATGACTTCCTCCTTCGTACTATCCACCTTCATCCTTTGCCTGGCCATCTATCAAACCGCTGCATTCACTGCTGCACCCATCACCAGCCGACAAGAAAGGTCTGCGGATCAAACTCGAAAGTTCTTCGCAGCAACAGCAGCCCAAGAAGAACAAGAAGATCATAACGATGCCGATGCACAAAAACAAAAGATAGTCATCATTGGAGCAGGATGGGGTGGACTCTCCACAGCCCACGCTCTATCCAAATCCTCCTCCTCCTCATCCTCACTAGACATAACCATTGTCGACGCATCCCCAAGAGTAGGCGGTCTAGTCCGCGACGGCTTCTCTACAATCAACAATACCCTATCCACCAACGCCGAGGCAGGCCAGCACGGCTTTTGGGATAATTACTACAACATCTTCTCCCTCCTCCAAAACGATTTACAATCTAAACTAGATATAAACGAGGTATTAACCGGATATGCCGAACAGGGTCAATATTCACCAAGTGGATTGGAGGCAGTATGGCCAATTTATAGGGAGAGTAAGCCTAACTTGCCCACGGGGTTGGCACAGGCGTTATACACAAAGTTTGTCAATTTACCCCCATTGGATCGTGCAACTGCTGCTCCATTAGTTTTGGCATTTAGTGAATTTGATGACTCAACCGAGGCATGGGAACGATATGACAACATCTCCTTTCGTGATTTGTGTGTAAAGTTGGGTGTATCCAAACGTTGTTACGATGAAGCTTTTGAACCCATGATTCTAACTGGGTTATTTGCACCTGGAGCTGAGTGTAGTGCGGCTGCTGCCTTGGGTATGGCTTATTTCTTTGTGTTGAAGAGTCAGAACTCATTCGACGTACGATGGTGCCGAGGGAACATTGGTGAGCTTATCTTTGATCCGTGGGTGGATTATATGAAACAGAATGGTGTGAGGTTTGAAACTTCGACTAGAGTGCAAGGGTTTGAAATGGATGGTAATGATTGTATATCCAAGGTTATATGTTCTTCCACCAAAAATAACAAGGATGGGGAAATTATAGCATTGGAAGCAGATACAGTAGTATTCGGATTGGGCGGGGCAGCACTCAATGCCATGGTCCGTAACAGCCCTAATGAGCTCGCACGGTATTCCGAGTTTCGCAAATTTTCCAATCTTCGTGGGACGGGTGTGCTTGCAACACGGTTATATCTTGATACAGTGTTGGACACAGAATATTCGGCTAATGCATGTTGGGGATTTGATGAAGGGGTTGGAATGACGTTCTTTGATATTACCAAGCTTCATGGGTTAGATGTTACGGAGCGAACTGATGGACTTGGGAGTATCATTGAGGTTGATTATTACCATGCCGCATCTCTTCTTGTCATGAGTGACGAAGACATTGTTGAAAAGGTAAAGAAGGATCTCAACACAATACTGGGAAAGCAATGTATCAATGCAAAAGTAGTTGATGCGGCAGTTGTACGTTTACCCCAAGCAGTGAATTGGTACTCACCAGGAAGCTACTCGAACATGCCCGATGCAAAATCATCTTCTATATGCAACGCCTTCTTCTGTGGCGATTTGGTCCGGTCGAGGCATGGGTCCTGGTCTCAAGAAAAAGCATATGTGAGTGGAATTGAGGCTGCAAACTTGATATTATCACAACAAGAAGGGACAGGAATCATTCCTTTGCCGAACGATGAGCCTCATGTGGCGCTTGGGAGAAGTGCGCTGACGTTGGCCAAGACTTTTGTTGGGCGAGGAGATCCAACTAAGGCACCGTCACTTGTGGACTTTCTTTGGTAACAAGTGCAGAGAAAAAGAGGGCTCTCTCTCTCTCCCTGGAGGGCTGGATGGAAGTGGACGATGCCAGAACCAAAACAAAAACAACTTGCTTCACTTTTGGGGAGTTGGACGACTTCAGTAGCAAATAAAACGTAATCATTAACTGTTTTCTTGAGGCTACATCTAACACTTTTCACTCTTGCTTTGTACATTATTATGGGAAGCAGAATTGCGGCCTCCACCCGTGAAGAGGACCAGGCAGGCATCTGGTCCTCTGAGGAGAAAAGATACGTGAGTATGTAATAGTAGAGCAGAATCGTACCTGTACTACCGTGAATACATCTTTTTATGTGGTTCACTTCATCACTACGAGCAAAAGCCAGGTACTTACAAATCAACTTTCGGTTTTTATCCGTAAAGAATAAGTAGGTACCCGGTACCCAGGCAGGCTTGAAGTGTACATACCTACCTCGACGCATGCAACGATCATACTAAGAAGGAATCATGCTAGTGATGAAAAAAACATCCAAAGAAAAAAACGTCCAAACTTTTTGCCCCGCCATCATCACTCACAAAAGTGGCAAACAACCATGTCAGCCCCCCCACTACTACGCACTACTATTGGACAGGCGACAAAAATGGCCGATAGGAATGCTAAACTAAAACCTATTCAAAACTAATTAGTCTTTGGTTGAACAATTTATAGTTAATCTACATGGAGTTATGATGAAGTGCATTCTTCCATTTCTACTAGTAAATATCAGTAACAAAAATCGCCTCCAGCCCCCCCTTTGGTCTATGCTACTCCACAACTGCGAGACGAATATTGTAGGTGCGATGTTCACCAATGGCTCTATCGAAAGCTAATAACTTGGTCTATCAAATAATATCCGGTTATAGGGGTAGATATGTCTAATGGACGTATTATCAGGCTGCGGAGTGTCTCGACATGGTTGTTTAGAAACATTTTCCAAATGTTTGTGCGCGGCGTGCTAGTAAAATGCCTTCCTCAAGTTCCACGTGGCCCAACTTCCAACATTGGACGTTTTTTTCACCTCTAGCATGCTAATTGAATATATAGGAATGTTTCTCTACCTCTTCATCATACACGTATGTATGGGCCGGCGGGGCTACTGAAAGAAAATCACCAGCTCTTGAGCCGCAATATTAAACTGCAAGTAACGCCATGTTCCTGCTTCTTCACATGCTACGACAAGCACCTTCAGATGTGCATGATTCTAATTCCTCAAAATGGTATGGATTCCTAATTCTCATCCTTAACAAGCGGCAATCGTCATCTCGGTAACATTAGACACCGTCATGGCGGTTATTATCATTGACTCGTTTGGTCCCAATGGCAGCTACATTTGAGATTTCTTCTCGCACAATGATACCTTCGTTCATGTGTTAGGACTGGTGCTGGTAAGCACTTTGGCAGTAACTGCCGCGATTACATTTCTGATTGTTTGCTGTTTGATATCCCCGGGAAAAAATGATCGGGATGCGAGATGAGAGTAATCTCGCCATATACTTATGAGTCTGGGGGCGGATGGCATGATGTCGTGGGTTGTGGGAGACACAAGTTGCCTCTGACCTCTCAAAGAGCAGATTTATCATCCTAAAGAGAGACATGTGCTTCATGTTTGTCGGGCAATGAATCAGAATTCCTAATGATATGAGATGAACGAGCTGCTGCGCTGGCTTCTGCCTCATTTTGGAAAGTTTTGATCACTCGAAGGTGATACTTTTTTGATGCTTAGATACTCGCCTTAAACTTCAGCGCTTGAAGTAAGATATTTGAAGCAATTTGTTGGGTAAGTTCAAGTAGTCATGCGCATTAAAATCCTACTCCTATCTTCTGACTTTCAATCTCTCTCCTCTTTTTCTGTACATCTGTTGTATGCAAAAGATGCATTTAGGATAGCGAATGCAACCAGCCGTGACCTCGCCTCCCAAGCATTTATGTGGGGGGACTATGGTGCCATAGAGAGTGAAACGCAGTCTAATTCCACTAATTGAGCCAGTGCATTCGGTGGTGGATGATGCTGAGTCAATCAGGCTCAATGCTTGGAAGATGGACGGGCTCATCGAAGGCCTGCAACGGGGTCTTATCCACCCAAACCTTCGTTTTGAGAAGAAGACGACGATAAGTTGTAGTGATGATGACTTCGTGTTCAAGTCAGATAGGTCCTCGTCGTTAACTGACGGAACAAGAGGATGCAGAGTAAGGCATGTCGACGGACTTGCACGTTAAGTTTGCGCCGAAAAATGCCCAGAAGCAGAAATAGGTCGAAGTTAGATGATCATGGCATCTGGGTGGTGATGCCACAGAGATTAGGAGGTGAGTTTGTTGCTGACAAACGCTACTCTGCCCTAATTTTCGATGGTGGCAAGGTATAGGTCGTTGCCCCTTTCTGTTTCCGATCGTACTCGAAGGATTTCATGTGAGATTATCCAATTTGCCGAACTCCTGCTCACGATCACAATTTCAAATTTGAGTTTGAGGCTGTAGACGGTTGGAAGGGAGAAGGCTACTGCTTCTAACCCGTGGGAGGGGAGGTTTCCAAACAACTCACTCTATTGTCCTATTAAGCTCATGCCAGCAACACCAGTGGGAAATGCTATCTCGTCGAGAGGAGACCTCTGCATGCCCGAGTTGCCCTGGCTAGCTTGGCTTGCAGCTTGCAGCGTGGAGAAGAAAGCAGCTTCACTTGCTCGATCAAATTAGCCATGTGCATTGGTCTAATTGGTCTTGTGTTTTCGCAAAAGAATGCGTAAGAACAAAAACAACTTTTATAAGACTTCCCGTGACCGGTATTTGCCAGGATAGTCACACGAAATAATTTCATCTGTGAGATGTGAGAAATAAAGTCAACCTGACGTGCTCTCCGAGCCAGAAGTAGCGCCGGGTCGGCGTTGAATCAAATTTTAATAACTTTGAAAGAGTGCCTTCGATGATTATGGTGTCATTGCAAAAATGAATACATCAAACCTAGGCAACAATAACAACCAGTGGAGCGAATGGTCCTCTGCGGCGGAAAGAGAGGAGGAATTCGCTGCACGACAGCGGTATCACGATCAACCACAGCATGGCTTGAATGTTGCAGCGCCAAATAACAATCATGACAACATTTTCCCTCGCTATGCAGACCACAAATATCGTGACTTCTCCACCTACATCAAGGATGGAAATCGGATAGAAAAACATAAGAAGTCTGACAGGAATTTCCCTGCCAGATTGCATGCGATACTATCCGATAAACAATATTTACACATCATTTCATGGATGCCACACGGCCGTGCGTGGAAAGTAAACAATAAGGAGCTTCTTATGGAGGAGGTAGCCCCCAAATTCTTTGGTCAATCCAAGTACGCTTCATTTGCCAGACAGCTTAGTGGATGGGGGTTCAAAAGGTAAGTTCAAATCAACATTCCTATCTGTATTCAAATTCAAACTCTTACCTTTTCTTTGGAATCAATTGTTTCTGCGTTTCTTTCTCTGGTCTGGAAAAGATTACATCAAACTGGTCCGGGTAAGTACAATAGTATGATTTGTGTATTCAGACAAGTCCTGACATTTATCGTTTCCGTCTAGAAGCTCATTGTTTCGTCCGACATCTCTCTTCATGTATGCATAGACTTCGGATGTTACTACCACGAGTGTTTTCTCCGAGGGCATCCTAAGCTCACGGCCCTCATGAGGAGGGTATCTCCTGGTAAGGGCAAAGTCACCCCGAATATGCATGCGGAGCCTGACTTCTATATCATTGCTGAGCAGCACCCGCTTGAAACGTCAGCTGATGTCCCCGAAAAGGTTGATCAAAGGCCCCTGAAAACAGAAAAGGCTTCCATTTCCGGATCTGGACGCCAGAAATCAGAGCACCAGAGTGATTGTGATCTAGGCGATGAAGTATCAGGTTATAAAGAAGACGATGATCCACTCTTAACAAGGAAAGCAACAGCGCCTAGCTTGGAAAGCATGTCAAATGAACATCAGTGGGATCCATTTGACCTCGAAGTTGATTCTGGACATTTCCCTCCCCATCACCCCGATGGCGAGGCTGCTACTGCACCTGCTACGAATCAGTATGCTGGCAATTGTGGCTCTGCCAATAATTCATTCACTGAGCGTTCGAGTCAATCTCAATCTCGGTCTTTTGCGTCAATGGACGGCACGAAAGGAACTGAGACGACTGCTCAAGAAGGGATGAAGTACAATCCCTTTCCCGAATCACATCAACAGTCAGGATCATATTATCGTGGCCGTGGATATTCTGACCCTTTTCCCACGCCAAATTATCACATGGGTCCTCAGAGTCATACTGGATATTCCATGCATCAAGCTCAACCAGAATATTATGGCAACAATATCAATATCAATCAATACGCTGCACAGCCACCAGGATATGCTGGAGGATACTATTACCCCCCGCCTCATCACCCTCATTCTCAACAGCACGATGTACACAGACACAGACACAACGATATCAACATGCCATCTAATCATTATTGGTACAGGAATCCTTACTACCATAGTTATAACGGTGCACAAGGAATGGCCCACGCTCAAGATTACGCCCAAGCTGCAAATTCAGCACATCCGCACTACCCAGCTCAAGCTCAAGCTCAAGCTCAAGGAGATCGTGGTCATGTCAGCTCGCCTTGTCCACTGCCCACTTTCTCTCCGGCAATGTCGTTTGAAGAAGACGACGAAGAATCCGACTCCAAGCCCAAGCCCCAAACTTGATGTGAATGCAACATGTAAAGGTTAAGTTTAAGTTTGCGTGATATGTTATCATGATGGTTAGTTCTTATTCTATTCTTGGCTCCAAGATTAAGCCTGAAGTCTTTTACTTAGACGGGACTCACAAGTCACGTCTCGACGTGTGTGGAAAGAACCTCGACTGTATTCAATGCCACAGAATGAACACATCACGCGCATCATACATCGTCGCTTTGCACATTGACTTGCACAGATGCATTCAATGAGCAATGAACAAGTAAACTACTCACACAATTCTCTTTCATTAGAACATTGTCAACATCGTCGTAGACGATATCTCCGAAGCGTTAGTTTTCCCTTACCAATTGCATTCACAGGTGACTAAGTTACGACAGCTGCATCACCCAAGCAACCACGCAGTAAGCTTGGATTTCGGCTTCATTTGTGTCACCGCGCTGGTGCTGGTAGGTGCGTGGCTCCAGTTCGCAACTCAAACTCAACATCAACATAGCCATTCACTTTTGAATTTTTAAGCTTTCCACCGGTGATAGGAGTTTATTGCTCCCGTTCACTTACCACGCTAGAGGTGAGAATCTGTTCTCAAGTCCCCTGCCTTACAGCTTCATCTTCAGCTGGGACAGTTCGACATCCCTGGCCCACTTTCAATAACTTGCTGGTTGTAGCCCGAACAAGGGCATGTGACATGCGCAGGATATCATCTGGATAGGCGAAGCTCCCATTTCTCATCCAAGTGGTGAGTAACCCAGTCGAAGCATAGGTTTTCGAGCTCCTCTACCAGTACCAGCTTCTACCAGCCATATTTTCAGCCGTGGTAGCAGTCGCCATTCCAGAGACAAGCCTTTGGTACTTCCTGATTGTCTCCCTCTTATGTTACCTCAACCTCAAGAAAGCTCGGGGTACCTCTTGTTGCGGTATGATCGGCCGTCCGCACCAGTAACGCGGGTGTGCAGCCGGCATGTCGCCGTCTTCGCAGCGGCAGAGTAATGGTGAGTGGTAGTGATAGGCTGTTAGGATTACACGTTCCATTTCATTCTCAACCCCTAAATTTTTGTACACAAAAGATGGTAGTCTCTAGAGAGCAGCTCAACTCAGAATCATCAATTGTTTTCTCGGGGATCACATAAGTAGAAGTTGGAGCCTGTTCAATCAGCATCCGGTCCTCTCAGGAGAAAAGATACATAAGTACAATACTCTAAAGATTTATCTAGTAGCACAGAATCGTACCTGTACTACCCGTGAAGAAGCCTTTCCTAAGATTCACGTCACCACTCGTAAATGAAATCCAGGTACAATTGACAAATCTCTGTCTTCGTTATTTATTTCCGCACGCCGAAGAACGTGCTTTGCTCGTGTTGGATCACTCCTCAATGTATGTACTACGTATGTCAAGATTGTAGATATGTAATTGTTGACGAGGTTTACACGCACCTCTTCATCATTCACGGTATGGGCGGGGCTACTGAAAGAAAATCACCAGCTCTTGAGCCGCAATATATTGAACTGCATGCAACGCCATGTTCCTGCTCCTTCACATGCTACGACAAGCACCTTCAGAAGTGCATGATTCTAATTCCTCAAAATGGTATTAGGAACATCAAGCTCAACCAGAATATTATGGCAACAATATCAATATCAATCAAAACGCTGCACAGCCACCAGGATATGCTGGAGGATACTATTACCCCCCGCCTCATCACCCTCATTCTCACCAGCACAATGTACACAGACACAGACACAACGATATCAACATGCCATCTAATCATTATTGGTACAGGAATCCTTACTACCATAGTTATAACGGTGCACAAGGAATGGCCCACGCTCAAGATTACGCCCAAGCTGCAAATTCAGCACATCCGCACTACCCAGCTCAAGCTCAAGCTCAAGGAGATCGTGGTCATGTCAGCTCGCCTTGTCCACTGCCCACTTTCTCTCCGGCAATGTCTTTTCAAGGGGACGAGGAAAATCCGATTCCAAGCCCAAGCCCCAAATTTGATGTGAATGCAACATGTAAAGGTTAAGTTTAAGTTTGCGTGATATGTTATCATGATGGTTAGTTCTTATTCTATTCTTGGCTCCAAGTTTAAGCCTTAAGTCTTAAAGATTAAAAAGTTTTCTGTCCAAAATGACCAATCCAAATCATAGATTTTGCTTAATATCAACTATACGAAAGCCCCGGTATTGTAAGCTTGGATTTCGGCTTCTTTGTGTCACCGCGCTGGTGCTGGTAGGTGTGTGGCTCCAGTTCGCAACTCAACATCAACATAAGTAGCCACTCACTTCTGAATTTTCATGCTTTCCACCGTTGATAGGAGTGTCTTGCTCAACGTTCACTTACCAAGCTAGAGGTGAGAATCTGTTCTCAAGTCCCCTGCCTTACAGCTTCAGCTTCAGCTGTGATATTTTGACATCCCTGGCCCACTTTCAGTAACTAGCTGGTTGTAGCCCGAACAAGGGCATGTGACATGCGCGATCGCACATAGGATATCATCTGCACTGGCTGAAGCTCCCATTTCTCATCCAAGTGGTGAATAACCCAGCGAAAACCTACCAGTACCAGCTTCTACCAGCCATATTTTCAGCCGTGGTAGCAGTCGCCATTCTAGAGACAAGCCTTTGGTACTTCCTGATTGTCTCCCTCTTATGTTACCTCAACCTCAACACAGCTCGGGGTACCTCTTGTTGCGGTATGATCGGCCGTCCGCATCAGTAACGCGGTGTGCAGCCGGCATGTCGCCGTCTTCGCAGCGGCAGGGTAATGTTAAATGGTAGTGATAGGCTGTTAGGATTACACGTTCCATTTCATTTCATTTCATTTCATTCTCAACCCCTAAATTTTTGTACACAAAAGATGGTAGTCTCTAGAGAGCAGCTCAACTCAGAATCATCAATTGTTTTCTTGAGGATCACATACCTAAGTACATAGATGATGAGCCTGTTCAATCATGCATCTGGTCCTCTCGGAGAAAAGATACAGAAGTAGTAGAGATTTATCTAGTGGGGCAGAATCGTACCTGTACCTACCGACCCGTGAAGAAGCCTTTCCTAAGATTCACGTCACCACTCGTAAATGAAATCCAGGTACAAATCGGACAAAACTCCTAACAAGACTTTTCCCGCCAATGCCGAAGAACGTGCTTTGCCCTGTTGATCACTCCTCACTTGAACTCACTCCTCTCTCTATATTTTAGATACATAGTGTAATTGTTGACGAGGTTTACACGCACCTCTCACCTCTTCATCATTCACAGGGCTACTGAATGAAAATCACCAGCTCTTGAGCCGCAATATATTGAACTGCAAGCAACGCCATGTTCCTGCTCCTACACATGCTACGACAAGCACCTTCAGATGTGCATGATTCTAATTCCTCAAAATGGTATGGATTCCTAATTCTCATCCTCAACATAGCGGCAATCGTCATCTCGGTAATATTAGACACCGTCATGGCGGTTATTATCATTGACTCGTTTGGTCCCAATGGCAGCTACATTTGAGATTTCTTCTCGCACAATGATACCTTCATTCATGTTTTAGGACTGGTGCTGGTAAGAACTTTGGCAGCAACTGCCGCGATTACATTTCTGTTTGTTTGCTGTTTGATATCCCCGGAAAAAATTGATGAGGATGAGAGATGAGTGTAATCTCGCCTTTGAGTCTGGGGGCGGATGGCATGATGTCGTGGGTCGTGGGAGACACAAGTTGCCTCTGACCTCTCAAGAGCAGATTTATCGTCCTAAAGAGAGACAACGAGTTTCTTGAGCAACGGTCAATTAGATATCCTACAGGACAAAAATGGGCTGGTTTGCTGACATATGCCTCTGTTTCGGAAATGCAAGATCAAGGTATGTTTTGCACCACTCGACGGTGATACTTTTGATGTTTTACTCGCCCAAGCGTTCGACTTGAAACTTGAGATATTTGAAGCTATTTGGTGCTGGAATCAATTCGGTGCCGAAATCAGTGCTGTCCGTTCATACTATATGCCCTGGCTCACAATACTCTTTTGCGCCGCCTTATTTCGGAAACACAAGAGAAAGGTATGTTTTGCACACCACTCGACGGTGATACTGTTGATTGTTGATGCTTAATTCGCCCAAGCGTGCCATTTATTGCTTGAAGTAATATTTGGAGCAAGATGGTGATGTAAGTAGGGATGTACATTCAGAATGCATGCTCTGGCTTGCGAGATTCTTACCTCTTTTTCTTTGCATCTGTTGTATGAAACAGATGCATTTGGGAGTACAGAGAATGCACCCAGCCGTGACCTCTCTTCCCACAATGTGTAGATATGTGTGGGGGATTGCGCCATTAAGAAGGGAACGCTGTCTAATTTCACGGATTGAGTCATACATCTGATGGTGGATGATGCCGAGTCAATTAGGGTCAATGCTAGAAGACGGACGGGTGCATTGAACAGAGTTAAGCAGAATGGGTACGACCAGACCTTAAAAAGGGTGATGACTCCATGCTCAAGTCAGATAGGACCACATCGTAATGATGGAGCAAGAGGAGATACAAGTAAGGCAGGTCGACGGACTCTCTCCCCACTTCGTTTGCGCCGAAATAAGCTCCAGAAGCAGAAGTATAGGTCAATATTGAGATGATCATGGCATCTGGGGGATGATGCCACAGAGATTGGGGGTTGATGCTTACGAACACAACTCTCTCCTACTTTTCGATTTTGATAAGGGGAAGGTCATTGCCCATATCCGCTTCCGATCGTACTCGAAGTATTTCATTACACATTTCGAAAGTTGCCGAGCGAACCCCAGTTCAAGTGCCACCACTTGAAATTTGAACTACAAGGTAGAGAAGACTGCCGTGGGAGAGGAGATTTCCAAAAGTGGTCATCGTGGTTAACGCATGCCAACGACCTCTAGGGTTGAAAATGCCATCATCGTTTGATGGGGGGAGAGTCCATTGCCCTGCTGCCTGCTGCCTGGGCAGTGAAAAGAATGGGGTTTGGTCAACTCGCGAGCAAATTAGCCATGTGCATTGGGCTACTGAAAGAAAATCACCAGCTCTTGAGCCGCAATATATTGAACTGCAAGTAACGCCATGTTCCTGCTTCTTCACATGCTACGGCAAGCACCTTCAGATGTGCATGATTCTAATTCCTCAAAATGGTATGGATTCCTAATTCTCATCCTTAACAAGCGGCAATCGTCATCTCGGTAATATTAGACACCGTCATGGCGGTTATTATCATTGACTCGTTTGGTCCCAATGGCAGCTACATTTCGAGATTTCTTCTCGCACAATGATACCTTCGTTCATGTGTTAGGACTGATGCTGGTAAGAACTTTGGCAGTAACTGCCGTGATTACATTTCTGATTGTTTGCTGTTTGATATCCCCGGGAAAAAATGATCGGGATGCGAGATGAGAGTAATCTTGCCATATACTTATGAGTCTGGGGGCGGATGGGGTGATTTCGTGGGTCGTGGGAGACACAAGTTGCCTCTGACCTCTCAAAGAGCAGATTTATCGTCCTCAAAGAGAGACATGTGCTTCATGTTTGTCGGGCAATGAATCAGAATTCCTAATGATATGAGATGAACGAGCTGCTGCGCTGGCTTCTGCCTCATTTTGGAAAGTTTTGATCACTCGAAGGTGATACTTTTTTGATGCTTAGATACTCGCCTTAAACTTCAGCGCTTGAAGTAAGATACTTATTTGAAGCAATTTGTTGGGTAAGTTCAAGTAGTCGTGCGCATTAAAATCCTACTCCTATCTTCTGACTTTCAACCTCTCTCCTCTTTTTCTGTACATCTGTTGTATGCAAAAGATGCATTTAGGATAGCGAATGCAACCAGCCGTGACCTCGCCTCCCAAGCATTTATGTGGGGGGACTATGGTGCCATCGAGAGGGAAACGCAGTCTAATTCCACTCATTGAGCCAGTGCATTCGGTGGTGGATGATGCTGAGTCAATCAGGCTCAATGCTTGGAAGACGGACGGGCTCATCGAAGGCCTGCAACTGGGTCTTATCCACCCAAACCTTCGTTTTGAGAAGAAGACGACGATAAGTTGTAGTGATGATGACTTCGTGTTCAAGTCAGATAGGTCCTCGTCGTTAACTGACGGAACAAGAGGATGCAGAGTAAGGCATGTCGACGGACTTGCAATTTAAGTTTGCGCCGAAAAATGCCCAGAAGCAGAAATAGGTCGAAGATGATCATGGCATCTGGGTGGTGATGCAACAGGGATTAGGAGGTGAGTTTGTTGCTGACAAACGCTACTCTGCCCTAATTTTCGATGGTGGCAAGGTATAGGTCGTTGCCCCTTTCTGTTTCCGATCGTACTCGAAGGATTTCATGTGAGATTATCCAATTTGCCGAACTCCTGCTCACGATCACAATTTCAAATTTGAGTTTGAGGCTGTAGACGGTTGGAAGGGAGAAGGCTACTGCTTCTAACCCGTGAGAGGGGAGGTTTCCAAACAACTCACTCTATTGTCCTATTAAGCTCATGCCAGCAACACCAGTGGGAAATGCTATCTCGTCGAGAGGAGACCTCTGCATGCCCGAGTTGCCCTGGCTAGCTTGGCTTGCAGCTTGCAGCGTGGAGAAGAAAGCAGCTTCATTTGCTCGATCAAATTAGCCATGTGCATTAGGTCTAATTGGTCTTGTGTTTTCGCAAAAGAATGCGTAAGAACAAAAACAACTTTTACAAGACTTCCCGTGACCGGTATTTGCCGGGATAGTCACACGTCACACGAAATAATTTCATCTGTGAGATGTGAGAAATTAAGTCCGAGCTAGAAGTAGCTCGGGTCGGCGTTGAATCAAATTTTAATAACTTTGAAAGAGTGCCTTCGATGATTATGGTGTCATTGCAAAAATGAATACATCAAGCCAAGGCAACAATAACAACCAGTGGAGCGAATGGTCCTCTGCGGCGGAGAGAGAGGAGGAATTCGCTGCACGACAGCGGTATCACGATCAAGCTCAACCTCAGCACGGATTGAATGTTGCAGCGATGCCAAATAATAACCATGACAACATTTTCCCTCGCTATGCAGACCACACATATCGTGACTTCTCCACCTACATCAAGGATGGAAATCGGATAGAAAAACATAAGAAGTCTGACAGGAATTTCCCTGCCAGATTGCATGCGATACTATCCGATAAACAATATTTACACATCATTTCATGGATGCCACACGGCCGTGCGTGGAAAGTAAACAATAAGGAGCTTCTCATGGAGGAGGTTGCTCCGAAATTCTTTGGTCAATCCAAGTACGCTTCATTTGCCAGACAGCTTAGTGGATGGGGGTTCAAAAGGTAAGTTCAAATCAACATTCCTATCTGTATTCAAATTCAAACTCTTACCTTTTCTTTGGAATCAATTGTTTCTGCGTTTCTTTCTCTGGTCTGGAAAAGATTACATCAAACTGGTCCGGGTAAGTACAACAGTATGATTTGTGTATTCAGACAAGTCCTGACATTTATCGTTTCCGTCTAGAAGCTCATTGTTTCGTCCGACATCTCTCTTCATGTATGCATAGACTTCGGATGTTACTACCACGAGTGTTTTCTCCGAGGGCATCCTAAGCTCACGGCCCTCATGAGGAGAGTATCTCCTGGTAAGGGCAAAGTCACCCCGAATATGCACGCGGAGCCTGACTTCTATATCATTGCTGAGCAGCACCCGCTTGAAACGCCAGCTGATGTCCCCGAAAAGGTTGATCAAAGGCCCCTGAAAATAGAAAAGGCTTCCATTTCCGGTTCTGGACGCCAGAAATCAGAGCGCCCGAGTGATTGTGATCTAGGCGATGAAGTATCAGGTTATAAAGAAGACGATGATCCACTCTTAACAAGGAAAGCAACAGCGCCTAGCTTGGAAAGCATGTCAAATGAACATCAGTGGGATCCATTTGACCTCGAAGTTGATTCTGGACATTTCCCTCCCCATCACCCCGATGGCGAGGCTGCTACTGCACCTGCTACGAATCAGTATGCTGGCAATTGTGGCTCTGCCAATAATTCATTCACTGAGCGTTCGAGTCAATCTCAATCTCGGTCTTTTGCGTCAATGGACGGCACGAAAGGAACTGAGACGACTGCTCAAGAAGGGATGAAGTACAATCCCTTTCCCGAATCACATCAACAGTCAGGATCATATTATCGTGGCCGTGGATATTACCCTTTTCCCACGCCAAATTATCACATGGGTCCTCAGAGTCATACTGGATATTCCATGCATCAAGCTCAACCAGAATATTATGGCAACAATATCAATATCAATCAATACGCTGCACAGCCACCAGGATATGCTGGAGGATACTATTACCCCCCGCCTCATCACCCTCATTCTCAACAGCACGATGTACACAGACACAGACACAACGATATCAACATGCCATCTAATCATTATTGGTACAGGAATCCTTACTACCATAGTTATAACGGTGCACAAGGAATGGCCCACGCTCAAGATTACGCCCAAGCTGCAAATTCAGCACATCCGCACTACCCAGCTCAAGCTCAAGCTCAAGCTCAAGGAGATCGTGGTCATGTCAGCTCGCCTTGTCCACTGCCCACTTTCTCTCCGGCAATGTCGTTTCAAGAAGACGACGAAGAATCCGACTCCAAGCCCAAGCCCCAAACTTGATGTGAATGCAACATGTAAAGGTTAAGTTTAAGTTTGCGTGATATGTTATCATGATGCTTAGTTCATATTCTATTCTTGGCTCCAAGATTAAGCCTGAAGTCTTTTACTTAGACGGGACTCACAAGTCACGTCTCGACGTGTGTGGAAAGAACCTCGACTGTATTCAATGCCACAGAATGAACACATCACGTGCATCATACATCGTCGCTTTGCACATTGACTTGCACAGATGCTCAGCATTCAATGAGCAATGAACAAGTAAACTACTCACACAATTCTCTTTCATTAGAACATTGTCAACATCGTCGTAGACGATATCTCCGAAGCGTTAGTTTTCCCTTACCAATTGCATTCACAGGTGACTAAGTTACGACAGCTGCATCACCCAAGCAACCACGCAGTAAGCTTGGATTTCGGCTCCTTTGTGTCACCGCGCTGGTGCTGGTAGGTGTGTGGCTCCAGTTCGCAACTCAAACTCAACATCAACATAGCCATTCACTTTTGAATTTTTAAGCTTTCCACCTGTGATAGGAGTTTATTGCTCCCGTTCACTTACCACGCTAGAGGTGAGAATCTGTTCTCAAGTCCCCTGCCTTACAGCTTCATCTTCAGCTGGGACAGTTCGACATCCCTGGCCCACTTTCAATAACTTGCTGGTTGTAGCCCGAACAAGGGCATGTGACATGCGCAGGATATCATCTGGATAGGCGAAGCTCCCATTTCTCATCCAAGTGGTGAGTAACCCAGTCGAAGCATAGGTTTTCGAGCTCCTCTACCAGTACCAGCTTCTACCAGCCATATTTTCAGCCGTGGTAGCAGTCGCCATTCCAGAGACAAGCCTTTGGTACTTCCTGATTGTCTCCCTCTTATGTTACCTCAACCTCAAGAAAGCTCGGGGTACCTCTTGTTGCGGTATGATCGGCCGTCCGCACCAGTAACGCGGGTGTGCAGCCGGCATGTCGCCGTCTTCGCAGCGGCAGAGTAATGGTGAGTGGTAGTGATAGGCTGTTAGGATTACACGTTCCATTTCATTCTCAACCCCTAAATTTTTGTACACAAAAGATGGTAGTCTCTAGAGAGCAGCTCAACTCAGAATCATCAATTGTTTTCTCGGGGATCACATAAGTAGAAGTTGGAGCCTGTTCAATCAGCATCCGGTCCTCTCAGGAGAAAAGATACATAAGTACAATACTCTAAAGATTTATCTAGTAGCACAGAATCGTACCTGTACTACCCGTGAAGAAGCCTTTCCTAAGATTCACGTCACCACTCGTAAATGAAATCCAGGTACAATTGACAAATCTCTGTCTTCGTTATTTATTTCCGCACGCCGGAGAACGTGCTTTGCTCGTGTTGGATCACTCCTCAATGTATGTACTACGTATGTCAAGATTGTAGATATGTAATTGTTGACGAGGTTTACACGCACCTCTTCATCATTCACGGTATGGGCGGGGCTACTGAAAGAAAATCACCAGCTCTTGAGCGCAATATATTGAACTGCATGCAACGCCATGTTCCTGCTCCTTCACATGCTACGACAAGCACCTTCAGAAGTGCATGATTCTAATTCCTCAAAATGGTATTAGGAACATCAAGCTCAACCAGAATACTTATGGCAACAATATCAATATCAATCAAAACGCTGCACAGCCACCAGGATATGCTGGAGGATACTATTACCCCCCGCCTCATCACCCTCATTCTCACCAGCACAATGTACACAGACACAGCCACAACGATATCAACATGCCATCTAATCATTATTGGTACAGGAATCCTTACTACCATAGTTATAACGGTGCACAAGGAATGGCCCACGCTCAAGATTACGCCCAAGCTGCAAATTCAGCACATCCGCACTACCCAGCTCAAGCTCAAGCTCAAGCTCAAGGAGATCGTGGTCATGTCAGCTCGCCTTGTCCTCTGCCCACTTTCTCTCCGGCAATGTCTTTTCAAGGGGACGAGGAAAATCCGATTCCAAGCCCAAGCCCCAAATTTGATGTGAATGCAACATGTAAAGGTTAAGTTTAAGTTTGCGTGATATGTTATCATGCTTATTCTATTCTTGGCTCCAAGTTTAAGCCTTAAGTCTTAAAGATTAAAAAGTTTTCTGTCCAAAATGACCAATCCAAATCATAGATTTTGCTTAATATCAACTATACGAAAGCCCCGGTATTGTAAGCTTGGATTTCGGCTTCTTTGTGTCACCGCGCTGGTGCTGGTAGGTGTGTGGCTCCAGTTCGCAACTCAACATCAACATAAGTAGCCACTCACTTTTGAATTTTCATGCTTTCCACCGTTGATAGGAGTGTCTTGCTCAACGTTCACTTACCAAGCTAGAGGTGAGAATCTGTTCTCAAGTCCCCTGCCTTACAGCTTCAGCTTCAGCTGTGATATTTTGACATCCCTGGCCCACTTTCAGTAACTAGCTGGTTGTAGCCCGAACAAGGGCATGTGACATGCGCGATCGCACATAGGATATCATCTGCACTGGCTGAAGCTCCCATTTCTCATCCAAGTGGTGAATAACCCAGCGAAAACCTACCAGTACCAGCTTCTACCAGCCATATTTTCAGCCGTGGTAGCAGTCGCCATTCTAGAGACAAGCCTTTGGTACTTCCTGATTGTCTCCCTCTTATGTTACCTCAACCTCAACACAGCTCGGGGTACCTCTTGTTGCGGTATGATCGGCCGTCCGCATCAGTAACGCGGTGTGCAGCCGGCATGTCACCGTCTTCGCAGCGGCAGGGTAATGTTAAATGGTAGTGATAGGCTGTTAGGATTACACGTTCCATTTCATTTCATTCTCAACCCCTAAATTTTTGTACACAAAAGATGGTAGTCTCTAGAGAGCAGCTCAACTCAGAATCATCAATTGTTTTCTTGAGGATCACATACCTAAGTACATAGATGATGAGCCTGTTCAATCATGCATCTGGTCCTCTCGGAGAAAAGATACAGAAGTAGTAGAGATTTATCTAGTAGCGCAGAATCGTACCTGTACTACCGACCCGTGAAGAAGCCTTTCCTAAGATTCACGTCACCACTCGTAAATGAAATCCAGGTACAAATCGGACAAAACTCCTAACAAGACTTTTCCCGCCAATGCCGAAGAACGTGCTTTGCCCTGTTGGATCACTCCTCACTTGAACTCACTCCTCTCTCTATATTTTAGATACATAGTGTAATTGTTGACGAGGTTTACACGCACCTCTCACCTCTTCATCATTCACAGGGCTACTGAATGAAAATCACCAGCTCTTGAGCCGCAATATATTGAACTGCAAGCAACGCCATGTTCCTGCTCCTACACATGCTACGACAAGCACCTTCAGATGTGCATGATTCTAATTCCTCAAAATGGTATGGATTCCTAATTCTCATCCTCAACATAGCGGCAATCGTCATCTCGGTAATATTAGACACCGTCATGGCGGTTATTATCATTGACTCGTTTGGTCCCAATGGCAGCTACATTTCAGATTTCTTCTCGCACAATGATACCTTCATTCATGTGTTAGGACTGATGCTGGTAAGAACTTTGGCAGCAACTGCCGCGATTACATTTCTGATTGTTTGCTGTTTGATATCCCCGGAAAAAAATGATCGGGATGAGAGATGAGTGTAATCTCGCCTTTGAGTCTGGGGGCGGATGGGGTGATTTCGTGGGTCGTGGGAGACACAAGTTGCCTCTGACCTCTCAAAGAGCAGATTTATCGTCCTCAAAGAGAGACATGTGCTTCATGTTTGTCGGGCAATGAATCAGAATTCCTAATGATATGAGATGAACGAGCTGCTGCGCTGGCTTCTGCCTCATTTTGGAAAGTTTTGATCACTCGAAGGTGATACTTTTTTGATGCTTAGATACTCGCCTTAAACTTCAGCGCTTGAAGTAAGATACTTATTTGAAGCAATTTGTTGGGTAAGTTCAAGTAGTCGTGCGCATTAAAATCCTACTCCTATCTTCTGACTTTCAACCTCTCTCCTCTTTTTCTGTACATCTGTTGTATGCAAAAGATGCATTTAGGATAGCGAATGCAACCAGCCGTGACCTCGCCTCCCAAGCATTTATGTGGGGGGACTATGGTGCCATCGAGAGGGAAACGCAGTCTAATTCCACTCATTGAGCCAGTGCATTCGGTGGTGGATGATGCTGAGTCAATCAGGCTCAATGCTTGGAAGACGGACGGGCTCATCGAAGGCCTGCACTGGGTCTTATCCACCCAAACCTTCGTTTTGAGAAGAAGACGACGATAAGTTGTAGTGATGATGACTTCGTGTTCAAGTCAGATAGGTCCTCGTCGTTAACTGACGGAACAAGAGGATGCAGAGTAAGGCATGTCGACGGACTTGCAATTTAAGTTTGCGCCGAAAAATGCCCAGAAGCAGAAATAGGTCGAAGATGATCATGGCATCTGGGTGGTGATGCAACAGGGATTAGGAGGTGAGTTTGTTGCTGACAAACGCTACTCTGCCCTAATTTTCGATGGTGGCAAGGTATAGGTTGTTGCCCCTTTCTGTTTCCGATCGTACTCGAAGGATTTCATGTGAGATTATCCAATTTGCCGAACTCCTGCTCACGATCACAATTTCAAATTTGAGGCTGTAGACGGTTGGAAGGGAGAAGGCTACTGCTTCTAACCCGTGAGAGGGGAGGTTTCCAAACAACTCACTCTATTGTCCTATTAAGCTCATGCCAGCAACACCAGTGGGAAATGCTATCTCGTCGAGAGGAGACCTCTGCATGCCCGAGTTGCCCTGGCTAGCTTGGCTTGCAGCTTGCAGCGTGGAGAAGAAAGCAGCTTCATTTGCTCGATCAAATTAGCCATGTGCATTGGTCTAATTGGTCTTGTGTTTTCGCAAAAGAATGCGTAAGAACAAAAACAACTTTTACAAGACTTCCCGTGACCGGTATTTGCCGGGATAGTCACACGTCACACGAAATAATTTCATCTGTGAATGAGATGTGAGAAATTAAGTCCGAGCTAGAAGTAGCTCGGATCGGCGTTGAATCAAAATTTTAATAACTTTGAAAGAGTGCCTTCGATGATTATGGTGTCATTGCAAAAATGAATACATCAAACCAAGGCAACAATAACAACCAGTGGAGCGAATGGTCCTCTGCGGCGGAGAGAGAGGAGGAATTCGCTGCACGACAGCGGTATCACGATCAAGCTCAACCTCAGCACGGATTGAATGTTGCAGCGATGCCAAATAATAACCATGACAACATTTTCCCTCGCTATGCAGACCACACATATCGTGACTTCTCCACCTACATCAAGGATGGAAATCAGATAGAAAAACATAAGAAGTCTGACAGGAATTTCCCTGCCAGATTGCATGCGATACTATCCGATAAACAATATTTACACATCATTTCATGGATGCCACACGGCCGTGCGTGGAAAGTAAACAATAAGGAGCTTCTCATGGAGGAGGTTGCTCCGAAATTCTTTGGTCAATCCAAGTACGCTTCATTTGCCAGACAGCTTAGTGGATGGGGGTTCAAAAGGTAAGTTCAAATCAACATTCCTATCTGTATTCAAATTCAAACTCTTACCTTTTCTTTGGAATCAATTGTTTCTGCGTTTCTTTCTCTGGTCTGGAAAAGATTACATCAAACTGGTCCGGGTAAGTACAAAATAGTATGATTTGTGTATTCAGACTAGTCCTGACATTTATCGTTTCCGTCTAGAAGCTCATTGTTTCGTCCGACATCTCTCTTCATGTATGCATAGACTTCGGATGTTACTACCACGAGTGTTTTCTCCGAGGGCATCCTAAGCTCACGGCCCTCATGAGGAGGGTATCTCCTGGTAAGGGCAAAGTCACCCCGAATATGCACGCGGAGCCTGACTTCTATATCATTGCTGAGCAGCACCCGCTTGAAACGCCAGCTGATGTCCCCGAAAAGGTTGATCAAAGGCCCCTGAAAACAGAAAAGGCTTCCATTTCCGGTTCTGGACGCCAGAAATCAGAGCACCCGAGTGATTGCGATCTAGGCGATGAAGTATCAGGTTATAAAGAAGACGATGATCCACTCTTAACAAGGAAAGCAGCAGAGCCTAGCAAAAGCATGTCAAATGAACATCAGTGGGATCCATTTGACCTCGAAGTTGATTCTGGACATTTCCCTCCCCATCATCCCGATGCCGAGGCTGCTACTGCATCTGCTATGAATCAGTGTGCTGGCAATTGCAACTCTGCCAATAGTTCATTCACTGAGCGTTCAAGTCAATCTCAATCTCGGTCTTTTGCGTCAATGGACGGCACGAAAGGAACTGAGACGAATGCTCAAGAAGGGATGAAGTACAATCCTTTTCTCGAATCACATCAACAGTCAGGATCATATTATCGTGGCCGTGGATATTCTGACCCTTTTCCCACGCCAAATCATCACATGGGTCCTCAGAGTCATACTGGATATCCCATGCATCAAGCTGAACCAGAATACTATGGCAACAATATCAATATCAATCAATACGCTGCACAGCCACCAGGATATGCTGGAGGATACTATTACCCCCCGCCTCATCACCCTCATTCTCAACAGCACGATGTACACAGACACAGACACAACGATATCAACATGCCATCTAATCATTATTGGTACAGGAATCCTTACTACCATAGTTATAACGGTGCACAAGGAATGGCCCACGCTCAAGGTTACGCCCACGCTGCAAATTCAGCACATCCGCACTACCCAGCTCAAGCTCAAGCTCAAGGAGATCGTGGTCATGTCAGCTCGCCTTGTCCACTGCCCACTTTCTCTCCGGCAATGTCGTTTCAAGGGGACGACGAAGAATCCGACTCCAAGCCCAAGCCCAAAACTTGATGTGAATGCAACATGTAAAGGTTTAGTTTACGTTTGCGTGATTATTATCATGATGGTTAGTTCATATTCTATTCTTGGCTCCAAGATTAAGCCTGAAGTCTTTTACTTAGACGGGACTCACAAGTCACGTCTCGACGTGTGTGGAAAGAACCTCGACTGTATTCAATGCCACAGAATGAACACATCACGCGCATCATACATCGTCGCTTTGCACATTGACTTGCACAGATGCATTCAATGAGCAATGAACAAGTAAACTACTCACACAATTCTCTTTCATTAGAACATTGTCAACATCGTCGTAGACGATATCTCCGAAGCGTTAGTTTTCCCTTACCAATTGCATTCACAGGTGACTAAGTTACGACAGCTGCATCACTCAAGCAACCACGCAGTAAGCTTGGATTTCGGCTCCTTTGTGTCACCGCGCTGGTAGGTGTGTGGCTCCAGTTCGCAACTCAAACTCAACATCAACATAGCCATTCACTTTTGAATTTTTAAGCTTTCCACCGGTGATAGGAGTTTACTGCTCCCGTTCACTTACCACGCTAGAGGTGAGAATCTGTTCTCAAGTCCCCTGCCTTACAGCTTCATCTTCAGCTGGGACAGTTCGACATCCCTGGCCCACTTTCAATAACTTGCTGGTTGTAGCCCGAACAAGGGCATGTGACATGCGCAGGATATCATCTGGAGAGGCGAAGCTCCCATTTCTCATTCAAGTGGTGAGTAACCCAGTCGAAGCATAGGTTTTCGAGCTCCTCTACTAGTACCAGCTTCTACCAGCCATATTTTCAGTCGTGGTAGCAGCCGCCATTCTAGAGACAAGCCTTTGGTACTTCCTGATTTTCTCCCTCTTATGTTACCTCAACCTCAAGAAAGCTCGGGGTACCTCTTGTTGCGGTATGATCGGCCGTCCGCACCAGTAACGCGGGTGTGCAGCCGGCATGTCGCCGTCTTCGCAGCGGCAGAGTAATGGTGAGTGGTAGTGATAGGCTGTTAGGATTACACGTTCCATTTCATTCTCAACCCCTAAATTTTTGTACACAAAAGATGGTAGTCTCTAGAGAGCAGCTCAACTCAGAATCATCAAATGTTTTCTCGGGGATCACATAAGTAGAAGTTGGAGCCTGTTCAATCAGCATCCGGTCCTCTCAGGAGAAAAGATACATAAGTACCTAAAGATTTATCTAGTAGCACAGAATCGTACCTGTACTACCCGTGAAGAAGCCTTTCCTAAGATTCACGTCACCACTGATAAATGAAATCCAGGTACAAATTGACAAATCTCTGTCTTCATTATATATTTATTCCCGCATGCCGAAGAACGTGCTTTGCTCGTGTTGGATCACTCCTCAATGTAGTATGTACTACGTATGTCAAGATTTTAGATATGTAATTGTTGACGAGGTTTACACGCACCTCTTCATCATTCACGGTATGGGCGGGGCTACTGAATGAAAATCACCAGCTCTTGAGCGCAATATATTGAACTGCATGCAACGCCATGTTCCTGCTCCTTCACGTGCTACGACAAGCACCTTCAGATGTGCATGATTCTAATTCCTCAAAATGGTATGGATTCCTAATTCTCATCCTCAACATAGCGGCAATCGTCATCTCGGTAATATTAGACACCGTCATGGCGGTTATTATCATTGACTCGTTTGGTCCCAATGGCAGCTACATTTCAGATTTCTTCTCGCACAATGATACCTTTATTCATGTGTTAGGACTGATGCTGGTAAGAACTTTGGCAGTAACTGCCGCGATTACATTTCTGATTGTTTGCTGTTTGATATCCCCGGAAAAAAATGATCGGGATGAGAGATGAGTGTAATCTCGCCTTTGAGTCTGGGGGCGGATGGGGTGATGTCGTGGGAGGCACAAGTTGCCTCTGACCTCTCGAAGAGCAGATTTATCGTCCTCAAGGAGAGACATATGCTCAATGTTAAACTTTTGTTGGCACGAGTTTCTTGGGCAACGGTGAATTAGATATCCTACAGGACAAAAAATGGGCTGGTTTGCTGACATATGCCTCTCTTTCGGAAATGCAAGATCAAAGTATGTTTTGCACCACTCGACGGTGATACTTTTGATGTTTTACTCGCCCAAGCGTTCGACTTGAAACTTGAGATATTAGAAGCTATTTGGTGCTGGAATCAGTGCTGTCGGTTAATGCCATACTTATGCTCTGGCTCACAATACTCTTTCATTTCGGAAACACAAGAGAAAGGAATGTTTTGCACACCACTCGACGGTGATACTGTTGATTGTTGATGCTTAATTCGCCCAAGCGTGCCATTTATTGCTTGGAGTAATATTTGAAGCAAGATGGTGATGTAAGTAGGGATGTTCATTCAGAATGCATGCTCTGGCTTGCGAGATTCTTTCCTCTTCCTCTGTGCATCTGTTGTATGAAACAGATGCATTTGGTAGTACAGAGAATGCACCCAGCCGCGACCTCTCTTCCCACAAATGATTTAGATGTGTGTGGGGGATTGCGCCATAAAGAAGGAAACGCTGTCTAATTTCACGGGTTGAGTCATGCATCTGATGGTGGATGATGCCCAGTCAATTAGGGTCAATGCTTGAAGACGGACGGGTGCATCGAAGGTCGTAGGTCCGCAACAGAGTTAAGCAGAATGGGTACGACCAGACCATAAAAAGGGTGATGACTCCATGCTCAAGTCAGATAGGACCACATCGTATGATGGAGCAAGAGGATACAAGTAAGGCAGGTCGACGGACTCTCTCCCCACTTATTTTGCGCCGAAATAAGCTCCAGAAGCAGAAGTATAGGTCGATATTGAGATGATCATGGCATCTGGGGGATGATGCCACAGAGGTTAGGGGTTGAAGCTTACAAACACAACTCTCTCCTACTTTTCGATGTTGGTAAGGGGAAGGTCATTGCCCATATCCGCTTCCGATTGTACTCGAAGGATTTCATGTGAGATAACCCAATTCGAAAGTTGCCGAGCGAACCCCAGTTCAATGCCACCACTTGAAATTTGAACTAAATACAAGGTAGAGAAGACTGCCGTGGGAGAGAAGATTTCCAAAAGTAGTCATCGTGGTTAACGCATGCCAACGACCTCTAGAGTTGAAAATGCCACTCGTTGATGAGGAGTGAGAGTCCATTGCCCTGCTGCCTGGGCAGTGAATGGGGTTCGGTCAACTCGCGAGCAAATTAGCCATGTGCATTAGTCTAACTGGTCTTGTGTTTTCGCAAAAGAATGCAAAAGAACAAGATCAGCTTTTACAAGACTGCCCGTGACCAAAAGCACGCGCCTCGAACGCGCCCTTTTCATTCTTTCTTAGGAGTATTCGTTGTTATGTAATGTGGCTAGAACTTGCGCTACATGATTGTAAACGTGACGTTGAAGCGGCTTTGGTCTCTAGAGCTACCGGTTGCATTTTTGAATCAACGTTACATAGAGATGTGTAGTTTGTTTACATCATTTATGACGTGCTGAAATGAATCCATCAAACCAAGGCAACAATAACAACCAGACCATTCACTCAAATCGAGATAGAGAGGAGGAATTCGCTGCACGACAGCGGTATCACGATCAAGCTCAACCTCAGCACGGATTGAATGTTGCAGCGATGCCAAATAATAACCATGACAACATTTTCCCTCGCTATGCAGACCACACATATCGTGACTTCTCCACCTACATCAAGGATGGAAATCGGATAGAAAAACATAAGAAGTCTGACAGGAATTTCCCTGCCAGATTGCATGCGATACTATCCGATAAACAATATTTACACATCATTTCATGGATGCCACACGGCCGTGCGTGGAAAGTAAACAATAAGGAGCTTCTCATGGAGGAGGTTGCTCCGAAATTCTTTGGTCAATCCAAGTACGCTTCATTTGCCAGACAGCTTAGTGGATGGGGGTTCAAAAGGTAAGTTCAAATCAACATTCCTATCTGTATTCAAATTCAAACTCTTACCTTTACTTTGGAATCAATTGTTTCTGCGTTTCTTTCTCTTGTCTGGAAAAGATTACATCAAACTGGTCCGGGTAAGTACAAATAGTATGATTTGTGTATTCAGACAAGTCCTGACATTTATCGTTTCCGTCTAGAAGCTCATTGTTTCGTCCGACATCTCTCTTCATGTATGCATAGACTTCGGATGTTACTACCACGAGTGTTTTCTCCGAGGGCATCCTAAGCTCACGGCCCTCATGAGGAGGGTATCTCCTGGTAAGGGCAAAGTCACCCCGAATATGCACGCGGAGCCTGACTTCTATATCATTGCTGAGCAGTACCCGCTTGAAACGCCAGCTGATGTCCCCGAAAAGGTTGATCAAAGGCCCCTGAAAACAGAAAAGGCTTCAATTTCCGGTTCTGGACGCCAGAAATCAGAGCACCCGAGTGATTGCGATCTAGGCGATGAAGTATCAGGTTATAAAGAAGACGATGATCCACTCTTAACAAGGAAAGCAGCAGAGCCTAGCAAAAGCATGTCAAATGAACATCAGTGGGATCCATTTGACCTCGAAGTTGATTCTGGACATTTCCCTCCCCATCATCCCGATGCCGAGGCTGTTAATGCATCTGCTATGAATCAGTGTGCTGGCAATTGCAACTCTGCCAATAGTTCATTCACTGAGCGTTCGAGTCAATCTCAATCTCGGTCTTTTGCGTCAATGGACGGCACGAAAGGAACTGAGACGAATGCTCAAGAAGGGATGAAGTACAATCCTTTTCTCGAATCACATCAACAGTCAGAATCATATTTTGGTGGCCGTGGATATTCTGACCCTTTTCCCACGCCAAATCATCACATGGGTCCTCAGAGTCATACTGGATATCCCATGCATCAAGCTGAACCAGAATACTATGGCAACAATATCAATATCAATCAAAACGCTGCATATTCACGACCACAACATGCTGGAGGATACTATTACCCCCCGCCTCATCACCCTCATTCTCAACAGCACGATGTACACGGACACAGCCACAACAATATCAACATGCCATCTAATCGTTATTGGTACAGGAATCCTTACTACCATAGTTATCACGGTGCACAAGGAATGGCCCACGCTCAAGATTACGCCCACGCTGCTAATTCATCACATCCGCACTATCCAGCTCAAGCTCATGGAGATCGTGGTCATGTCAGTTCGCCTAACCCTCTGCCCATTTTCCCTCCTGTAAGATCTTTTAAAGAGGGAGAGGAAGCACCGGTCTCCAAGCCCAAGCATAAAACTTGATGTGGATACAACATGTAAAGGTCGAGTTTGCTTGAGCTTGAGCTTGATATTATCATTATCATAAATTTTTATAAGTTCATGCCTCAAGATCTGAGACGAAGACAGTCATTTGCAAGAAATAAAAGTAAGTTATTAGTCATCTGTAGATAATGTAAATAGATTGAGTCTATTCTAGAGTGACCCAATCAATAGAAGCTCTTGCATCGAAAGAGCGGGATGAGAGTCTTTCTTGACTACCTGAATCAAAGCTGTGCGCGGTTACCACAACATCCACCAATGGATTGTTTGCTTTGATCCAGTACTTGCCGTCGCCATCAGTATCTCGATCATCCAACGGGAGATGCAATACCATTACGGCTTCGGCATGTGTAAGTCTAACTGCCCATATTTTTCGTTTCTTTTTAGTATTCCAGTAGCGCTGAACTGCCTCTTGCTTCCGTGAAGTGATGGGCACAAATATCAAATCTACCTTTCCCTCGTGGCAGGTCCCTCAATAATGTCTCCTTCTCTTCGGTTAATTGTAGGTTTCGCATCAAACTATCGAAGAATAAGAATTCGTTCCATTCCTTACATGGTTAGTAGGTATTTTCAAGCGAATAGGTGCTCTATCAAATACGTGATTTGTTTTACCAAATTTATCCAACACTTCCTACATTCCTACATTTTGAGTGACCGCATATACACCAGTGACCTGATTTTTTTCCTTTATGATGGTCAACATGCTTAACTTTGTGTCGGTCTTCTCTATTTCTTTCAAATGACTTGGATGAGGACGAGATAGCAGAAGAACGTGTAGATACGCCTTTAGCCATTGTATATTATTAATTTGGGTTGATTGAAGGTTTTTACTGCAGCTGCAATACTTATGGTGATTGATTGTTCGGCAATTTCTTATGTGGACAAACTGCAGCGCAAGAGAAGGCAGCAGTGAAGGGCACGGCAAGTTGGTAGAGCTTTGAGCTTTGTGCTTCGTGGTAATTTGCGGTGATGGAGAGAACCGTTTTCGCACCTCATGTACTAATTCCTACATGAAATGGTGCCACAAAGCCTTCGGAAGCGAACTCCAGCCAGGAAGAGAACTCCATCCATCGATCCTCCTCGTCTTTCCCACTTTTCGAGCTTTGACTCTTCTCAATTCTCAATCACCATCATTCAACCACTTCAGATCAGATCAATAGCATAAAAAGTCAAGAAAGACATTAGAAAAAGGACTACACCACAAACCATAAGTAATAACCATAACACAACACATCATGCCCACCTGCGCCAGCTGCAATTGTTACCTGGGTTCATCCGAATCAATGGTAAAACACCTCGAAAACAATCACAACGTTCATGTCAAACTAAATTCTATATCGACACACGTTGCATATTGCCAAGATTGTCACCGATACATTGGCAAGAAGAAAGCCGGAGTGGAAAGCCGAAAGGCATTGGAAAAACATCTCTACAAACAGCATGATATTGATATACAGGAGCATTAGGCATTAGGATTGGGAAAAAAGAAACTACTGCTACACTGAGGGATTGTAATTGTATTCTTGTCTGGTTTAGTCGTTTCAGCACATGAAGGAGCGTGCTGACGAAAGGACAGTGAAAATAGACAAATAAATATTTATTAATTGCTATTCCTAATCTAAAAGGCAAGGACTGAATCTTGAATAAGAGCTTGACGATGATTTGTACACATTCCCATTCCTACACTTCTTTGCAGCATTATATCCTTACTTTTGTCTAGGTCTTCCTGATGGCGGAAGGAGCGGAGGCTTTCGTGCCTTACTTCGTTGTATTGCCGCCTTCAACTCCTTCGACAATAATTCACAATCCTCGTCAACGTCGGAACGTAGTACTCTACCTGTTGTTGAACAACTTGACTCAAAGTTGTTGTTGTTATTATCAAACCCATCCGTGTCACTATTGAACGCATCATCAAAGGCTGCTGCTGCTGCACTACTGTCAATAATACCACTGCTATACTCATCAATACTTGCAGTGGGAGAAATGAAACCAAGACTTGATTGAGGTGAGAGTAGAAATCCATCTGCATCAATGCAAGATGACATGTCGTAACTATTGGTTGGTGAAATGATGGATGATGGATCGGATGAGCACAATGTAATTTGGTTGTGGTGGTGCTGCTGCTGGTGCTGCTGGTCTACACTTGAATCAATCGTATTGGCTTTGTTGTTCTGCGTTCGTTTGGCGGTTGCAAAACTGCTCATGAACTTCTTGTTAATGGTGCCTTTCTTAAGGGAAAGTGTTTTAGGTGGCCTTGGCAAATTTGGTTTGGGTAGTTTTCTGACAGATCGTTTTGGTGTTGTTGTTGTTGCTATTGCTACTTTTGCAGATCCAGAGCCTCCCCCGATCCTTCACTTCCCATCTCATCCGATAGTAACGATATCGCCTCAGAACCATTGTGACTCTGCTCATCTGACTTGTGATATGTCTTTCTTCCTACCACCTCCAATGTCATATCTTTAACCTTGTGAGCTCTTTGAGTTGCCCTGTCCTTTACCTCGGACGCCTTTTGGGCTGCCTTTTCCTTCATGGATGAGACCATTTCACTAGCTTGCTTTGCTGCAAGCTTTCCCTTGCTGCTTGCTGCGGACAATTCGTCATTGATACGTTGTTCCGACTTTCGTGTTAATATGCTGCTACTATTGGAGAGATTGATCTTGGGTGCGATTACGTCGAGTTTTTGTTTTGCTTTTTGGGCCTTGGCATTGAATGCGTTGCTTGCTTTTGTCTTCATCGAAACAGCTTGCGTTACATTGTCTGACGGTTTTTCATCTGAATCAATAACTAGTCTCTTTGACCTCCAACTGCCTAGCCACCAAACTTAGATCAGCGCCGACATTGTTATGGTTATCGGATACCATCATGACGCCCCGCTGAGTGTCAATCGAAAGCTGAAGAGGTGATCTCTCATAACTACCCACAGTTACAAGATCATCATCATCAGAATTAGAATCTTCTATCTCTCCATCCAGCGCATCAGCAGAGGCCATGGGTGAGAAACAGCAGTGCTTCGCTTCATCATCACTCTCATCCTCCAACTCATCATGAAGCCCCAACAAGAGGGCAGTATGATCAATCACCCCACTCGACGAACTCTCTCGACTGTAATTGCTAATGGGACTGTAATCATCACCACCACTGGCACCGGGACTACTCGACGCTTTGGATGTGGGTGGAGTAATCTCACCAACAGTAGTATTATTCTCCAATGGGTTCAAGAAAGCCCTACTTTTTGGACTTAGGTAATAGCAGCTTGATGGGGATGGGGAGGCGACGAGATGATGATGATTTACTACCGACATGCTTTTCTTATTTTTGTAACTGCTTGCTGCTGGACTATTATAGTGGTGGTGAAGCTGCTGCCTAACAACAGCATCGCTATTGTACGATTGATCATCACTTTCAGGTGGTGGTTGCATCATCCTCGTGGGTGTTGGGTACAGCAAAGTTGTTGTAGGTAATGAAAAGGGCAAGATTTAACACGACAAAAAAGAGCAGGAGAAAATCGGCGGCGCAAAAATTTTGATTTCCGTTCGTGTTTTGGGGTGTCGTGTACCGTACCGGATACCGGTACGACAAAATTGAAGATGCGTGTCTTACACGATTAGACTCCGCTGAACGCTTTGGCCTGAGTCCCACATAAGTATGACATGTAGCTTGCAGTTGATCGATCTCAACCAAGCATGTACCATATGCATGCAAGCAAGACAAGAAGCTATGTCTATATTCCTAATAGCCAATTAATTAATAGCTAGAGCTGTATCGTACTCATAATCGTCTTCTCAGTGTACATCTATGTATATCTTCTTTATCAAGCAGCACAAATTAATCTTTCACTTGTCTCAAGGTAGGTTTGTCTAGAGAGAGAGGTGGTCACCGTTTCTGCCGAATTTCACCCAAACTCGAAGCAGGTGTTGTCGACGCACTTCTCTCTACAGCCTCCTCCTCTCGTGAAGGCACCGGAAAAGGTTGTGTCAAAGTAAACGAATGACGATCATGATGATGATGATGCGCCGCACTAGTATGTTTCTTCTTCTTCTTCTTCTCCGACATCAATTGCTCCTCATTCTCCGTAGCCCTCTGAATCATCACCATAATCGTTCGTGCACTCCGTTGCACCAACACATCTCTCGGACATATCTGCCGACAATGCAATAACATATCGACACATCCAGGAGTACGACCAAGGATCTTGACAAAGGATGGTGTGAGGGATAGGTTGCGGAGAACTAAACATCCTCGGTTGAGGATGGATTTGTTGGTGTGAAAGTTTTTCATGGCGAGGATGGTGAGGCGGGCTATTTGGTAGACGTGGGAGTAGATGGAGGATCCGCTTCGTTCGTTGTTGCTGTCTCGTTCTGTTGTTGTTAGAAGGGAGGTATGAAGTACGATTAAATTGTTAGAGGCACGTCTTTTGTAAACAATCTCCTCAATCATGTGTGTATCTGCCATACTACAGAGAGCAACATAATCAAACATCAAAACAACAACAACCACACTCACCAGGAATCACCAAATTAATCAAAGCAAACAATCCCCGAAACTGCACCGCCTCCGCATTCGGATGCAACATCATCGCATTCGTCACAGCATACACTCCACCCAATCGTGTCAACCCACTCTTTAAACTAGGATACAATGCTGCATTGACCATGGCCCAACATCCCATTGCTTGGAGATACCGATCGTTGGAGAAGCGACGGAGGGAATCGAGCATGACACGTACTCCATTTTCTTCCCAGTTGGTGAGTTGGTTTTTTATGGAGGGGTTGTAGAGGTTGGTGTTGGATGTGACGGAGGATGATGATGTGGAGGATGTGGAATTGGATCTTGTTTTGGAAGAAGAAGAATGATGTGTGGACTTGAAGTTGACGGAATGGATGGATGAAGTTGATGCAGTAGTAGTACTACTCGACGCACCACCACCACCACCATTTGTACCACCACCTGCAGCAGCAGTAGTAGCAACTCCTCCTCCTCCAACACCCTGAAGAAGAAGAAGAAGAAACTTTCCTAATACTTCGAATCCCCTTATCACTAGTACAACTCATCGTACTCCGTTCCCGCATAGCCACACTACTAGCCTTGTGTACCATTCCCTCATTCGTTCCCAACGGTCGGAGCAATACGACTAGTGTATGAAAGGCGGTTAGGATGAGTAGTGAATTGGTAGGAAAGGCAGCCATGTCGTAAAGGACAATGGAGGCAAGACCGTCGGATTGAGCGTGGCGGCGGTAGGTGGGATGTTCGAGGAGTGTTGGGAGGGATTGGAGGCACATTAGCTGTGTGTTTGGTTGTGTGATATAGATGGTTTAAGAGAGAGAGAGAGAGAGAGAGTAGAGGGTTGTGAGTGAGATGGAGTGAGATGGTTGTATAAGAATGATGTGGATGCAACACCGTTCAATGAGAATGAATAATGATGAGTGCCTCTTTCAACAATACATACAACATCATATTCCATAACAAATGTAGCGATCCATTCAATCACCAGCAGTCACACACAACAACATATATAACTAAACTCACCTGAATAGTCTCATCATCTTGAAACGAATCCATCCAATGCATAATTGTATCAATTGGTTCCCTGGATGACTTTTCCTCTCGATAGGACATGTTGAGTGGAGACTTCGAGTCGCTGTCATTATTGTTGTTGTTGTTGCTGCTGCTGCTATTGTTGTTGTCGTCGTTGGCCATAGACGACGAAGCAGACTGTTGCTGCTTCCCCCCCTCCTCCTCCTCACACAACATATGCTGCTGATCATCATCCACCTTTCTCCGCTTATTCTTCCTCTTATTATCAACATCATCATTCCAATTACTATTACTACTATTGTTCGTAGTATTGTCGCCACCACCACCACCACCCCCCTTCTTCTTCAAACACGCTACCAAGTCATTGAGATATGTTTTTATAACGTAGGATGGATCGGATATCCCTACTAGATTGGGAATGGGTGGTAATGATAGTCCTGTTGATGTTGTCGTTGTTGGATGGTGTTGTTCACAGGGTGTAGACGAAGTGGTTGTATCAGAGGAAGAAGAAGAAGAAGTTGTCGACATCCTCTTGGTAGTCGCGGATTGCTTCTCATTGTTGTTATAACTTGTGGGCTGCTGCTGCTGTTGTTGGTCATCAGAGGAGGAATCTTCCAAGGAGGATGATGATGACTGATGTCCTCCCTCCTCCTCGTCGTGTTGTTGTCCATCGGTAGAAGAGGATGCTGTAGTGCTAGATGATGCAGCGGCAAAGGTCGAGGTGGTAGGTGAGCGTGGAACCGTCCCCTCGTCCGAAGAATCAGCATTGAGGCGAATGTTGTTTGGACGTGAAATGCTTTCCATTATGGCCTGAGGGCAGTAGACCATGACTTGGAGAGAGAGAGAAGACGACAACGAGTGAAGAAGAAGTTATGGAGAGTGTGATCACGGAAAGCAATAGTAGCGGAGACAGTGACTGCTGTACTTTTAGTATTGGATTGCCAACCGATATCGAAAGTGAGCTGTAGTTCAGCGGCAGGCAAAAATGCAAAATGTCGGTCAGATAAAAAAATAACTGTGTTAGGATGTCGCTCTTCAGTTCGAACATTCCCTGCAAATAATCACTTTCGTCATTCTCTCTTACACTTATTTAAAATAATCACAAAGCGCGTTCTACTGTGGAGATGTGAAGGCCTGCCTCGCGGAACATTTGAGTTGTTGCGTGATTTGCATGCAGTTCGTTACTCCGAAAATGGTAGGGAGACAGTTATTGACAGCTTTTTTTTGGAAAGGAACAGATGGTTCCACCATGAGAAAGAACCATCAATCTCTTGGTTCCACAATAGTATAGGCACAGGAAAGAATCCTCATTCCACAATTCCTCAAGTGACGTAAACAAAAAAGATGCGAGGAACATGCTTGTCAACTGACGTCGATACATAGACGGTCATTTTGATTGAAAGTATTTATTCCCATGTATGTGGACAAAGTTGAATGATGTTGAGACAAAAGTTAACCTCTATCGTAAAGTCCTACAAAAGCAAGCGCGTCCCATTGTGGAAATGTGGAAGAAGAGGCCTCATCGCGGTTTGTGAGTGGGCAGTTAGTTGTCAGGAGAACAGATGTTCCACAATTCCTCACGTGATGTGAACAAATGGGAAAATTACAAACGAGGAACTAGCTTGTCAACTGACGTTTGTTCGAGAATTTTTAAGAGTAAGTATTTATTCCTACGTATGTGGGACAGAGTTGAACGCGAGCGCTTCTTTGGGGAGTTGTGGAGGAAGGAACCATGTGCGAACCGGGGGAACCACAAGGAACATTTGCCAAGTTGACAGCTTGCAAAAAAACTTGTCGGTCGTCAGGAACAGATGGTTCACACAATTCCTCAAGTGACGTAAACAAATGGGAACATTGGGTGCGAGGAACGTGCCTTCAACTGACGTCTGTAGAAAGGGTCATTTGGATGAGATTTTAATTGTTCCTACGTATGTAGGATAGGGTTGAATGGTGTTTTCAGGTACATACTTATTCCTACGTTATGGGTACAGATTGACTGATGAGAACCCCACCAAGTGGCCTCCTCCGCGTGCTCCTCTCCTTCTCACTTTTCTGGCGGGAACCATCATCTTGTGACTTGCGACTTGCGACATAAGTACAACTTTTGTGTCCTCCGTATATAGCGTAAGTACTTATACGATACTTACGATAGATGGACAGCACACATCACACATCATCACAAAAAAGCGCAAGCTCTTTATTTAGCTTGTATGTCGGAAATAAATCCATCACAGTAGTAAATAAGAGCCAGAAACAATATAGGAATGGCAGCAGAAATGAAGAGTAGTGGTGGACACCGCCTCCTCATGCTAATGATGTCCCTGCTTCTTTCACCATCATCATCGTCATTCTTCACCCCCCTACTCCGACGGCAAGCACATCATCACCATAACGCCTTCACAAAAACAGCACGCTCTGCTTCAAATACATTCAATCTTCAAGAAATAATCACTCTCGAACAATGCCACCACCCATACAACACCAAACTATTCGACTTTTATCGCACCAACTTTCACGAGAGGCGGAATAAAAAGATTGTCCCTTCACTTCCACGAAAGCAAAAGAATGACAATGATGTGAACAACATTAATGATGATGCAATCTACACCCTCACATTAAATAATAATCAACAACAACAACAAAGTGACAACAACATCGTGGCAGCACTACGTCTCACTAAATCGAAGAATGATCACCAATACACCTTTTTACGATCCATGTGTGTCTCACGAGAGCATCGTCGGCATGGTTTGGCAACGCGACTATTCACAGATTCTCTACGGGCTTTTCGTGCACGTTATTGTTACTGCTTTGCATCTCCCGAGTTGCAGAGATTTTATCAAAAGCTGGGCTTTGTTTTGGCATATTGTTATGAATACTCGTCTAGTGGTACAGAAGATGCGATAAAGAAGGCAGATGAACTGCCAAAGTGGATGATTCATTCGTTTGAATCCATGGTGAAGCGGAATCAGCATAAGGAGTTGAGGTTATATGTTCGGCATCACGTTGTTCCATCATTATCGTCATCATCTACCTCCACCACCACCACCACATCATCATCTTCAAAAGTATCATCATCTAAGCAAAAGAACTCCACCCAAATAATCCTTCTACAGCACCACACCGAACAATCCAAAAATACTGCAACAGGATGGCTCCTAAATGACACTCTCTACACGGAAAGATTTGGAACAACAAACAACATTACGTCAAACAATACAAATGATGACTTGAATAGTAGTTTGAACGATGACTTGAATAGTAGTACCCATAATGACAAGTTGATGGTGGAAGATATCTTGAACCTTTCCATTTGGATATGGAATGGAACTAATGATGTGGCAATGATTGAAGAGCAGATTGACCGGTTGGTACATGATGAGAATCGCATGGTGTATCTGTTATGGACTGGTGGTGCCACTACCACTACCAATAGTGCTACTGCTACTACTACTAATGCTGCTGCTGCTACCACTAACGAAATGACAATTGAACAAACAAACAACAGCAGTCAGAAACAATCAGCAAAGACATTCATCATTATCGATGGAACTTGGCAACAGGCAAAGAAAATCTATCGAAAGATACCCAAGTTATGGTCATTGCCACGAATTTCCTTTAGTGAGGATGTTCCTCCGTCGAAATATGTACTACGTGGAGATTATAGTGGGTGGAGAGAACGGTTTGGTGGTACTACTACTACCACTGCAAAGAATGATGATCGTGGTGGTAGTGATGGAGGGAATGGTAGAAATAATTTACTTTGTACGGCAGAAGTAGCTGCCGCTATAATGGATCGATGTGGGGAGGGGGATTGTGCTGATGTGATTCGATCTCGATTGGATGTGTTCCAATCTACTTTTTCGCATAATACAATTATTGATTCGAGATAGTTGTTGAGGATGAGTCGCATTGAGTGATGTGCGTTGATTATGAATTGAAATAATTTTGGTTGGATGAATATCAAGCAACTAGAGTAGAGGCGGGATGATTCTAGATACCTACCGATCAAACTCTCCAGTTGGAATACTCTCCAACGTCATCACTTCCAGGTCCATCGTAAACTTCCAATGCCAACCTCTTCAGCTCTTCGTCGTTTGCATCAGAGACATGATTGTATATCGTGTCCCATTGGTGCTTGACAATGTCGTCCAAACGGTCATCATCGCGAATATTTTTCTGCCCGATGACACTTTCCCTCAACAAATCCACCCTCTGTAGCAAAAGGCCCGAAGATGAAGCATTACTCGAAGGACGATGGACGCCTCCTCCAACGGCTGGTACACCCAGAATTGATAGCTCATCCAAATACCTAGCAACCTCCTGCAAAACAGGCAGCTGATCCGTAAGCGCCTCATTGATGTATCGCCTCAAACGCATGAGTTGAGCCTTTCGGAATTCATCGAGTCCATACGATTCACGGCATACGTTGCATGCAGTCAAATGAAACAATGCAAGCCATGGTTGCGCTTCAAATTTGGTTAGCACCAACAATTCGCGGGGTAGTACCTCACTCCATTCATTGTTATCATTCAACTTTTCCCAAACGATTCTTGTGGAGGAGCCGCCGGTGCAATCGTCGTCTTCCTTTTGCTCCACCACAACCACCTGGCGTCGTCGTGTCCACGGCGGTTCTTCGATGAGAGGTACCATCAATAATGGCCAATCGTGGACTTCCAACATGCGGCTCACT
Source organism: Skeletonema tropicum (assembly GCA_037178625.1). NCBI lineage: Eukaryota > Bacillariophyta > Thalassiosirophyceae > Thalassiosirales > Thalassiosiraceae > Skeletonema > Skeletonema tropicum. The sequence goes on from CM074136.1 coordinate 2,583,352, forward strand.
ATACTTGCAGGGAGGTCTTTTGCATTCTCACAGAGATATCTTGAGAGTGAAACTGCTGCTACAGCCGTCTTGTAGGATTCGTCATGGACAGAATCTTGTATTTCATTCAGACGCGATCGAGTTGTTAGGTATGTGGAGAGATTACTTGCGGATAAAGGACTCTTTTGACGATGAAGAGCTGCGTTTGCGAAAACTGGAGTCCCGAGGAACGCAAGCTGTCTTGCACAATAGTCGACTAATGATAGCAAAAACTGATCACCGTCACCTTCCAGGAAAGTGGGTGGTATCCCTTTGAAGAAAATTAAATTCAACATCGATACTATGGTTGTTTCGGCGTGTAAGACAAAAGCTGCACGGAGTGAATTGCCGTTTGCAGCCAATAGAGGAGCCAACCCTTTTTTAGTTGCATCCGAATCATCAGCCTCTTCTCCTCCATCGACTTCGTTCAATTTTTCGTACTCATCCAGCACAACCTCTTCTTCTTCTTTCCCCTCACCTTGGATTCCTTCATCTTTTCGAAAGAGAATATTTTCTCTCCAGTATTCCAATGCCAGCAACGTCTTGATCAAATCCTCCAACTTGTCCGTGTTTTCCAAAATCGCTTCTACAATATACTCAGTTGGTGTTGAATTTTGAAAGCCTTCCAATGGAGATGAAGCAATGCTACTCGCAGTACCGACCAAATTCGATTGAGTTGCCGAAATCACCCCAGCCGTGAGATGAGCTTGAATAGAAAGGCGTTCCAAGTCGATGCAATAGGCATTCATAAATTTGTTAGAGCCAATTCCCTCTAACGAAGCGGCGTAGATTGAATCCAATAGACTCTGGGTTTCCAAGCCTGGCGAGACAATCATTGTTTCCTCTGAGGAGGATGGCGTAGCCGATGAGGCTGTGAATATATCCGAATAGATTTGGTGATTCATGATTCCTGCATCGAGAAGAAGTGAAGGAAGTGAATGTGTCAATAAATGAAAATGTGAAGTGATTTTTTGTGAAGTGGAGTGGTGAGAGAGTAAATTTAAAATTTTTCTATCGATCACTATTACTAAAGTAGGTACTTTCTATTTTCTCGAATTTTCATATTTACTCAAGCCGGCCACAATTTGGTGCCACATGCTCGAACCCTTGCTCATCTCAATTCTTTCTCGTGCACCGCAGAACTTCCACCCAGCTCGTGTCATCGTTATCGGATGCAGTACTTGAAGCAGCGCCGCAGTACAAGCTCCTTCTGCTCTTCCAGCAGGGTTGGGAAGTTGAAATGAGGTAATGTTTGCATCAGCTGAGGTTTGAGCATCGTGGCAGCCGGAGATCATGCGGACTTCCAATGGAATTTCAGAAGCTACTTTTTCAGCGAAGGAAGGCATCTTGGTCGACTCTTAGTGTTAGTTGATAAAATGATTATTGTAGGCAGCGCTGCTTCGTGATGTAGCTTTGCACCAGGAAGGGGTCAACATGTTGGAGAATTTGTTGCAACTACCGACCAGAGAAGGCAGATCCCAATCGTGTCCGCATCACCATAGGTGGCGACCGAATCAACTATCCAGGCGACTGTGGCACTCCAACAGCGGATCTAACAACGGTCAAACTACTGTTCAACAGCATTATATCCACACCTGGAGCAAAATTCATGTCCATCGACATCAAGGATTTTTACCTGAACACACCACTACCACGGAAGGAATACACACGAATGAAGTTAGATACGTTTCCTGAAGATGTCATCGAGCAGTACAACCTAAGGCAATTAGCTCACAATGGAAATGTGTATGCCGAATGCAAGCGAGGGATTTATGGACTCCCACCGGGAATAATGGCACAGCGGCTTCTTGAGGAGAGACTCGAACAACATGGCTACCAACAGAGCAAAATTACCCCTGGATTTTGGCGTCACAGCACTCGTCCGATAGCGTTCAGCCTAGTGGTGGATGACTTCGGAGTTCGATACGTCGGCCGTGAGCATGCGGAGCATCTACTTTCGGTCATTAAACAATACTACAAGTGTACAGCAGACTGGAATGGATCGAGATATCTAGGAATGACACTGGAGTGGGTCGACGACAAGCGAGAAGTGCATCTTTCAATGCCGGGATACGACAGGAGGCACTCACTCGATTCAATCATCCATCACCAACAAAGCCACAACATCACCCACAACCGCATACTCCAATCATCTATGGAGCGAAGCAATAACTAGCAAAAGGACCAGATACAGCACCACCACTGGACAAAGAAGGCAAAAAATTCATTCAAGAGGTAACTGGGGTATTCAATTATTATGCACGGGCAGTCGACACGACCATGTAACCAGCTCTCAGTGCGATCGCATCGGAACAAGCAAATCCAACTAAAACAACATTAGCCAAAACAAAGCAATTCCTCGACTATGCAGCAACAAATCCAAATGCAATCCTAACTTATCGAAGCAGCGGGATGCAGTAAACATTCCACAGTGATGCGTCATACCTATCAGAACGACAAGCCAGAAGCAGAGCAGGCGGACATTACTTCCTATCAGAACAGACTGAAGATCCAAAGCTCAACGGAGCAATTCTAAATATATCGCAAATCATCAGAAATGTCATGTCATCATCAGCCGAAGCGGAAACTGGAGCAATGTATCTCAATGCAACGAATGCAATTCCAATACGCCAAGCCTTAAAGGAAATGGGACACACGCAAGGCAGAACACCAATATACAAACAGACAATTCGACAGCAGGAGGTTATGTCAACAAAACAATACAACCAAAACAGTCCAAACAAAGGGACATGAGACATCACTGGCTACAAGATAGGGAATGCCAAGGACAATTCAACATCTACTGGAGACCAGGCACATCAAATCACGGTGATTACTGGACCAAGCATCACCCAGCTAAACTCATCAAATCATACGAAAGAAATATCTAAATGTGAAGAAGGAAATGGCACTACTTATTACAGCTTCTTGGCAATCACGACAAACTAGTCGAGTTCATTCACCGCAAGGGTGTGTTTGAGACATCGCCAAGACATCTTGAATCCGGAGATGCTTTCCGGTAAACACGACATAGACAGCCGAGAGCGAGAACTACTCGCCAATTGTGAGCTCTCTCCATCCAACGAATCGATGCGTTCAGCTCACTAACACAAAGACCCTCCTTCCACAACATCTAAGTACCACCCCTATCTTTTCTTCATCATTCGTCATCGTCTTTAAACATCAACATGGAGGCACTATTTTACATTGAGAAGATAACGCGCGGCAGGAAGTCCTCACGGCTCGCAATCTGCACAATTTTGATGCTTTCCACTGTTCCATTGCTTTTCTACACGCAGATTCTCAGCCTTCAAACCTCATCCGCCGTGCAGAAGCAGAATAATAACGTCATTGTAACCGAGAGATTGAATGTCACCACTGTGAAAGAAGATGAAATTGATGCAGCAGCACTCAAAGATGAAAGCCCCACAAGCAAAGGTAAAGATCTCAATACCTATAAATCTGAAGCTTGGCATATTATGCCCGCAACCGATCATGCGGATGCGCCTATCAAGCCGGCCACGATTATTTGTGCATGTTCCAAATGTGGAACGACTTCATTATGGGCAGAGCTTTTTGCTATTGTGCAAGGAAAATCATTCGAGTTCATGAATTACACAGGTCCACCATGGATCAATACGTTGTCGAATAAAAAGTTATGGACAAATATCCAAGCAAAGAGTGTGTCAGATTGGTCCAACTTTAAGAATCAGGATTCATTTGCTTTGATTCGTGATCCAAAGGAACGCATTGTGTCTGCGTGGAAGAGTAAAGTTACATGTGATTTAGAAAAAGAAATTGGAGATCACATACGTCTTGTCCCTCATTTGTTGGACTTGGCTGGCCCAAGTAGTAATATTACTGCAAAAACCAAGAGAACTACAAATACTGGCAAAGAATATCCCTGCTTGGACTTGTCAGATTATTTAGCAGTACTTTCTCAGATACATATACAAGGGAAAGAGGGTTCGTTGGAATCTCATTTCCTGCCGCAACATTTAGGCTGCTTCAGAGATGCGCCACCTGCCATGTGGAAAGTTGTCACAACAATCAGTGATCCAAATGCGATGTGCTCCTTGAAATCTATTGTCTTGAGAAGTGCAAACGTGTCAAATACGGGTGAAGACTGTCAAATGATGAAGACTCACGGTCGCAAGATCATTAGCAATCTTACAAAAGCAGATGAAATCATCCTTGACAGGATTACGAGAGATGAGTATGAAATGTTGGGAGCTTATCTTGATTAGCAACCTGGGGTGTTATATATATGTTGTAGTTGTAAGTATTGTACGAGATGAAGAAATAATGAGTCGTCAATGAAAGTTCCCTGGCTGTAAAAAAAAACAATTGCATAGGAGTATCTAGTGCAACGAAAACGAAAGTTACAAAACGGATTCATTAATCGATAGTGTAGCCGAAACCAGTTCCTATTACGTCCCTCGACCTCCCCTCATTTTATTTGTAATCCTCCACATTCTCTTGTACTCTTCCAGGAGCATATATATATATATATATATATATATATATCACTACTCCACACAGTGTACTGGTGACAACTGCGTAAAAGACAGAAAGAGCGAACTTCGCTAGTACTAGGTTGATATTCCCAGTCAGGCGCAAGAGAGGTGTGGCAAGAACATATTCACAGAAAAAGAGATTGCGATAAGCAACGAGGAGAGTGTTGCAGTTTCGTAACGTAGTTCAAGATCCAGGAGTTTTCACCAAGGCGAGGCTTACTATTTCCTGGAGCTCCTCGCTCTAGGGCAGCACAGTCCTTCTCCAGAATTCCTATCACTGTTCATTTTGCCTCTTCCCAGGAGAGAGGGATGATACTAGTCCTCATGGTGATAAACTTGTTGATGAACATTCCATCACCAAGGTGAATAATAACTCGAACTCTAGAGTCAATGAAGAAAAGACTACCCCATTTAAAAGAAATTGTAATACGACGAATGAGCAGTAGTCCTCCGCTGTGACTTCCTCCCACCACCATCCCCACGATTCTTTTCCCTCTCCTCCTCCCTCTTCCTATGAGCAACACAAACATGACACTGACAAACACCTAAGCAGCTCGGACAATGCCACTCGGAATCCAACGAAGAATCCCTCACAATCTCCTCGATGGATTTGCCACCATTGCCATTATTGGTTTTTTTGGAGGAGGAGCCAACATCATCATCATGGACGTCATCTCCCACTGAATATTTGGATGTGAGACAATCCATGCAAAAGACTTTGCCACATTTGGCACCTGTAAATCCGGATAGTTTCCAAAAGTTGCACACCCGATGTTTATTCGAAGACTTTCTGCAATCGTGACACTTCTTTACTGCACGTGGTTTGGGTGTTTTCTTTGGGACGACGACTGCTGCTGCTGCTGATGCGGATAATGACTTTTTACTGACATTCGACATGGAAGAAGATGGTCTTGATATGGAAGAAGAAGATGATGATGAACTGATTACATCTTGTGGTGGTGGAACGACGTTTCTAGTAGAAGAAGCGGTCTGCTTGTCATTTCTTTTATTCTTTTTCCCTTCTTGGACGACTTTACTACTACGCCGTGCATCGTCTCGACGAGATGACTCATTACTCTTACTGTGCTTCAAATCTGGTTTACTACTTTTCCTCTTTCTTGCTTGGTCTTCGGAGGAATAGGATGATTTACGTTTGGATGACTTATTCTGTGTCGTCTTCGTCGTTGGTCGGGGTGGTGTAGTAGCTCTCCCGCTGAATGAGGATAAAGAAACCTCCAAATTCTTCTCGTGGGGCGATGATGAAGAGGATGAGGATGTTGTTCCCTTCCTCATCATGTCAGTACCTTCCAATTGGACATTCATTTCATCAATCAACGATTCCTGTCCACAGTTCATCTCTTCATCTTCATCGTCATCCTCATCCTCATCGTCCATCTTTGCCATGGGATTACTCTCCCTCACAAACTCTCGCAAATGTTTCCGTATGATCTGTTGCTCCCTTTGTCGTTTCTTCTCCAATAGTTCCTCCCTCCGACGTTGTCGTTTCCTACTACCCTTTTCTCTATCATTTCCATGCAGCATATTAGTAGTGGTGATATAATATCCTCCTCCTCCCCCCTCGAGAGAATTTTTTGTCAGCTTTTCCAATTCTTGCATTTGAGGTAGTGATGATCGTAAAATGTCCATTGCTTGTACATACCGTGATTTTTTGGAGGTAATAGTAGTAGATGCTGATGATGATGATGGTGCTTCCAATTTGGACGCAGCATCTTCAAGAGTGGTTCGAAGACGTCGGGCTTGTTGGAGTTGGGTATGAATATACTGTCGTTGGATTGGTTCTTTGCTGTAATTGTAATGAAAAGTTGTTGGAAGTGGAAAAGATGTGGTTAAGAAAAAAAAGAGTGAGTCGTCGCAAGAGAAAAATTATTGGAATGCTATGCACTCATCTGATGTTGGAAAAAGGGGTCAAGAGAAAATAGAAAGAACGACTTACGCATCGAGGGTGTACCGATCCAATTGACCACCTCGTATCGCAACAGTCTGCCGGGAATAATTTGATGATTGTGCACATACATACATGGACGGTTTATAATCAAAAATAGAAGTGAGAACGGTATATAGGAGGTAGGAAAGACACACAAGATGTGAGTTGCGTGATTTCTCTTGTACAGAAAAGTTGCTGCAAGTTTCCTCAGAGCATTAGAATTGATCGCCTACACTTCGATATGTTTTTGCAGAGACCATTCATATAGATCAGTACTGCAATTATTGAGAGACACATCATTCTATATCGCAGCAGAAATGAATTGCTGTATTTTTCTTCCCGTCTTTTTCGTCGATGTATATCTATCTACTCACCCGTCCTTGAAGAAAGATTGGGAGGGCCGATGTGTTATCCACCTGAAGAGTCAGTCGCACAGATGAAGAATCATCGGTTGCTGCTGCTGTCGGTTTGCCTCTTCCTCCTTCTTTGTTGTTTGATGATGGGGATGGCGTCGTCATGGTTGTTGGTGATTGCTTTGCGTTGGGAAAAAGGCTGAAGGTTTTGGGTAGAAAACAGTCAATAACAAACCAAATCGGATATTTTCGCAACACAAGTAGCATGCAAGCTGAGTTGAAGTTAGTTCTCAGTTTCTCATTGAATGTGATCGAATTGGACTCCTCCCAAGCAAAATCATCATATCTTTGGAGGCGGAATACATGGAGCTTGTGCCAACTAAAATCATTAGAACATCATTACTATATATCACTTTGAGTTGTTTTATTATGCAGCACCAGTCGCATTATTATTTTGACTAATACACTCAGAAAGGGGATCTCGTTTCGCTTCATCAGTGATTCCAACAGTTCCATAGTTCCTCGTTTCAACATACCATTTCCTTTTAAACAGTATTTGAAGAACAGGACGTAATTTCTTACAATTATTCTGCATGCCCCTGTGCATCGTTCGATAATCATACCAAATTGCATCACCAGCATTACACTTGCCATTCCATGTCGAGTCGGTAATTTGAGCCACGGGACCAAATCCGGCAAGTCCTCTACTTTGATGTGATCCTGGCCAAAATTGAGTATATCCAGTCTCATCATCCAAGTCAATCAGTGGTAGGAACACGCAAAGTGCATAGGTGGGGGCTAAATGAGTCTTCCACCCATCAATATTCCATTTTATGTCTTCTGCACCCTTTTGATGATCGCCGTCGGCATGCCATCCTTGGTCAGGTGCACCTGGTTTCGAATATACAACTGAAAGATCAAAATCAATTTCATCACTCTCCAGTATAGATTCTACCACCGGTAGGATACGTTGCACTACCCTCCTCTCAATAATCTCCCTTATATTCTCTTGTTGTAACAGTAGCAAGTCAAACCTCTCATTTCCACGTGAACCAATCTCTTTGAAACTAATAAAATCTGTACCAATATTGATTTCTGGATGATGCAGACGTATCAAATCCTCTGTTAATTTGATTTCCGTCATGATTTCCTCTCGTAACTCATCCACAGTAGATTTCTCTACAAGTGCACGTTGGGCAAAGAGGCCGTGCTCTTTCATTGTTTGTTTTGCCCAGACCTCCGGCAACAATGATGTTTCGGTTGTGTTGTCGTCATTGTTGTTGCTGCTGCCGCTGCTGCTGTTGTTGTTGTTGTATTTGATGTATCGATCATAACCATCCACAGGTCGCAAAGGTAAAATAGCCGGTGCAGTTGCCCACAATTCTGCATCACTTTCCACAGCTGTCGATACAGCATTTATAATATCGTCTGTATTATTATTTGATGCATCTGAAATTGCACAAAGGAGAAGAGTTCTCTGCCCACACTCTTCATCGGTGGCAGAGGAATAGTTGACCCATGTTAGGATTGCATCGTTTGTGTGCGTTGCTTGTACAAGGCTCCAGAGCGTTTCATCTGCATCGGGCGAGGGCGATGCAATTCCAATGAGTAGACACTGCATTATTTTTCGGGGCCAAATTGGTGTAGAAGTGGAAGAACCAGCACGGAAAGATGATTGGATCAATGATAACTTATGATGGCAAGCACCGCCGCCACATTTTTTGGCTCTGCTTCGGTTGCTTGCTTGGTGCTTGGTGCTTGGTGCTTGGTGCTTTGTTGGTGCTGTCGCTCACTTCGCTTGGTGCTTGGTGCTTGGTGCTTGGAATCTGGAATCTGGAATCTGGAACTTCTTCTACTTGAACTTCTTGGCTGGAACTTCTTCCTCTCAATATGGTAGGTAGGCAGCGTGCGTAGGAGTATGGTACTACTCGTACTAATAATTTTGGCCCACGGCCCACGCCAAGTATGTCGGCGGGAAGTCTTGAAAATGAAGAAGTTGATTGATTTGATTGAGTCCTGCCTGATGAGAAGCGAGCTCTGGTGCTGGTTGACATATGAGCAAACAGAATTCCAGCAACAAAGAAGGCTGCAGTGAAAATGCCAAGGTGTTCATTGCACAACAAGAGCATTCCGACAATAGATCATTTTAACGAATAAGAATAAGCAGAAGAACAACCAAGTATGAACAGAATTCCAGCAATAAAGGACGCTGCAGTCAAAATGAGTAAGGTTATCGCACAACAAGCCCCTGCAGCTGTTGCCAACGCCCTCGTAAACTTACGCGTAGACGGTCGAGCCGTTCAAGTGGACAAAGGGGCAACAATTCTGGATGCAATCAACAAAAGTGGCTCTCATGTTCCCACTTTGTGTTATCATCCAGAGTTCGAGCCACGAGCCGTATGTCGTATGTGTTTAGTTGATGTGAAGGGCTCTCAAAAGCCGCTACCGGCATGTCGCACCATTGCACAGGAAGGGCAAGATATTACGACAAATAGCGAGGAGCTCAGGTCTTTCCGCCGTCGTGATTTACAATTCTTGTTAAATAGGCACCCTAATGAATGTATCAGATGTGAGGTCGCTGGACAATGTAAACTCCAAAGTTTAGTGCAAGAAGAACAAGTGCAAGACATGTGGCCTGCCTCTGCGAAGAAAGTACGAGGATCTCCTGAGCATCCCGAGCATTTGCTGTACGATCATACCTCCCCATCGATCTATAGAGACATGGACAAGTGTATTGAATGTGGCCTATGCGTGGAAGCATGTGCTGCTCAAAAGATTAATGCTATAGGCTTTGCCGAGAGAGGAGCGGGTATGATGCCCATAACTGCATTCGACAAGCCCCTTGCTGAGACAGGTTGCATATCTTGCGGCCAGTGTACTCTACGTTGTCCTGTTGGAGCACTTATTGAGAGGCCGGATTGGCATCGTGTCCTTGAGGTATTAGATGACCGCAAAAGAAAGACTATCGTCCAAACAGCCCCTGCGACTAGAGTTGCAATAAGTGAAGAGTTTGGTCTCGCTCCTGGCTCAACTTCAACGGGAAGAATGATAAATGCCTTGAGACAACTTGGGTTTGATTACGTCACAGATACCAACTTCAGTGCAGATCTTACCATCATGGAAGAGGCAAACGAGCTGTTGCAACGAGTGCAAGGCAAACGAGAAGGAGCCCTGCCTCTTTTTACTTCATGCTGTCCAGGTTGGATTAACTACATTGAGATACACCGCCCCGATCTTATCCCTCATTTGTCTACTACCAAATCACCGCAGCAAATGCACGGTTCAATAGCAAGAAATGGACCTCTTGCAAAACTGATTGCTGAAGAAACAGAGGAAGAACCATTCATCGTATCCATTATGCCATGCACTGCAAAGAAGGACGAAGCAGTTCGTCCAGGTAACAGAGGTGACATTGATGCTGTGATTACTACACGAGAGCTTGCAAAGATGATACGTCACAGGAACATTCCCTTTGCTTCCTTGAGCAATGAAGGTGAATACGACAGTCCAATGGGTGAATCTAGCGGTGCTGCCGCTATTTTCGGAGCTAGTGGGGGTGTCTTGGAAGCAGCTCTTCGAACTGCTGCGGACGCACTTGGATTAGACGGTCCCATTGAGCATGAGGGTATTCGAGGAGTTGAGCGAGGAATCAAAGTCGCAAGTATAGAAGGACTCGGATCGGTAGCTGCAGTCAGTTCTATTGGATCTGCTATTGAGTTGCTCAGCGATGATGAGTGGAAGAAGAAATTTCTAATGATAGAAGTAATGACTTGCCCTGGAGGATGTCTTGGTGGAGGAGGAGAGCCTAAATCTGATGACAAAGATATTCTCAAGAAGAGGATGAAGGGTATTTATGATATCGATATGAATTCAACTATCAGGAAGAGTCATGAAAACAAAGAGGTGCAGCAACTTTACGACAACTTTTTGGGATCTCCACTGTCTGAAACATCCGAGAGGCTACTGCATACATCTTATGCTGCACGTGGATCGCCACGAGAGAGATTGTCTCAATTCTTAGGTGCGGTTGACGCACGTGATCATGAGGCAGCTGCGAGGATTTGCGCCGAGGATTGCATCTGGGACACGAATACGCCTGTTTTTGGTGCGGCTTGTGGCAAAGATTCCATCAAATGTCTGATCAGGGAGAAACTTCCAAAAGTGGACAAGAAATGTGGCCAAGAAATCCAGCGCCATCGTCTGCTGCACGTGGATGGGACGGACGTGCTTGGTCCTGATGGTCGAAGGCATCATTTTGACATTGCGTTGGATGACGCTGGACTTATCAAAAGCATTTCTCGTACGTCGCTGTAAAGAAGAACTAGATAATCGGTTAATAGAGAGTAACTTTTAGAATATTGTCAGGAAGATAAACATAAAAACGAGTTTTTCCTTAATCTTATCTCAGGAGAGAGATAACAAAGAATTCTGACACTTGCTATCAACGCGAACTCTGCCACACTTCGCATCTCGTTCTTCTTTGACAGGAAAACGTCTCAAGTCAAAGCAACAGCACCTCGCTTGGAACGCATAAATTAGATTAATACTTTTAAGCGCAAACATAATCAGATCATCATGACATCCTGGGCATATCTTCCAGTCCTGAACAAATTAATCCAAATCATAGTAACAACCCTCATTGGCTTCTGCAGCGATGCTTTTGGCATCATCCCGGCTGCACTTTTCGTACCACAAGCTGTGCAACTTGTATTCAAGCTACTCCTTCCAAGCTTGATAGTAAAGGGGGTTGGCTTGGGGATCGACTTTTATGCCGAAAGAAACATATGGGCATTTATTGCAGCATGTAAGTGGAAAAGAATGCCAGTAATAGTAGTTGTACATCCGACTGCCCATCTGACTATTCCTCTTGCATCATAGTTCTTATACTTCGAGCTATTACTCTAGTAATCGCATTATGCATTGTTCTATGTTTGAACTGGAAAGCAAAGAGACCGACCAAAGGACTTGGTGATGTGGCCGTGCTATGGCTATCATTCACCTGGATTAGCACTGTTATCCTCGGCGTGCCTATTTGCAGTGCTGTCTTCGGCAAACCAAGGCTAGGCCTGCTCTACGGTTTGATGGCAGGGGTTTCATCCTTCATTTTTCAGCTTCCACTTCAACTCATATTCTTTGAATACCATGTCATAGAACAGCGATTGGCAAGGGAGATCCTTGATGCTGTCCAGCCTATAGCGCCTCCTCCTATGAAAGACAGTACAGTAATCACAGTGGGAGCAGAAGAGACCTCTGATCAGAGCACTCATAACTCTGATGAACTGCCATCTGACGACCGAAGTTGGTGGTCGATCGTGAACTTTCAGCACCTGTCACGGATAGCCTTTTGGGTCGACATATGCAAAAGATTGTCAAAGAATCCAATCCTCAATGCGCTCTTCGTCGGCTTTGTGCTCAGCTTATCAACTGCGGGGAAATATCTGAGATGCCCGTCAGATACTTGCATAGCTGGTTTAGAGTGGTTTGTTGACACACTTGGTTGGTTAGGTGAGTGCGTCAGTCCATTGTCATTGCTTGCAATGGGCTCATGGATGCACAGTCAACACTATCTGTCACTGTCAAGCAGCCAAAGGATTCCTATGTTCAAACTCTGTTTCTTTATGATAGTTAAGCTCATTGCTGTTCCTCTAATTATGGTGGGTTTGGCGAAGATTATGAGGTTGAATGATGAGGCTGGTAGAGCTGCTATACTGATAGCGTCTTTGCCGATTAGTATGGCATCATTCTCGCTAGGACATCAATATAATGTTGGGGAGAAGGACCTATCAGCCAATGTCACCGCGGGTACCGTGCTCATGCTTCCAACTGTCATTGTTTGGAACGTCATATTAGACGCAGTTCAATTGTACCCTCTCAAGTGATATGACTGGCGTGAGACATACTACATAGTAGAAAATTTATATGTTAAATCAATTCAACTTAAACAAAGTGCGTCCAATGACGCCCGACAACCTAAATCACGTTTTATCTGTCAACAGCTCTTGCTCTTGCACTCTTGCTCTTGCACTCTTGCTCTTGCACTCTTGCTCTTGCACTCTTGCTCTTGCACTCTTGCTCTTGCTTCTACACAGATTCTTCGACTGCATCTTCCTTCTGTTTATCATCCACCGCATTTGTAGCATCATTTCCACCATCATCCTCGGCAGGCTTCTTAAGGAGCCTAAAGTACACGCCTCCAATCAAAAGAAGTGCAACTTCTGCACCAATCCATATCCAGTATGCAATAGTCACACCTTGTTCCTCTACACTTCCAACACCACTGTACTTGATAGCGAACAGCTTAATACCGGCTGACATCTGCCAAAACCCGCAAGCTAATAGAATTGTCCCGGTCAAACGATGCTTGATCTCCCATACCTTGCGAATAGTCGTCTTTTCATCCCCAGAATCTGGATCTGGTAAGTGTGGACGAGCTGCACCCCACAAGACATGCACACTTGCAATAATGAACATTGACAGGCCCATCTTAGCATGGCTCGAGAACCAGTGAGGATTCCCTTCCTTGCTTATGAAAGCGACCGCGATAGCGAATGCGATAATTGTGAGAGCATAGGCGGAACCATTGAAAAATTGATGGAGTTTGAACCAGAAGGGACCTTTGAACAAAGAACGATATATTGCCGCATTCACTGCAGTCGGAGCAAGCATCCCCCAGGCAATGAATGCGCAAATGCCATGAGCAAGCCAAGCGCCCATATTTGGAGCACGAACTGTCTCTGCTGCCCCACTTGAAAGATTAATTTTGACAGGAGCCCTGTTTTGACCGTGGTATCCAATAACAGTACTATCACCTCCGTGAGCCCAGAGCATCTTGTTGTCCCCCGCTATAATGGGAATTTGGTTAGGCTCAACCAAAGGCTTCGTGAACTTCATCACAGTCTGCCCATTTTCATCAACTACTACACTTGCATCGGTAAGAGTTTGTTCCTCAGATGGCATGACCTCAATAAAACCTTGATTCAGGCGATATTTTTGAGGAATTCCACTGTCCGGAGACCCACTGCATGTTGAAGATAGAGACAGATATTTGTGAGTCGATTAGAGCAACAAGCAGACAAACTCCCAACCTACAAGTATCCATAATCTGAACAACTTACAGAATACCATTAGAACCTCCCATCTTTTCATCCTCGCTAAATGCAATACCCAGCCAAGCCTGTCCAGCATATGTCGCTTCCATTGACACAGTACCCTCCGGCTCGTTCAGCTTGTACCTGAGCGTGTAACCATCAGTCAATGTCGTCTTACAAAACACCCTAGAGCAATCAGCATCAGCAGATGGAGCCTTCTCCCCTGCTGAAGGGGTACCAGGAACAGGAGTGGCTCCATCAGGAGATCCCAGACAAACTGTCTGTGGAGCGGGAGTCGCACATTCCATGCTTGCATCCAACATTTGAATGTTTGTCAACAGTGGCTGCCCCGAAACACTCTGAGATCCATCTCCCAATTCCTTGATTGTACCCTTCACTGTGGCACGATATCCTGCAATCGGATTATTATCTGGCCCAGTGCATGAATCACATGAAAAGAAATTAGGATCGGACTTGGTCGACCCATGCGCTCTCCCAGCGGCTAAAACTTTATCCGTCTCTTCCAGACGATATCCAAGGCAGTGATCACCTGTGTTTGGATCTTTCTCACCAAGGACTTGAAATCCAGAGTCAATACATATGTCCACATCTAAGAGGCAATGGTATGAGTGTAGCTCGGGATTTTTCAGTGTAGCGACGGAAGGAGCATCAAGGAGTGTTCCTCGGCCGATGCACAAGGTGTCCATAATGAAGCCGGTAGTACAAATCTCATCACCAATCTTGAGAACGGGAGATTCAACGGGTGGTGGAGTTTCTAGTGCTAATGATCCACTGAAGTTGAGATTCAGAGAAAATGGTGCTTTGTTTGTGCCGTGGTATCCAATGGTAGTACTGTCTCCACCGTTAGCCCAGAGCATCTTGTTCACTCCAGGAGTGATGGGAATTTGATTCGCTTCAACCAAAGGCTTCGTGAACTTCATCACAGTCTGCCCATTTTCATCAACTACTACACTTGCATCGGTAAGAGTTTGCTCCTCAGATGGCATGACCTCAATAAAACCTTGATTCAGGCGATATTTTTGAGGAATTCCACTGTCCGGAGACCCACTGCATGTTGAAGATAGAGACAGATATTTGTGAGTCGATTAGAGCAACAAGCAGACAAACTCCCAACCTACAAGTATCCATAATCTGAACAACTTACAGAATACCATTAGAACCTCCCATCTTTTCATCCTCGCTAAATGCAATACCCAGCCAAGCCTGTCCAGCATATGTCGCTTCCATTGACACAGTACCCTCCGGCTCGTTCAGCTTGTACCTGAGCGTGTAACCATCAGTCAATGTCATCTTACAAAACACACTAGAGCAATCAGCATCAGCAGATGGAGCCTTCTCCCCTGCTGAAGGGGTACCAGGAACAGGAGTGGCTCCATCAGGAGATCCCAGACAAACTGTCTGTGGAGCGGGAGTCGCACATTCCACGCTTGCATCCAACATTTGAATGTTTGTCAACAGTGGCTGCCCCGAAACACTCTGAGATCCATCTCCCAATTCCTTGATTGTACCCTTCACTGTGGCACGATATCCTGCAATCGGATTATTATCTGGCCCAGTACATGAATCACATGAAAAGAAATTAGGATCGGACTTGGTCGACCCATGCGCTCTCCCAGCGGCTAAAACTTTATCCGTCTCTTCCAGACGATATCCAAGGCAGTGATCACCTGTGTTTGGATCTTTCTCACCAAGGACTTGAAATCCAGAGTCAATACATATGTCCACATCTAAGAGGCAATGGTATGAGTGTAACTCGGGATTTTTCAGTGTAGCGACGGAAGGAGCATCAAGGAGTGTTCCTCGGCCGATGCATAAGGTGTCCATAATGAAGCCGGTAGTACAAATCTCATCACCAATCTTGAGAACGGGAGGGTTAATCACAGGAGGAGCAGTCGTCGTCGTTTCAGCTGGAGGTGGTTCCAAGGTAGTACTAGTATCATCCACCACGGATGGTGTAGATACAACAGTACCATTGGCATCCCCTACAGCTACAGCTTCAGCAGCCGCAGCAGACCGGATCAAACATTCATTCCCAAGAACATCCGCTTCCACACTCACCATCGTATTCGGATCACACGACACCGTAGAATCCAATACTTGAACATTCGTCAAAACAGGCGTCCCCACCACACTACGCGTCCCCGGAACACCGGTAACCCTCCCCATCCCATCCCCAAGTTCCTTCACCGTACCAACAATCGTCGCTCGATATCCCGCAATTGGATTCCCATCCGGTCCAGTACACGTGTCACACTTGAAGAAATCGGGATCCGACTCAGTCGTCCCATGTGCCCTCCCGGCAGCTAGGACCCTGTCCGTTTCATCGACATCGATGCGTAATCCTGGACAGTACAATCCACTGATTGGATCTTTGTTGCCCAATACTTGGTAGCCCGAGTTGATGCAGACGCCCACGTCTAGTAGACAGTGGTAGGAATGCAGTTCGGGGTTTTTCAAGGTGGTTACGGCGGAGTTATCGAGAAGGGTGCCCCGTTCGATGCAGAAGGTGTCCATTATGAAGCCGGTCATGCAGACTTGGTCGCCCATCATGAGATCGGCGGAGGTGAAAACACTGGAGAGGAGGAAGAGTAGAGCGTGCTGGAAGGCCTTCATTGTCTCTCTAGAGTCGTTTGGTTGAAATTAAGCTGTGTTGTGTTCCGTGTTGTGATCAATTGGAGTATCTTTTTATGACGTTCGTTGGTAGGTAGAGAGGTTGAAAGCTGAAAGCGAAGTTGTGCAAGCAAGATCTTTTTTGCTTGAGCATTTTGTCGATGTTGCGTGGGCAGGCTACATCAAAAATCGCACCACTCGGAAAATCGCACCAAAAATATTTTGCTAACAAACTACGCACAAAACACATCCTGACTGAAACTATTGCCTCTCTACGCTCAACATCGACCCTCTGGCTATGCCCACCGGCCATAGGTTGATAGTACATGTTATTACCTTTCGATTAAGCCGCTGGGAGTCATCCTATGCACTTACTCGCATCACAGTGGCTGCATAGGTGCTCATATATATGCATGCGCGCGTCAAAATGGAATCAGTATAATTAGTAGGTGCAATAGGCCATTTTGGACCGATGCTTGTGCTTTATGTAGCGTAATGGAATTTCACCATTTTTGGAGGGGGTTGAAAATTGCAGGTTGAAATTTCAGAAATTTCAGAAATTTCAAGGGATTAAATTTCACTCTAGCTTATCCTGAGATAGTCGTAATACTTTGCACTCTGCAGTCAACACATCACTCTAAGAGAGACTGTCAGCAAGCTTCTTTCCAAGCATCTTCTTCGCATCCATGATATGACGGAGGTTTTCCTTCCCTCGAAGAAGTGCAACACCAGTTGGATCCTTCATCCTATTCCTATCCTTCACAAGAATGCTGTTCTTCAGAGGTTTGGCCCTACGCTCACAATCCATCGATCCGACAGTTCCCATAGACATTAGAGGCTTAGCAACCAATCGATAGAAGTCAGATGATCCTGCATAACATTCAAACCACGTGATGCGACCAGAAATAGCACCAGTTGATTCCACATACTGTACCACATTTTTGATACTAAAAGACTTGTTGTTCTGTTGCAGCTGTTCCAAAGATGGAAGCGATGGAAGTGGAACGTCAAAAGAATGAAACCAGTCATTGTTTTGAGTATCAAAGTCCTCAAAATCCTTTTTAACTCTCCTCCGCATCTCATCAGAACCATCTTCACCCAAAGGCACATACCACTCGATCATCTTCCTTACGAGCGCAGCCTTGTTAGTCTGCAGGTAGAACAACTCCCTCCACACACGAGAGTTTGGGTCACAGAGGAAACACATCAAGTGATGCTCATCGAGTAAACCAACCTTCAGTCCGCTGGGATCAACACCATCCATATTGAAACGTTCACGGATCATACCAGCAACTTCTGCTCTTGAGCCCTGACCAAGAAGTTCATCAAACTCGGGAGTGAGACACTTGTTAATATCATTGCGCAGCGCTTGAACCAAGAGGGGGTAAGCACTAAGTGGCATATCCTTGCGGGAACAAGCCAAATGTGCTTCCTTGAAAGGGAGCGTGAAGGCAATAACAACATCAAACATCTTCCAAATATTTTCCTTCTTGAAGTGCTCCATCAGCTCATCCAACTCAGCTTGCTTTGTTGCAGTGCGCTCACTACGATACTTTTGATACTCCGCCTTGCCAGGAAGTACAAGAAGAAAGTCACGACACTTGCGAGCGCTCACAACAACGTCATGTAGAAGGTTCATCCGTGTCTCCACGGGGCAGAAAACTTTGGAGTAAAACACGAGCTCATCCACTAGAGCTGCGCTGCGTCGGAAAGAATCAATGCGATCAATCTTCACGAAGTCCCTGACTTTCCTAGCATACTTTATGACAAGTTGCATAACTGAAGTCTTGGCTAGGTCTTTCATAAGCAAATCGATGCAATGAGCCGGATCGCGTGTAACTATGACCTTCATCCCTGGATACTTTTCTTCAAGTTCCTTCCCAACTCGATCCGCAACATGCCTTGCAGCATTATCAACAGGAATGCTCACAATCTTCGCATTGTATTCTTTCATGACGTTTTCACAAACCCTCACAGCATCCTCTATTTCGGCTTCGGTAACATGCTTATCGCTTCCAAGATCTTTCCATTCGAGGAAGAGTGAGAAGTCACTCTTCGCGACGGTGTATACGATCTAGGCAGAAGAGGATACAGCAGGGCAACATAAATAGTAGTGAGACAATTGAAAGCAATGAAGTTATTGTACAGAACATAAATCACGTACCTTTTGTTTGCCCAAGACAGTGACTCCATCCATCGCAACATTTACATGTCCGGGAATTTTTGCCATAAATGATTTCAACTCCGATGTCGTTTGTTTATCAATTTTAATGACATACTTGTCATAGATTGTTTCAACATCACTTGGAATGAACTTCAAGATGGCAGGGTATCGTTGGTGTAGGCTTGCTTGCACCCAAGGATCCAATAGACGACTCAATGGCTCGCCACGAGCGACAATGGCTCGTACCTCGTGCATGAGTACAATGTCAGCAGATGCCTGGTTCATGCTCTTACCATACGTGTGCTCCATAGTAGTTTGTGCAGATGGTACACGCTTTGTTTTCTTGCGAGGGGGAACGGATGTGGAGGTGGATTTGGTGACATCACTAACGTCCCCAGAGTTGGATAGTAGATCAATCACCGCAACGGGGCCATGATTACTACGCATGGCAGCAACAGTTTCACTTGGGTTGGATTGAAGTGCAAGATACGTTGCTTGTTTCTTATTCGCTTGAGCCCCTCCTTCGATTTGTCTCCTTGTGTGAGGGCATGTCAACCCTTCACATTCGTGGAGAGAATGTTTTCTAGCTCTTGTTGCATTAAATGTCGCTAGCAACTTGTTGTACTTAGGACAGTGCTTGCATACAATACGTAACTTGCCATTGGGTTGGGGCGTGATTTCGTATTGGGAATAGAGCGTTGAGTCTCGTTGCTTTTTGGCATCCGGAGCTGCTGCAAAAGGCACAGCAGCAGGTGGTGCTGCGGGTGGATCGACTGCAGCGACGGCAGGTGGATCGACAGCAGCGACGGCAGCATCGGCAGTTGGGGCCGCAGCGGTGAGCTTGTGTTGGACACAGTGAAGACACATGAGAGCGGTATGGGAGTTGGCAAGTGTTTTTGCATGATCATTAAGATCCCCTGCAGGGTTTTTGTAGGATGGGTTGCCCACAATTTCCTCACAGTAGAGTTTACCGCAAAGGGCACCATGAATTGGTCCTTCACACATCATGCACTGATGATCAGCCGGGTTGTTGAGGGGGGAGTTCTTCATGCCACAAAGGGCGTTGGCGGCGCATGTCAAAAGCATTATTGTTGAAGATTATTGAATTGTTGTTGTTATTGCCAGGCAAACTATGACAGCGTGGTAGACGGCAGAGTGAACAAAAAGTTGATTTGTGCACATACCCGCACCCAAAATAAGAGCCATCCGCGCCCAAAATCATCTGGTACATGCCAATGCAGGAACACGCATGTAAGCTGAATTACTACGAAGGAATAAGTAATACTGCATTGTTAGTCGCCAGCATTTTGGTGAAGAGTTACTCTCCGCTGAGTTGACAAACTCATCATCTGGATGGTGCGTGGTGTTCTTTGGGGTTTGGTGGTTGGTGGAATGAAGGGTCTTAGGTTATTTTTGTGCTACGTGTTGGTTCAGTACCATCCGTTCGCGCCAGAATTTTTGTGAAATTTCATTGTTGGCCAAAATTGGTGCAACTTTCACCCTGTAAATTTCACGAAAGTTGCAGTAGTGAAATTTCACCCTTTTGAAATTCCATTACGCTAGCTTTATGTAATAGTTATATATCAGTCAACAAATTAAAAATTGTATTTGAAAATACTTCCTCAAGGGTTTCTGGGTATCTGTTTGGGTTCAACATGTTGATAGGTGCGTTCAATGGTGGGCATACTCACATGATTGTTTTGTCTCTTTGTGTGGTGTTGCCTAGTTCAAATATGGCGCGAAGTAAAATCGCACCAAAATATTGGTGCGAATTTCTGATTGAGCGCCTGGGTAGAGGGTTAACCAGAAGATGCCCACACCCCGGATCCACCCCGGGTGGCGTCTTTACCACGTAACTGTGTCAATAATAGGTCGATTCTTTTGGTTCAAAGACCAACAACCTTCCATTTAGTTAGTTTAGAACGCCTCTGCAACGTGACATGGTGGTATTCCGACCATTCTCCAAGATATTGGGGGTACTAATTCAGTAGCACTGGCATCGTCGGCCCGGGGTGCTCGGCCATCACGCATCACACACTAACAAAAAACATCTCCTCCATGACGAATCCGACGGCAAACCATGGTACTATTGGGCCAATATTCCCAAAATCAACATAAACAACATAGTGCCTGACCCCATTTTTTATGCAGATTCCGATTCTGTAAGCGGTGGCGGCCGAATCGGCGTCGTTGTGATGGTATACGGCTCTAACCGCCAGAGAGACAAAATCTGCACATGCCGGGCAACATCATGACATACTCATATTTAATAGATTTCGGCTATTTAATAGCCATGGTGCATTGCAGACACCTTCTGAATACTATGATGATTGATTATTATTATCAGTTTTATTGATTACATACAAATTAGACGTAATAATTGAGTAGTAGGTCAAATCATCCGCTGTTGCTTTGATCCCATCGGGTAGGAATGGTGCTGTTAGGAGTCATATGATACCCTCAAACCACTGTATAATGCTCGCAACAGATGGCTATTGGTGTTGTGTGGTGAAAAGGCCCCCAACTTGCAGGATGAATACACTCAATATCACTTCAAATACTCGTGTATGTAATTGCATTCGGCTCTTCATTTTCCACCAAAATATGCTACATATCAACCAGTCCAATAATGTCGTAGCCGCAATGAAATAGAGATATCTACACCAACCACGTTGATTGTTATATTATAGTCATCACCTCACAGACTTTTGGCACCCTCTCATTTCATTTTCTGTCAGATATATGCATTCTCCTTTTTGATGTATTTTGTGGAAATTATCAATTTTCAACTACTGTATTCACCATGCCACTACATGCGCCATAGAACACCCCGACACACTCTAGAGGGGATCGATCGCCGCTTAATAGAATATAGATGGCGTCTGCAAACCAGTTCAGTGGCAGAGCAGCTCCAACTATTCATCTGAAGACCATATTGGAAGTGCATCATCACACCGATGTCAAAGCGCAATTTTCCGGCACCTCTACTTTGGTGTCATGATAAGTAGCGATGGCGTGGATCGATGTCCACCTGACGACACCACTTCATAGAAAGGCTATTGGAGAGGGAGTTGCTGCAGTTGGGCTGTCTAATTTTATGTGTAGCTAGTGTTGTTGATGTCGGCACGTACGGGGTCGAGGTGCGCCATGGTGATCGCTGGTGATTTTTTTCATTATCCCCTGGGCATCTTCTGGTTAAGAAGTTAGTTGTCACGTGCGCAGGGAAAGGCCCACCTGTTGAGCCTGGGTAGAGTGTAGAGTGCATCTGGTGTGGTGACGTCAGGTGTGACAAAGCAAGTACTCCTAGGTACCTAGCTCGGACCAGCTTCCGGAGTGGCACTTCACCTTTTTGTCGCGTCTTTTTATTGGGTCTCCTCAGATCGCCTCCTACTACTTATATATCCTCTTCGTCCACCGGCTCTCATGACGTCACCAAACGACAGGCCACAAACCAGCGAGCTGCGTGCAGCGTGCCGGACCTATGTATTTATAAGTATCAGATAAAACCACTCTGGTTTCAACGTACTTGTCAGCTTGTCTGATCAGTTCTCAAAAATTCATTTTTACCATAGAGTGAGACATTGTTGGAAACCGGTCGGCTGTGGCTCAAAAAGCGAGGCTCCTTATTTATTGGGACTACATTTGATAGGTTTTGGAGTTTTGGAAGTTGGAACATCACACATCACACATCACGCGCCGGCTGGAGGTGTCAACCATGGCATGCCACTTCGGGTAGCAAAGAACAAGCAGCGCCAACAACTCTGCTCACAATGCTGCACCCTATCAAAATGTCGTCCCTAATCATCATCTTAGCAATCATCTTGCGCAGCTGCAACCTGTCAACATCATTCTCAATAAATCCATTGAGAAGTCAAAAACACTTCTTTCCAAACAGTAAGCAACATAAGCTTCCTCACTTATCCACGTCACTCTTCTCGACAGCAGCAGCAATCCATCATCTCGACGATGACAATATGCGCGATCTTCTCTTCTCAACTCCTTCAGATGCTCCGTCTGCAGTCCTTGTTGATGCCTATACTCAATGGTAATGTTCTTCTCTAGAGTGTCATTTAAATTGCCCGTGCATTCTTTCCATATCTAACATGCATCAACTCACATCACACTGCACCACACCACTCCCAAACACACCAAAATCAGGTGCGGGCCATGCAAACTAATCGAACCTCTCCTAACCACCACAGCCACCAAATACTCCACTCAACTATCCATACTCAAATACGATGTGGAGGGGTCCAACCATCAAAATCTCAAGGTGGAACTATTACTAAAAGGAGTACGAGTGAGTGGCTTACCAACATTGATATTATTTTGGAGGGGGGAAGTAGTGGCAAGTCATTCGGGGGTGATTTCGGAAGAGGGGTTGGAGGGTTGGTTGGATGTGAATTTGTTTTCGAATGATGAGTTGTTGAAGTGTGAGAGTGTAGATGTTGTTGGTAGCATGACAAAGAATAAGGAGAAACAGCAACAACAAGTAAACAAGAGAGAAGGAGGAGGAGAAGTTGGGGAAGAAGTTGTTGCGAAACGGGGGTTTGTTAGCTTTGCTTCACAGTTTGGCAGGGATGATTATGCTCTTTCAAGCTATTAAATGTCGATCACTACCAATGTAGCTTGCCGCTATGTTGAACACTGACACTAAGAGGGGCATGAGATCTCTCAACCAGATTGAATTTGCAGTGCAGATTGGTTGGAAGAAATAGAACAAAAAGCAAGATGCATTCTAAGAGACTTGGGGCTGAGATCTCGAGCCATTGGATATTGACAAGAAGAAACAAACAAGATGCACTCTACAAAAGACTATGCTGAGACTTTTATTAATTTACTGTCGCTACTCGCTACTCATAAATATTATGAATATAGTTGTTCCCGAGCCAAACTTCACACATCAGAGGGTGATTTTGACTGCTGATCGCTCAGCGTGATAGCCAATGCTTGAAGTCGCTCCACGAGCAAACAACAGAAAGATCTCTTCTCCAGCCTCGTTCTCCAACGCCTTAGTGAATTTCATCACAGTTTGGGCATTATTTAGTACTTGCAAGCTTGCACCTATCAGTGTTTGCTCCTCGTCCGGCATTCGTACCACAGTATCCACAGATTTGCCATTGAGAGCATATCTGAGCGGCATGTCATTCCCTGGTATACCCAGCACTGCTTCACTATTCTGCATCAGCCCGTCAGAAGAGAAGCCGATGCCAATCCACTCTTCGACTCCCTCACAAACTAGTTCCACGGTAATTGTCAACGTGTCTAGATCATTGACTCGGTAAGCGAGTGTGCAAACATCGGAAATTGCCAGATTCACAACTTTAGCAGGAGACGATGGTCTGCCAGGAGACGATCTATTTGATGATTCCTCGCCCTCAGCTACTGCTCCATTCGATGAAGGATTTGTCGCCAATTCATACGAAAAGGCTCCTGCCTCGCCTTTTTTGTTCGACTCATATGGTGCGCCTACAACAAAAGCCTTATCATTGATTGCAACAGAGGCGCCAAAACGACCATCCTCGCTTTCCCCCACGATAGGATTTTGGACCAGATTTTGGTTGTTATCTTCGAGGCTGGGAAGGTACCACTTGCCATTTTTATCCTTGTTGAAATAGTAGGCTGCTCCGCGGGCAACACGGTTACTGGGGATAGGATATGAAAAGTGAAAGAGGTTTTGGGCAAATGATGAGAAGAGGTGGTAAGGTAGATATTGAATACATCATTTTCAGTCAGAGTACTCACACGTTACTCCTGTATTTTCGGCTTCCAACAACAACTGCTTCATCTGTCATTGCGACCGAAAACCCAAACTCTGATCCTTCTAGTGGATTAGCTGGTAGAGTTTGAACTTTGTCTTTGTAATCATCCAGAGTCAGGTCGTATATGAATGCCCTACCAGCTCGGTATCGAGTGGAAGGTGATCCCACGACGAGATTTTTTCCCGGAAAAAGCAACGCTGTATCCAAATTCACAGT
Organism: Skeletonema tropicum; assembly: GCA_037178625.1. Classification (NCBI taxonomy): domain Eukaryota; phylum Bacillariophyta; class Thalassiosirophyceae; order Thalassiosirales; family Thalassiosiraceae; genus Skeletonema; species Skeletonema tropicum. The sequence continues at coordinate 2,608,046 of CM074136.1, forward strand.
CCCCCTCGACAGGATCCCCATTGATTAGTTCACCGCAGGATTCTTGCGCAGCGGCTGGTGCGGGAATTTCCTCTGGCTTGGTGCTTAAATTTCTCCAGAGAAAGACTGATCCTTTTCCGCTGTCTTGCTTGATAGCTCCTACTGCAAGCCAGTCGTCGTCATTTAATGCAACAGACCAACCAAAATTGTCTTGAAGTTGATCGAAGATCAGGTCACTTCCTAAGGTTCGGAAAGGTTTATTTGGTGGCTTAAGATTCATGTCATAAAGTTCAACAAATCCCCTCTTTGTTCCCACTGCAACTATTCCTGCGGAATTGATGGCAACAGATGTACCGAACTCAGCATTAACCTCTTGCTGGTACTGTATTAAGAGGGGAGCAGTAAATCCTCTCTCATATATTGAAACAGCTCCAATTTCTTTTTCTGAATATGACTTTGAATCTTTATCGTAGTCTTTAAAACCTGGGCACCCCATCACGAAATATTTCTCTGACAAGGCTACAGAATGACCGCATCTGAAGCGTACATTTGAAGGTGTGGGGGCCGGTGCGTCTAGTTTCGATTCGTATTTTTGTGCATTGCCCGTAAGCTATGAGAAAAAGAAAAATGAGTCGATTGAGATCCATATATACTGGTTTAAGAATGAAGCACACAAGTAAGTGAAAGTCTATGCCAACCATACAACTCACAGTTTCGAAAAGATAGACTGCCCCGAAGACATTTCCGTCATCGTCAGCATTAGGAGCACCGACCAATGCACTCCCTCCAGAGATAGCAACACTTCTGCCAAATCGTGCGGTATCAGAAGTACTAGGCTGGGCGAGGTCAGTGGCAGTAATTCGTACTCTGGGATTGGGTTCTTTAGTCGGCATATTTGTTGGAGGATGTGTCGGCGGATTTGTTGGAGGGGATGTTGGAGGATGTGTCGGCGGATTTGTTGGAGGGGATGTTGGAGGATGTGTCGGCGGATTTGTTGGAGGTGTTGGTGCTTTAGTAGGCGGATTTGTGGGAGGTATTGGAGCTTTAGTAGGAGGATTTGTTGGAGGCGGTGTTGGCGCTTTAGTAGGCGGATTTGTTGGCGGTACTGGTGCTTTAGTAGGCGCATTTGTTGGCGGATGTGTTGGCACTGGTGCTTTAGTAGGCGCATTTGTTGGCGGATGTGTTGGTGCTTTTGTAGGCGCATTTGTTGGCGGATGTGTTGGTGCTTTAGTAGGAGAGAAAGTTGGTGCTTTTGTTGGCGGATTTGTTGGTGCTTTAGTCGGAGGGGATGTTGGTGCTTTAGTCGGAGAGGATGTTGGTTCTTTAGTCGGAGATATTGGCTCAGTAGGCGGTGAAGAAGGCTGAAGCGATGGACTGCTAGAAGGAGCTTCTGACTTTGATGGTATGACGGCGCCGATGGCCATAGCAACAGAATGAGAAGTCGATGCTGAAATCTTCAAGCTGAACCTCTTGCTTCCCAATAAACTAACCCGTTTTGGAGTGCTAATTCGAGATGGCTGATTACTTCCAATGCCCACTTGGTCAAAATCATTTCGACCGCAGCCGTAAACAACGTCCCTCCCATTTGTTTTGTCCACTCCGGTGAAGAAAACAGTTTCAGCAGCTGGACCAGACCAGATTCCAGTAGCGAGAATCGACGCATCTAGTTCTACTTCTGCCCTGCCATTGGCATTAGCAGCTTTTCCACAAAGTTGTCCTTGACTGTTGCTGCCGCATGATGCAACCCCTCGTGAATTGAGACCACCATCAGTTTAAGAGGAGATACGAAGATGAGCGACCTCCTTCGATCCCAAGGACACTCAACCCTGGATTGATGATTTGCGTTACCGTCTTTACTGGTTTCCCATCAGTATTCCTGCACTGCTGCCTATAAGCATTGTTTCCGGAGCTGTAGGCTTTTCCATCCTCTGTTAGATACAGACTAAAATCACCACCAGCTGATACAGCTGTAATTCTCCCCAGACTCTCCCCGATCAGCGTAGGTTGCCTCACTGACGCAGTATCGCCCAATCCTAGCTGCCCCCATCTATTCGAACCGCATCCATACACTCGTCCGTTGTCGAGCAAAATGAGCGTAAAGTCAAGCCCCAAAGCCACATCAACTGCCACTCGGTTCGGAGGGAGTTTCACTAGGTGTGGAAAATTCTTCATCTCACTATCTTCGTCCAAACAAAGCTGTCCGTAACTGTTGCTTCCAGTCAAGTAAACTTGCCCATCCTTGTCAATAAACGCAGAATGATCACTACCTGTATACACACTCTGAAACGAAGGAGCTTTTCTTACTGCGCCATTACTCCAAACTGAATTAACTTGTTTGTCGTAATTAGATCCGAGGGTAACACTAAATCCTACTCCGAATTGTCCCTGGTACGCTAACAAGGATTCAACATATCCCGATGCAAACGCATTACCGTCCACATCCAAGTACAAAGTGTACCTTGGTCCCGCTGTAATATCAGTGATTGGGAGTCCACCATGAAACCTAGCTGGTATTGGTTGAGTTTGTCCCAAGGATCCGCCAACTGCAGCTTTTTCTCCCCAATTGAACCCGTCATTCGGAAACCCTCGTGTTGGCCTTTTCGTTGGCGATGAAGTCGGGCTCGATGTAGGATAAGGAGAAGGCTTATGAGTTGGACGTGGCGTTGGTTTAGGTGTTGGATGAGGAGTAGGCTTGCTTGTTGGGGGGTTTGTTGGCTGTCTTGTCGGACGAGGTGTTGGATGCACGGTTGGTTGCATACTCGGCGAGCGAGTCGGATCTTGCGTTGGATACATTGTCCTGTGAAACGTCAATATGTATTGAGCAGTGCAATGTTAGCGTTTGAACAGGGCAGCGAACAAAAAATCATGAGCATTTCTGTACTTACGGCTCTACTGTGGGGTCAAGTGTCGGAGACAATGTAGGAGGAAACGTTACAAATGTAGGTGCATAGGTTGGCTGTTCAGTGGGCAAGACTGGACATGGACACCATCTCGGCTTCTCCCTTGCACCTCCACCTCCACCCCATTCGTCACCACCCCACTCATCTCCTCCCCAGCTACCCTGCTGACCATGGTTGAAACTCTCCCACTTGTCTTTCCCACCATCATTGCGTTTGTTAACCTTCTTTTTGTTGTTCTGCTTCTTTTTGAAACGCATCAATGTCAAGATGCCTTCACCCTCTTCATCTTCATCCTCCTCATCCTCCTCGGATGCTGCTGCTGCTGAAAACACATCTGCCAACGATGCAGTATCACTTTCCTCCTCGTTTGCACCATCATCAGCATCGCCTTCTTCTACATCTTCAGTCAACTCATCTGCCTTTAGAAGTCGACCTGCATCCAAGTCATCTTCATCTTCACTGTCTGCTCCAGCTGCATGAAACTCCTCTTCCTCTTCCTCCGCCAAAATCAACAAAAATCTACCATCCTTCCTCTTTTTATTCCTCGTATTCTTAAACTTCTTCCTCTTGGAGGTCGTTGGTGATGCCACATCATTCGACCAGTCGTCATCGTAAGAATCGCCATTCCATCTATTATCCGGATGCACGTCCTCACACAAACACCATCCCGGATCATTGCGCGAATCATCATCTTTCACTTTCTCTTTGTTACTGCCTGGCTTCTTCAGTTTCTTGATCCTCTCCTTTTTAATATCACTCTTAATCTTGTTCTTTTTCTCCTCCTTCTTTTTATTCACATTATTGTTTGGCTTCTTTCGCTTGTTGTTATTGCCACCATTCTTCTTTTTCTTCTTCTGAAGAAGTCGTTCTCCAACCACCCCTGCATCTTCCATCTCCTCCTCATCACTGAATTCATCCTCAGCACTACTACGCAAGGATTCTACTAGCAGCTGTCGCCGTCGTGTCTTTCTGTGAAGTGTTAGTCTATGACGCCGTGATCCTTCACTGGATATCAGTGACGATGCAGCAGCTGTTTGGATGTTGTTGTTCGGCGTGATAGGTAGCTCTACCTTTTCTTCGTTTGCTTGGATCAGCTTGAATAGAAGGAGGCCTGTTAGTAGGGTGGTGTAGTTGTAGTTTAGTTGCTTCATTTTGATATATGTATTGAATATGTATTGCAACCGCGCCGATGTGCTTTGGGGTAAGCGGCTGGTGCTCACAGCGAAATGGTTGATTGATTTTCTGCACCAAATGAAGGCAGATTTGTGTCGTTGATATTATTAGCAAGTTAAAGTATCAGAACTCTATTGATACTGCCAGCCGTCTCAAGCACTACTGCTTGGTCGACGTCGTGTAGTCGAGCACCATTGTCAACAGGACTTGCAGGTCTACTATCTCTACCTTTCCGTTCATTCCTTTGCCCAGTGTATGTACTCACTAATTTTGTCAAGCTGGAAAGTGCGCGCAGCTTTCAGATCAGCGATTTTTTTTATATTGATGTGACAGTCATTTAATGATGGATGTCTTCAATCCTTCTCAATATTCTCAAAAATGGAATACATAAAACCTCACACAAGTTGTTCTGTCGTCTTTAGAAGTAGCAAGCTAGCTCTAGAGAGATTCGTTTCAGCAGACTCAAGTCATGGACTGGACCTTGGTTCTTGCAATTCTCGTTGCACTCCATGGATACGATTCGCTGTGACAACACACATGTCACATGACAGAAGAAGAGAAAGAGATCTGAATCAGTGTTGGAGTGCGTGACAAAATACTGTGTGAGTTTAAATCTACTAATGCAAACCACGCCTGTGAAGAGAGAGCAAAGTACAGACGTAAGCTGGGAAGCATTGAGACCTTGAATTAATGACATGAAGATCATTTTTCTGCACATTAATATGAATATATGGAGAAATAGTTTAAACCCAACCTCCCAAAAGATCTCTCCTCCAGCCTCATTTTCCATTTCCAACGACACCTTGGTCAATTTCATCACAGTTTGGACCTTGTTTAGAACTTGTAAGCTTGCACCTATCAGTGTTTGCTCCTCGTCCGGCATTCGTACCACAGTATCCACAGATTTGCCATTGAGAACATATCTGAGAGGCCTATCATTCCCTTCCATTCAAGGATTTGTCACCAATTCATACGAATAGGCTGTAGCCTCGCCTCTTTCGCTCGACCCATTTGGTGCGCCTACAACAAAAGTCTCATCATTGATTGCAACAGAGGCACCGAAATGGTCATTTTCGCTTTCCCCCACGATAGGATTTTGGTAGTCACCTTCGAATTCGGGAAGGTACCACTCGCCATCTTTATCCTTGTTGAAAAGGTAGGCTGCTCCGTGTCTACCACCGTTATTACTAGGGATTGGATGAAAAGTGAAAGAAGGTTTCGGGCGAATGAGAAGAGGTGGTAAGGTAGATATTGAATACATCATTTTCAATCAGAGTACTCACATACTATATTCTCGGCTTCCAACAACAACTGCTTCATCTGTCATTGCGACCGAACACCCAAACTCTGAAAAATCTGGTGGATTATCTGCTGTATTGGCTGGTAGAATTTGAACTTTGTCGTTGTAATCATCCAGAGTCAGGTCGTATACGAATGCCCTACCACCTTTCTCAGTGTCAGGTGATCCCACGACGAGATTTTTTCCGGAAAAAGCAACGCTGTATCCAAATTCACAGTCCCCCACGCAGTTTTTCGTTGCAGCGGCAGGTGCGGGAATCTCCTCTGGACCCTCATTAAAATTTTTTACATCTCTATAGAGAAAGACGGATCCAACGGCTCCATTTCCGTTGTCATGATCGATTGCTCCAACTGCAAGCCAGTTGTCGTCATTTAATGCAACAGACCAACCAAAGTCGTCTGAACGTTGATCGTTTCCTAAAGTTCGGAAAGGTTCATTTGGGTTTTCGTTTGGATTCTGGTCATAAAGTTGAACAATTCCCCTCTTTGTTCCTACTGCAACTATTCCTGCGGAATTGATGGCAACAGATGTACCGAACTCAGCATTGACCTCTCCCTGGTACGATATTTTGAGGGGGGTCGAAGTGTCTGTTCTATCATATATCGAAATAGCTCCAATTCGGTTTTCTGAATAGGCGCCATTTATGTAGTCTTGATAACCTGGACACCCCATCACGAAGAATTTCTCTGACAAGGCTACAGAATGACCACATCTGAAGCGTACATTTGATGGTGTGGGGGCCGGTGGATCTGGTGCTAGTGTCGATACGTATTTTTTTGCATCGCCCTGAAGCTATAAGAAAAAAAAATGAGTCGATTGAGATCAATAAATACTGTTTTACGAATGAAGCACACAAGTAAGTGAAAGTCTATGCCAACCATACAACTCACTGGTTCGAAAAGATAGACTGCCCCGAAGACATCTCCGTCATCGTCAGCCTCTGGAGCGCCGACCAATGCACTCCCTCCAGAGATAGCAACACTTGTACCATATTGTGAGTTATCAGAAGTACTAGGTAGGTCGAGGTCATATTTGACAGTAATTCGTACACTGGGATTGGGTTCTTTGGTAGGCTTATTTGTTGGAGAGGGTGTTGGAGGAGGTGTCGGAGGATTTGTTGGAGAGGGTGTTGGAGGAGGTGTCGGCGGATTTGTTGGAGAGGGTGTTGGAGAGGGTGTTGGAGGAGGTGTTGGAGAGGGTGTTGGAGGAGGTGTCGGCGGATTTGTTGGAGAGGGTGTCGGTGGATTCGTTGGAGGGGGTGTTGGAGTGGGTGTTGGAGGAGGTGTCGGCGGATTCGTTGGAGGGGGTGTTGGGGAGGGTGGAGGAGGTGTCGGCGGATTTGTTGGAGGGGGTGGCGGTGGATTCGTTGGAGGGGGTGTTGGAGAGGGTGGAGGAGGTGTCGGCGGATTTGTTGGAGGGGGTGGCGGTGGATTCGTTGGAGGGGGTGTTGGAGAGGGTGGAGGAGGTGTCGGCGGATTTGTTGGAGGGCGTGTTGGAGGAGGTGTCGGCGGATTCGATGGAGAGGGTGTTGGAGGAGGTGTCGGCGGATTTGTTGGCGATTTAGTCGGAGTGGATGTTGGTGCTTTAGTCGGAGTGGATGGTGGTTCTGTCGGAGATATTGTCTCAGTAGGCGGTGAAGAAGGCTGAAGCGATGGACTGCTAGAGGGAGCTTCTGACTTTGATGGTATGACGGCGCCGATGGCCATAGCAACAGAATGAGAAGTCGATGCTGAAATCTTCAAGCTGAACCTCTTGCTTCCCAATAAACTAACCCGTTTTGGAGTGCTAATCCGAGATGGCTGATTACTTCCAATGCCCACTTGGTCAAAATCATTTCGACCACAGCCGTAAACAACGTCCCTCCCATTTGTTTTGTCCACTCCGGTGAAGAAAACAGTTTCAGCAGCTGGACCAGACCAGATTCCAGTAGCGAGAATCGACGCATCTAGTTCTACTTCTGCCCTGCCATTGGCATTAGCAGCTTTTCCACAAAGTTGTCCTTGACTGTTGCTGCCGCATGATGCAACCCCTCGTGAATTGAGACCACCATCAGTTAAGAGGAGATACGAAGATGAGCGACCTCCTTCGATCCCAAGGACACTCAACCCTGGATTGATGATTTGTGTTAGCGTCTTTACTGGTTTCCCATCAGTATTCCTGCACTGCTGCCTATAAGCATTGTTTCCGGAGCTGTAGGCTTTTCCATCCTCTGTTAGATACAGACTAAAATCACCACCAGCTGATACAGCTGTAATTCTCCCCAGACTCTCCCCGATCAGCGTAGGTTGCCTCACTGACGCAGTATCGCCCAATCCTAGCTGCCCCCATCTATTCGAACCGCATCCATACACTCGTCCGTTGTCGAGCAAAATGAGCGTAAAGTCAAGCCCCAAAGCCACATCAACTGCCACTCGGTTCGGAGGGAGTTTCACTAGGTGTGGAAAATTCTTCATCTCACTATCTTCGTCCAAACAAAGCTGTCCGTAACTGTTGCTTCCAGTCAAGTAAACTTGCCCATCCTTGTCAATAAACGCAGAATGATCACTACCTGTATACACACTCTGAAACGAAGGAGCTTTTCTTACTGCGCCATTACTCCAAACTGAATTAACTTGTTTGTCGTAATTAGATCCGAGGGTAACACTAAATCCTACTCCGAATTGTCCCTGGTACGCTAACAAGGATTCAACATATCCCGATGCAAACGCATTACCGTCCACATCCAAGTACAAAGTGTACCTTGGTCCCGCTGTAATATCAGTGATTGGGAGTCCACCATGAAACCTAGCTGGTATTGGTTGAGTTTGTCCCAAGGATCCGCCAACTGCAGCTTTTTCTCCCCAATTGAACCCGTCATTCGGAAACCCTCGTGTTGGCCTTTTCGTTGGCGATGAAGTCGGGCTCGATGTAGGATAAGGAGAAGGCTTATGAGTTGGACGTGGCGTTGGTTTAGGTGTTGGATGAGGAGAAGGCTTGCTTGTTGGGGGGTTTGTTGGCTGTCTTGTCGGACGAGGTGTTGGATGCACGGTCGGTTGCATACTCGGCGAGCGAGTCGGATCTTGCGTTGGATACATTGTCCTGTGAAACGTCAATATGTATTGAGCAATGCAATGTTAGCGTTTGAACAGGGCAGCGAACAAAAAATCATGAGCACTTCTGTACTTACGGCTCTACTGTGGGGTCAAGTGTCGGAGACAATGTAGGAGGAAACGTTACAAATGTAGGTGCATAGGTTGGCTGTTCAGTGGGCAAGACTGGACATGGACACCATTTCGGCTTCTTCCTTGCACCTCCACCTCCACCTCCACCTCCACCCCCCCATTCGTCACCACCCCAGCTACCCTGCTGACCATGGTTGGAACTCTGCCACTTGTCTTTCCCACCATCATTGCGTTTGTTAACCTTCTTTTTGTTGTTCTGCTTCTTTTTGAAACGCATCAATGTCAAGATGCCTTCACCCTCTTCATCTTCATCCTCCTCATCCTCCTCGGATGCTGCTGCTGCTGAAAACACATCTGCCAACGATGCAGTATCACTTTCCTCCTCGTTTGCACCATCATCAGCACCATCTTCATCCTCTTCATCATCGCCTTCTTCTACATCTTCAGTCAACTCATCTGACTTTAAATGACGACTTGCATCCACGTCATCTTCATCTTCACTGTCTGCTCCAGCTGCATAAAATTTCTCTTCCTCTTCCTCCGCCAAAAACAACAAAAATCTATCATCCTTCCTCCTTTTATTCCTCGTATTCTTAAACTTCTTCCTCTTGGAGGTCGTTGGTGATGCCACATCATTCGACCAGTCATCATCGTAAGAATCGCCATTCCATCTATTATCCGGATGCACGTCCTCACACAAACACCATCCCGGATTATCATCTTTCACTTTCTCTTTGTTACTGCCTGGCTTCTTCAACTTCTTGATCCTCTCCTTTTTAATGTCACTCCTAATCTTGTTCTTTTTCTCCTCCTTCTTTTTATTCACATTATTGTTTGGCTTCTTTCGCTTGTTGTTGCCACCATTCTTCTTTTTCTTCTTCTGAAGAAGTCGTCGTTCACTGCCCATCCCTGCATCTTCCATCTCCTCTTCTTCACTGAATTCATCCTCGGCACTACTACGCAAGGATTCTACTAGCAGCTGTCGCCGTCGTGACTTTCTGTGAAGTGCTAGTCTATGACGCCGTGATCCTTCACTGGATAATAGTGACGATGCAGCAGCTGTTTGGATGTGGTTGTTCGGCGTGATTGGTAGCTCCACCTTTTCTTCGTTTGCTTGGATCAGCTTCAATAGGAGGAGGCCTGTTAGTAGGGTGGTGCAGTTTAGTTGCTTCATTTTGATAATTGATTGAATATGTATTGCAACCGCACTGATATGCTTTGGATGATGTGGCTAGCTTATGAAATGCTCACGCTCACAGCGAGATGATTGATTGCTAGTAAAGAAACACTCTGTTGATACTGTCAGCGTCTCAAGCACTACTAGTAGGTCGAAGTCGTGTAGTCGAGCACCATTGTCAACGTCAACAGGACTTGCAAGGTCTACTATCTCTATCTTTCCGTTCATTCCTTTGATGTAACATCTACTAACTAATTTTTGTCAACTTCGCAGCTTTTTTAAAAGTTTTTTATTTCGTGAACGGAGGAGATGTGACAGTCATTTAAAGATAGGTGTCTTCCATCACCTTCTCAAATTTGATTCGTGAGATAAGTATATGTGAAGACAAGATTACCTCACACATCACACGATGTAGCGATCCGGGTCGTGTGGCGAGCCCTCGCGCAGGCGCAGCAGTAGAGGATCTCAGCGATTGGATGGAAGAGAATGATACGGATCCCTACTTATAGTACAACATCTGATCGAAGAGTACCTCCTTGGTCATAGAGAATTGGACATGTACGATATTATCAATGGACTTCCTGCACACATTGACTTTGCAGAGATACATGACACACTTGGGTGGGATAATTTTGTTGAAGGCCGTATCAGCAGGCATCTGGTCCACCTTCAAGCACAATATCTATCCACCATTAACACTTTCGTTCAACCTGCTACCTGGGCTAGTGGGCTCATGAGACAACTGCTCCTTCTGACACATCAGCAATGGCTTTATCACAATTGTAGTGCACTACAAAGCAGACGGCAAATCTCTCCCCGAACATGAACGTATTCTTCAGAAAGTTACGAGTCTCCTCAAAACGACCGAGGATATGCTCCTCGCTGCCGGAAGATAGGGATTTATTGTACATTGATTTCGCTCATCTGGCTGAAGGTCCAACTATAGATCAAGAAAGATGGATAGCTAGTATGGAATCAGCCATGGTAGCTCGCAGAGTACACCGGGCTAGACGAAGTCGGCGTGTTCGACTACCTAATCTGCGGAACAGACGACGTTTGCGCAACTCTGCTTCGGACACCTCGGCTCCGAGTTCAGACGACACATATGTTCATGTTGGATTAGATGATAACGAAGAGGATGATGATGACGACTCTCCCTCCAGTGCGGATGGAGTCCGAAAGTGATATTTCGCACCCTCCCCCGGTCGGTGCTTCAAGCTCGACAATATATCACGTCATACTACCCGCCTCGTAGGGACTCAGAAGGTAGCATTCGTTTTCGACGCAGACGACGATGATCGTAATATGGTGCAGTAAGTTGTGTCAAAAATGACCAAACTCCCCAGGAAGCCTCGTTGAGGCTTCTTGGATGATGTTAACATTACAAAAGACACACAGCAGAGGGTTTAGATAGGTACTTAGCAGCCAGCCCCCAGCGGGAGAAAAGACGGAGCGCGCCAGAAATAAGACAGGCGTCCAATCAAACGTCAAAACTCAAAACCCGCCCCGTCCGTGACGACGCGACATAACCATGAACATGAACCTGAGCCTCTGATAAGTACATATTATCTTCTCATCCTCATCTATCATCTATCCACCCACTCTATGCACTATGACATACCTCTAAAACAACAATCGCAGCCATGGACAACAACGCCTTCCGCACACTAGTCAACCAAAAAGTCAAATCTACCAAAGAAATAGCACGAGAGGCAGTTGAAACTGAATTTCGTCAAAAGGCACAAAAACGCGGTGGTGGTGGTGGACGCAGAAGCAGAGGTGGCGACTACGATAGTGATAGTGCCTCAGATAATGATGACTTCTTGACCAAGAGACGACGTGATGATAACAAACGTAAAAGTGATGAGGGGAAAGATGAGCCAGAGTGGAAACGACGTCGGAAGGAAAAGGGTGCAGCATCATCCACTACGGGATATAGAGACCGTGCGAAGGAGAGGAGGGAGGGGAAGAATTTAGATTACAGTGATACAGTCGCCACCACCATCCATAATACGAATGGTGATGAATATATAGATCGAAAGCGACAGGCGGAACTATCCAAATTTCTAGGGGGGGATGAAGAACACACGCATTTAGTGAAGGGGTTGGATATGGCTTTGGCACAGAAGGTTCGACGGGAGGAAATGGGTGGAGCTGATGATGAGGAAGAACGTGTGGAGGAGGATTTGGATCAACTTTTGGAGAATGCGTATACTACTCGACAAGAAAATTTATCATCGACATCGAAGAAATCATTGATTGCAATGATACAACCAAAGAGTGAACTGGGGAAATCGGTACAAAATTATCTCCTACAGCTACAAAAACGACATCGTCATGACAATCCTACAACAACAGCAGCAACAATTAGTAATACAAAACAACATTCTATTCAAATCAATCCAACCAAACAAAACGCAATACAAAGATCACACTACACATTCTCACTAGACTCCACTATTCAAAAACGAGGTAACGCATGGGATTTGCCACAATTGCAAATGGTTGGTGGTGTTAGTGGACAACATCATCATCAGTCATCATTTTCTGAGAGGAAGAGTATGACTCCGTTGGATGGTCATTTGATTGCTACTATTCGGAAAAAGTTGGATGGTACTTTGAATAATAGTGGTGGTGGTGGTGGTGAGAGAAAGGTGATGAATGACAATGAAATGGAAAGAGTCGTCGACAAACATGATAGTGGGGTGAAGCAGCAGCAACAACCTTCTTCGTCACCGGACAAGGTAGATGATTCCAACAAACCAAGTCACGACGAGAATAATAGCAATCACAAAACTCTGGCACCACCTCTTGACAACAACAAAAAGGATGATAGTGATTTTGATAGCGATGATGACATATTTGCCAATGTAGGTGCATACGTTCCTCCGACGGCTGTAGCTCAGTCTGGTGATACTGTCATGCCCTCTGCAGCAGCTACTGCATCTGCCCAAACAAACGATGGTGACGATGATGTAGCAACTCCTCCTTCCGCTGCTACAACTTCAAAGAAGCATTCGTCCATTTTTGACAATTTGATTACAGATCAGAGTAGTAATGACGTTAATGCCTCACAGAAACGTCAGCCGATGCAGTTACCGCACACTCAACAACCAATGCAGCATCAAAACATCCAATCATTGAATAGTCAAAACAAAAACCTAATAGATCGAGATGTCTTTGGAGGCAATCGGAAGCAAGATAAGCAACAACATTCACAAGCGAATAAACGGAGAGGACCACAGACAGCAGCAATGGAAGGTGTATCAATGACTAATTATCAAGGTGGTTATGGGGAAGAGATGGACACTGACTTTTTAAATGAGGATGGTGAGGATGGATATCAAAAGTTGAAACGACGGAGTGACGATGATGATGATGATGATGGGGGTGTTGGTGAGGACAAGACTGTTGATGCGATTGATGATGAGGAAGACTGAATGAGAGAGTCGGAGCGAGGGTTGTTTCCTCAAAACATCAGAAGCTACCTATCATATTTTTATTATAGCTCTACTCTCTGATCACCGGCATGGCATACATATGCCATTCCTTCCCTCCTTATTTTATATTCAATCTATCAACCGTATCCTGTACATATGTGGCCACAACTTACCCGTCACCCAAAGTTCCAACCCCTCCTCCTCGCTTGATTCTCTCCCCGTCACGGATATTCCATTGAAACAATCAATATCATCTCCATCCTTCTTCCGTTGGTCATATGGATAAATATCACTTAGATCATATACCCGTGTGATTTTGGCAGTGACTGGGTCAATGCGAACCAATACGTCTTGATACCAAACGTTTGCTAGAATGCTCATTGTTGAAGTGAATCCTGTACCGTTATCGTTGCTACATTCTTCAGCACCCGCAGCACCAGCACCAGCACTCTTCGAATTGGTAGAAGAAGAACAAGTTTGATCCCCATCACCCTCTTGACATTCCTCCAAATACACATCATCAATATCCCAATCCTTCACATCACCACCACACTTATTCTTTGCATGAAAATCAACAAACTCCAACTCATTGATATACTTTACTCTCACACTACTATTACCACCATCCTTCTCATTCTCACCACCTTCTCTCCTCTCCAAAGTAACCGCCATCCTCCTCTTCTCTTGCAACGTTTCGACATCCCAAACAAATATATATTCACTCCCATCACTAACATAAAATTCATTGGTGTGTGGTACAAATGTGATACCCCATCCTTCATTGGTATGTGTGTTGAATGTAAATTTGTCAATTAGTTCCAATGACTCTGTTGGTGGTTGTTGTTGTTGTTGTTGTTCCTCACAGACTCCGTCTGTTTGTTGTTCATTGTTAGTATTATCATTGTCTTCGGTAGTAGTAGTTGAAGAAGAGGAGGAAGGAGTATGATTGATTCGATAAATCATACCAATTCGATCTTTCCATGTCAATTGTATCAATCTATGCTCCCTCACCACTTCTTCTTCTTCTTCTTTGCCATCATCATCCTCACTATTATTAGTAGTAGTCAATCTCCTATCCACATAATAAGTAGTAATCCCCTCACCAAAGACATATCCCGGTTCCACACGTTTCTGTTCCAAAGTTTTCATATTTTGTGTTGGATCATGTTGTAATATTTGTGATTTGTGATTGAGACCTGTCCCCTCGTAGAGAATGTTGGAGGTGGCCGAGAGGGTGAGGCCTTGGGTGAAGGAGGTTCGTGAGTGGGGTACTACCTCGAGAAGGTGGTAGTCCCGTGATTTGTAGATTATTGTTGGGTTGGTAGTGCTGGTTGTGGTGGTGGAGGATGATGATCTAGTGACAGAGGAGGAGGAGGAGGAGGAGGTGTCGGTTGCAAGTGCTGTGGCTATTATTTTTTTAGTTGAAAGATCAACGAAGCACCAGCTGTAAAAGACAAAGAGCAGCAGAGTCATGCAGCCGCCGCCACCACTTCTGCAAGATGATGATAGTTGCGCTCTCTTCATTTTGATTGATCTTTATTGATTATTGCTGCAACATCAGACGGACTGCACTACACGCTTTCTAGCTATCCGTCGTTCCGTCAAAATGAAAATGGTCTCAAAAAACACCACTTTTGATTGAGCACCTTAGTTTAGAGGGTTCCAGCGATGTTACATAGAGCTATCTAGAGTGCCGGCACGGCACCACGGTGGATTCGCCTTAGCATTTGTGATCGCTAACTATCGCTAACTGTGACATCCAAAAATCTGATGAGAAGCCCATCACAATGTCGATATCTTCCGTCAACTCGTTACTACTGTCTACTCTATCTATGCCATTATGCCGTTTCAATGCAAAAATGAAGACATATTTGGCTGCATCATTCTTCGCCTCATATGATTTGGTACTAATAATTATCGATTACCTAGGTTCGGCTTCAGCACAAAGAGTAACACCATGTGCCTCAAACATGTGAACACGGAGAGCCACATTAAGTAAGCGCTTACTGCAATGAGGACAAGTGCTGACCATCGTATCCTCTTTCGATACTTTCACCTGCGCCGTTTCATCAGCATCATTTCCGACTGCGCCATCGCCATTATCTTCTGCAGATGTAGATGAATCGAATACCATCAGAGGTTGATGGAGAGCAACCTCCCCATTGATGTCTGCGACTAAAGATCCTTCATCGACCTCGACAGTATCAATTTGTCTCTCGGCAACAGTGCTATTATCTATTTTGACATCTTCTGCTCTGGGACGTCGGGGAGCATATTTATTAGGACGCTTTGACTCCTCTTTCAAACGCAAAATATTAGATTGTATGAATTCAGCACTCTTCAAGTAATACTGAATGAACACCTTCTTCTTGAGTTCCTTCCCGCGAGTAGCGCCCATCTGACGCATCAATTGGTTCCAGATTGCATGGGCGCTTTCGATGTTTTGCTCGTCAAAACCGCCAAGAGTTCCCCACATAGTCAGCTGGTCAAGAAGATGGCCAATGAAGAGGAGATGACTTTTGGGGAATGCAGGAAGTTTTGACTTCCACTCGGCAATCGGTACGTCTGTTACTAATAGCTTGACAATGAGATCTTTGAGCTTCTTAATGTTCGCTTCAAAGTCTTTAATTGCCTTGTCGGACTGCTTATTGACGGATTTCATTACTCGTTGGATTTTGAACCATAGAGACACAACTTCCTTCATTCGCAATGTGAAATTACTCAACTCTTCCTTCAGATCTTGTTGTTCGATGATAGGATCAAACTCATCGAACATGTCACTGTATATGACTTCACTATGCTCCGCATAATTCATGCAATGGTTACCGACCATTTGTGCTTCAAAGTAAGTTTGCCTGTCACAACCGTTCTTCTTCAATACTTCCTCAAACTTTCTCTTCAAATGACCACCATGATTTTTCAGATACTCCTCACATTCCAAAATTGTATTGTCGGTAATGCTGATCTGCTCCATGAGCACGACAATGTAATCAGCAAGGTTGGAATTTTCTTTCGTGCTGTTGACCAGTTCCGTAGCTTCAGTCTCCAATTGCTTCTCGAGATGCTTTAACTCATCCTCGAGCTGCTGCTGTTGATCAAGAGGGAAGTTGAAGCATGACACTGCTGTATCGCGACTACGGAATAATTGAGAAGGAGCGGTTAGCTTCATTGGGGCCGAGTTATTCTGACCTCTCTTTGAACGACGCTGTGGAGCCACCACAGTTGTTGCAGATTCTCTGCCACATTTTGATGTTTTTGAAGATGATGGAGTAACAAATTGCCCGGATGAACCTGACACTGGAGTATACACCCCAGTTGGCGCATTTTGGCGGCTACCGCTATCTCTATTGTGGCTAGAATTGGGGGTTGTTGCCATGGTTAGCAAGAATGAGTGCACAAGATGATGTGGAAATGACGCTTGGCGCAAAAAAAAAAAAGATTCCCCAAAATCCAATAATAGTTCTCATAATGATCTCACGCACAAAAACGTTAATACCGTTTGTATACACTAGATATTTTAGGGGTGAATGCTTTTGACAACCAACTAGTGAGACGGCAACACCCAGCATATTCTAACTCGCAAGAGTCTGGGGAACACGAATATGTTGGGTGTTGCCGTCTCAGGGGTGTTTTATTGGTCGAACTCACTAACTACCCTCTACGTAGGAATTAGGTAAAAGTCGGAGTCACACAAATGTCGTCTGCCGCGGTCTCGAATCCACCGTGAAAGAGTGAGCTTGCAACTTTGTTAATTTCAACAAGCCCATGAGGACTGAGTAAATGCCGAATAAATACCGGTGAGACACTCGGCTTCCCAACAGTTGCCAGCAACTGGCATCCATAGTCATCCTTGTATGCCAAAGCGTGCACGGTACTCTTAAGTACATTCCCGAGAGTAGAGGGTGCCTGCCGTGGTAGGGAAGGGACCTCATCAGCTGAAGGAACCTGGTCCGCCGCCTTAAGGCGGAGGAGAATGCCTAGCTCAAACGATCCATCAGTGACACCTCCAACCTGGGCATGAGAGAATGAGTGCCGCCGCATACACCAACCCGTCGGAGTGATCCCGACATAGGACTCTGCCCCGGTAAAGACATGAGGAAGACTACTTTGTGCCCAATAGTGTGAATCATCCAGCTGGAGGCTATCCCAATCACTGAAGATAACTCGGAGTTGGGCGGCATCAACAGCCGGGGCCTCGGGCAGAACATCCGGACAGCACCTTCCCAAGAATGCTTTGAACTCATGACATGGTGTGTTTAGAGCACATACCGTGAAGCCAAGAGCCTGGGCCACAAACGGCCATAAAGACGGAGACCGACACTGGATGATACAACCACCCCGTCGTGCTCTGTGTGGAATAAAGCCATTCATCACTCCACCCTGAGCATGAGGGGAATCTTGTAGTGGCAGGAGGCCCGACCAAAGTTCCAAAGTACGTGACTTCTTTGGTGAAGATGAATACGGAGGGATGCTAGATGTTGATGTCGTAGAGAGGGGAGGCTTTGAGTAGTAGAGTGAAGTAGATGTTAAGTTATCAACGGGTGTCGACACTCCCTTGAAGCCCTCCTCCCCATTTCAGGCGTCCTCCTCAACTTGACGGGCTTTCTTCTTCTTCCCTCCAGCGCCACCACCAGCGCCTCCTCCTCCACCACCACCACCTACTTGAAGTCCTTGTCCACGTTCAAGTAGAGCAAGACAATGCATGATGTTATCACGGTCACGTTGCAAGGTACCGACCTTATCGGAGGTAGTCGTGTGAGTTTGCTTTAAAGCGAGGAGTTCCGTGCGCGGGGTATGAGACTCGAAGACAAAGGTCATCAACTTGGGGAAGATACGTGGATGTTCGGCAAAATGATCTTTCTTGAACTCCACCATCACCTCATGCGTCTTGAGGGAAGCATACAGATAGGTGACCAAGCTGTCAAGGGGTGTTTGACTGTGCGCATATTTAGCTATCTTGCGTTGCTCCCACATCGTCTCAAACACTGACTTCAACATAGTAAGCTGACGCGTCCAGCAAATTGCTTGCTCTGCCTTGGAGGTGACGGACATCTTAACTAGCATGTGATTGTAATGAGTGTCCACCCAGCGGAACAGATCAACCGTGAAGGCAATACTGTATTCCAAGAGAAAAGCAGCCAACTCATACATACCTCTATGGTCCCTCAAATCATCACTGATACATTGAAGCTCCACAGACCGAAGATCTTCCAGTGCCCTCAATAAGGGGGCAAACAAACCAGAAACTCCGTCCCCTCCGTTAAACTTGTCATAAGTACTAATACGAGAGAGAGTTGTCGCACCCACGGCTCCTGCAGTTCGAGCACCCATTAATGAAGCAGGGTACACGGATTGACCTGCCGAAGCAAGAAGGGTAAGCTAAAGGAGTCCTGCGTGTCTTTGCATGATGAACCTCCTCGCGTTGAAACTCCTCCTTAGTGATCACTCCATCTGAATTGACCATTTCAACCAGGGCCACCGGATCATGGGCAATTGACAAGATCTCGAATGAATAAGAGTCATCGATTACCCCATTCTTACGCAACCAAGCTTTGACTCCCATCTTCCCATGGATCGTCCACCTTCCATTGTCCACCTTGATCACATCAACTGGGCCCTGCTTCTGAACCCCATCCAATTTGTTCTCCAAGGACTCCAATCGAGCGAGGTACTGCGATACATCCACTTGAGGCTGCGGCTGCGCTACTGGAGCTACGACCTGAGTCTGACTCAACCCATTCTGCACCTCGACCATGCTTCTTGAGCAAGGTGCTGCAAAACACTTTCACCTTAGCTAACGATTTATCCATCTGCTCCAACCTTCCTCCGGATTGGAGAAGAGAACTCAACTGCCCATCCTGCGCCTTATCAGATTTTTGTAAGCGAGAGACATCATCCCGGAACGTCTTGAAGTCTGTCTCAATGCGAGCAAGGCAGGCTGTCACGTCATCCATTTGGCTCCCCAACATACTGACTGAAGTTGCAAGTGGAGGGCTTGTCCAAGCCCAGTTTCCCTTGCACAGCAGCTACCTTCCTTAGATCCATTTGGACGTCGGAGAGAAAGGGCTGAAGATTGTCCATCGCCTCCTGAACGCCCTTCTTGATGCTCTCCATATGTTCGTCGACCATCTTATCGTCAGCCTTGCGATCTTGATCGAGCTCCCCTTCAAAATCAGGTAGTCCATCTTGATGGGAAGGATGGAACATTCTCTTCTTAACCATAGGGGTCAGATTGAGGTCAGTTGGTGGCACGGCGTCTTTGTTCATATCAGAAGGGGGCATGGGTCGTTTGGTGATGTGTTCAAACACCGAGGTGTATTGATTGAACGCCGCATCCTCCTCAGCTCGAGTAGTAGCATTAGAGTAAGCCTTAAGACAATCAATCACAATCTGCCATTGAACCTTGGATAGAGTGAGAGACTGGAGAAGACGAATGTCCCCCTCGAACTTATCAACCGTGGTGATAGGTACAAACTCAGATAGCAAAGCGTGGACGGGGCCAACTTGCATGTACAAGCCATTCTCACGTGGGGTTGCCTTATGACTAGCAACAGAACACTTGGTTCCATCAATGCAGAACTTGCCATTAGTACCCACAGAGGAACCACAGATGAGGCCGAGATCAGACAAAATCACTCCCGTGACGGCAGCCATCTGCTTTCCGGAGATATCCTCATCCTTAGGGAGCGTACCAGCTGAGATAACCTCTCGACCAAAATCTGAAAGCATCGGAGCAATAAAGCACAAAGGTCAGTGAAGGATAAACGCCAAGCATCCTCATGATCATGCACATCGTCGATAGGCTGAAGAGCAAGCCTTGTAGTCCCCACAGGAACGACCCGTGAGGCAAAGTCCCCCTCATGGTCTTGAGCCTCCTCCAATCGTGGGTATCGTCCAGCGGCCCCTCCTCCACTCCTCTCCGAGTGGTAAGTTCCGAAACATCTCTCCTACGTCCACATCTGCAGTGAAGCCCACCTCCATCAGACTTCCTACCACAGGAAGACTGAAGTGAGGAGAATGCAAAGCATCATTCACGCCTCGTGTTGTGCCATCATACGCCGCCCTTACATCAACGCCTGCCCAAGGGCCTGGCACATTGCCTGACTCCAAACGGCGTCGAGAGTTCCGCAGCCCAGATGCAGATGCCTGTCCAGCCCCATGACTGACTGTACGCCAAAGCCACGTCTCGTCGTCCAGAAACCTCCCTCCTACACCTCCTGAGTAATCAGCAGGTCTGGCAGATGCTCTTGTCCTTATCCAATACGCAGGAGAAGATCGAATCCCCATGATAGTTGTGCCATCGTAGACCACCCTGGTCTCAGAGCCAAGACGAGGAGTCCCAAAATACCGCAGAACTGACGATTGTCGCGTGCTACTACTCCCTCTCCCCACCGGAGACGGGAGGAACCCCCCCGGAACCCCAACCCCACGCCCATGTAGACAAACAGCAACAGCATTGTTGCAAAAGACAAGAATATAACACTCACCCTCCAACCCTCCATCAGCGAAATCACCAGTAGAAGAGTAAAAAGTGCCCACCGAAGCTCCACTGGAGATAGTCTCACGTCCATTGGACCCGCCATTGGTGCCCGCACCAGTGGCATTTAGTTGGGCGACCAAAGCGTCCATGTCCACCGGCGAAGAAGACCGAGCGGAGCCCTCCCAACGACCATTAGCAGCCGAGGGAGTGGAGTCAGAACTGAAAGTGTTGAACATGGTGTATGTAGAAAGCACAAAGCGGAGTTAAATCGTAGTGGTGAAAGCCAAACAATGGAGGGGTGTGAAAGTGAAGAGCGGAAGAGAGATCAGCCCAGAGAATCCACCACGTGGAAAGGTCAAAAATAAAAGGCTGTCGTGGAACACGTAGTCGGAGTGTTGATCAGTCCCTCCACTATCGTATCCAGCAGTCTATCTCCCATTCAAGTTCGCTAGAGCCGTTGCTGATGCCTTTGACGTGCGTTGAGTTGCTGAAATTTACTGTGAAATTTACCGTGAAATTTGTTGTGTGGACACAACGTGAATTTCGGTGAATTTCACATTTTGCATGTGAAATTTGCAAAGTGAAATTCACAATGTGAAATGTGAAATTCACGTTTTGTGTGGACACCCTACTGTCTTAAATTTCAAATTTCATTTTTGACCCCCAAATTTGACCTTCTCAAGACAGAATGGGGGCAAGAGGGCTTCCTCTCTCAAAAATGACCAGCCTGCCCAACGTGGCTGGCGATGCCCCTCAGAAAGAAAACCACGGCAAAAGCAAAATTTAAAATTTACCAGTGCGTGGACAAAGAAGTCAAATTTGTAAGGGCAAATTTTGGCCAAATTTTACTTGGTAAAATTTGGCCAAGCGAGGTCAAATTTGGCAAAAATAAATTTGATGCGTTTTCCTCGTGCCTGCGGAAAAACTCCTGGCGCCTCGAATGCGTATTCACTGTGGCTAGAGATAGATGAAGTAAACGAGAATCACTATGTAAAACGACAATTGTACAACACACTAAGGGTAGTTGGGACTCCACAAATTTGCACGACAAATTGGTGTATGTCCTAGTACTACTTATGCTACAGGGTCTTAGTTTGGTAAAACTAAAGACTCCCTGCAAGCATCAATACGGTTGTCGTATAAACACTCACAGGGAGGGTAGGGTGGGAAAAAGAAAATAGCGTTCCTTTGCTGACTACCAAATGAAATGATGGCAATGCCGTAGTAGTCTTCGGTGTCATTGAATTGACAGTGATGAGAATGTGTGTGGTCAGCGAAGTGTGGAGAAGCCTGCAAAATTCTTTGTGCTTCTCCCGCCATTTTCGTTTCAAATTCTTCCTGCGATTTCGCTTTCTGTAATCGCAGAAAACCCTTTTAGCGTAAGTAGAAACTTGGCGCTACGCTAGAAGTCAGACCTGCACGATAACTACTGATCAAGTCTATCAGTCGATGGACACAGTATTACTGTGTCCACGCATCAAATTTGACCTCCAAATTTTTCATATTTTTGCCAAATTTGACCTCGCTTGGTCAAATTTCAAATTTGAAATTTGACCTCTGATGGCAAATTTTGCCCTCCGAGGTCAAATTTCAAATTTCATTTTTGACCCCCAAATTTGACCTTCTCAAGACAGAATGGGGGCAAGAGGCAAGAGGGCTTCCTCTTTCAAAAATGACCAGCCTGTCCAACGTGGCTGGCGATGCCCCTCAGAAAGAAAACCACGGCAAAAGCAAAATTTAAAATTTACCAGTGCGTGGACATAGAAGTCAAATTTGTAAGGGCAAATTTTGGCCAAATTTTACTTGGTAAAATTTGGCCAAGCGAGGTCAAATTTGGCAAAAATAAATTTGATGCGTGGACACAGTATTAGAGCTCTAGTGCCGGCACATCAAATTTTGGCTAATACCATCTCCTAAAATGTTTGGGTTCATATCTGGTCACTATATAGTGCTGTAAGGCAAAACAAGAAGAGAGAGAAGAGAGAGTTTTGCAAAATTGACCTTAAGGTTACGGGGTCGCTTGTTTTTAAGGGCTAGTACGCTCTAAAATAATGTGAGGGAGCCCTTACAGGTACTTAGTCTTTTTTGTAGTGGTACAGTATGAGGCGTTTCACATCACCACCGATCAACCATCAAACCATGGCACAAAGTTAGCGCTCTCCACCCCATACGGCACGTGTGTACTACGCCAAAATCACTGGGGTCGGTGAAATAACTACGACGGTAAATCATTACTAATACCATTAGCCGCCATTATTCGCTGGAATTCTATCACTGGAACCTTTCGAATTTTTTAATTAATACACCCACCGTCGTCATTGCATCCGACGGTACATGCACCACTCGACACAACAGCATCCTCCCCTACACATCGTTGCGGCGCTCTTACTACACAAAAATTGTCACGGGCGCTTCACCTATCAATATACCATCGACCGCCGTCGGAATTGTCTCACTGGCCACCGCATAATTTGAAAACAACAGCGCTCCTATTGTAATTTGAAAATAATAATATTTATTCACAGCATGAGTGAGGAGGGCGAGGAAAGACAACCAAAGAGGAGTAAGGGGGATTCAATTCAAGAGAAGAAAGAGGATAAAATGAAGGCCGAGGATATGTGGACACACATTGAGAACAATAAAAACTTGCTCAATCATATCAAGGCCAACAAAGATGAATGGAAACAGGAACACTTCGCATATATTCGTGAATTTTGTTCCCATGTGCAGATGCACAAGAAAGACTTCCCCCTTGTTATGGGAGATAAATACCCTGATTATGAGAGCCCCCCGGCAACTGAGGGGAGTGGAATTGAGCTTACAATGGGATACATCACAAAGGTTGCGCGGAGGGAGGATACATCTTCCATCACCGATGAACCGATCTTACAGGTTGTGGAACGAGAGACCAAGTATCGAGGAACTGTTGAAATGAAAGGAGGGAAAGGTGGATCTTCTACTGTCACTCAAGTACAATTTACTCATCTCACGTTGTGCGACGGTGACGGCAACATTATTGTCGGACGTGTTGTTACTCACCTCACACACGAAGCAAGGAAGCTGGAAAGGGGGGACATAATCAAGTTACCAGTGTTCACAGAGCTGACACACAGAATTGGCAACAGCAACCCAATGCCAGCTTTATTCATTGTCGAGTTTCGAAAGATTGGCTATGCTATAATCCCAGAGAATGTGAAGCAACAGCAACTATCGTGCGACCTGTCGAACTCATCCGACAAGTCTAATGATACTCCATCTGCGAATGATAATGATACTGCGGGCGGCAACCTGCAGAAAGATGTCTCCAATGCAAAGTGTGAATTTCCAAACCGTCTATGTTCCATCAACGGCATTCAAATGATTGTCTGCATCTGTAAATCACAGCCAGTTCATAGGTTGAACTTGAATACAATCCGAGAGGATTGTTACTTTGCAACAGAAGAAGTGGATAAAATGACAAACAGCCAGAAGAGATGCATGGTATATTGGTGGTATGCAACAAACGTCTATTCAATTTGTGGGAAGGGCAAGAGAATGATGCTTCCGGATTGCCTTGTGAATGCTGTACGAAACACATTCCCAGAAGAAGATGGGAAGTACACGGGATACTGCTATGTATGTTCTTAAATACTTAGTTTACCATTCAATCAGTTTTATTGCTTTTCGGGGTTTCTTTGGTGTGGGGGCATTCACATTCCACTCGATCGGATTCTTTAACCTCTTCGTACTTCTGGGCAAGGTACATTGCGGAGCTGTATGACCAGGTTGTCGACAAATGCCACACTTCCTGACTGTAGTTGACTTCTTCTTCTTTACTGAACTCTTCGCTGACTCACCCAACAGAAGCAGGATTATGGCTGCTATTTCTGAAGCAGTGTCCGTCGTGGTCAGTAGGAAAGTCCTTGTACTTATCAATTGTCACATGTTGCCCCGTTAGCTTCTCGTGTTGTTTGATGAGTTTATTCCTAGCGAAACAACATCTAATGCAATTAATCTGAAAGTCAAGTATTGGTGAGAGAAGTGTGTAAAAAATGGACTCGTCCTAGAGGTCAAACCTTACTCACCTGAGATGTCTTTAAAGCAATAGGCTTATTCGTTACAGAGCTGTTTACAACAAAAACGCTCTGTTTGCCTTTGTGTCTATTGCTATAAGAACGAGTGCAACCAGCACCATCCTGACTAACATTGGATTGGCATGTCGAGTGTGTTTGTCCATTCTTGTCAGTCCACTTCAAGTCACCTACGTAGTCTTCCGCATTACGAGTCTCATTGTTATGCTCACGCCTGTTCTCCAATATCCTGCCGTCACAAACACTACTGATTGCTGCTCTATGCTTTCTATTCAAACTCCTTAAGTTCTTAGTGTTTGGACCCTTAATCCCAAGCTTTGCAAGGTATACTACAAACTTTCTCTTCTTAACGCTATGTACCAGAGAGTGGCGGGAGCCAAAAAAAAATTTTACTAACAAAAGTGCTAGTAATCATGGCGTCCAAAAAATCACTATATTGGCAGGAGCGTTTAGCATGTTATCGGAGCAATTTGAACGACCGCTCTCTTTTGCAATCGATTCAGCATGTCTTCTTCTATCGGAAAATAATCAATCTATAGTTTATACTCACAATATTGACCTCAGCCTAATAAGTTTCCTACCTCACCAAAATTGGCCATATCTCCATATTTACTAGGGAACTAAGAGTAGCAAACTTTAGTGTGATAGTGTTCAATGATGAAATATGCTATAACCCGAGGTCAAAATACCATTGAACTGCAAATTTCATGTAGTTTTCGAGTATCTTCATGCATATGTACTAAAAGGTGCTTTTACAAGTTTCCTACGTACCAACCATACATAGCCCATGGTTTTTTACCAGCGATTTTCACTAAAAGCCGACACAACGTGAGACAGCAATACCCTTCCTATCGGCTGTTGGCAATGGAATTACGGCATAATATTAGGCATACTATTCACTACTACCCTGTTGAGAATAATACTGCTCTTGGAATCATTAAAATCGGGCCACTACAAGCGGAGTTCTGCTATTTGACAAAAATAAGGATAAGGACGAATAAGGACTCTGGTACATAGCGTTGTTATATTACTACTTCAAAAAGCTAGTAACATTGCGGTAGCCTTCCGGGTTTTTTGTTGGTTCGGGTCATTCTCCAGTTCTCTCAAAGCATCCAGCTCAATAAAGGGTGTATCGTATTTTCTTTCGTGCTAAAGGCTTTCCAGATTCTTGCTTTGTATTCTTTATGCGCGTGTCCATTCCCAAGATAACAGATGACTTAGGCCTTTGCAGCTTCTCATTGAGTTCAATTGTCAAGCCTTCAAATTCAAGTAATTTCGCATGCGCTGAAGTTTCCAATCGAGAAGCTACGTGCCTCCTTTCGTCAGCATCTTGTTCCGACAAGATCTTTAAGGTCTGCTTCATCCCCTGCAAATTGAACAAGCTCCAAGCACCTAAAGAGTGAAGGTCTTGTCTTTGTGCAACCTTTGAGGGTACCGAGATTTTATCAATTCAGTGCAACTCAGCATGTTTGCCTCGCTCATCTCCAACAACACATTTTTTAAGCGCTCACATGCATTGCCAGTACCTTCTGCAACTTGTTTGGATTCATTTGAGTACGCCAACAGCACACGAGCAGGTGCAGCTGGAGCAGGAGCAGCTACTCTAGGGACAGCCGCTGCAGAGACAGAAGGCGCAGGTGGGCCAGCAGCTTTGTCCTTTTCAATCAAAGATGATTCAGAAGCATCATCGAAGGTGAGGAAAATTCGAGTTAAATCTTCCACAGAGTCGTCTTGCAGCTTTCTCTTTGATGAGCACGAGTAGTAGTAGGTGAGTCTGAAAGGGGCGAATATAACTGATTCATGAGACGCTTCGCCCTGTTCCGCTCCTTCTCCAATTCTGCTTTCAATAACTCAATCTCTTGTTTGTGACACTCGATAAGCGCTTTCTTCCACTCCTGCTCTCCCTATTCTTCTCTTTCATTTCCGATACGTCGTCTCCAATCTGCAATACCATCATGAACATGGCCCCGTGATCTTGCGTTGATGGGCCCATTGCTTCCAGCTTATTCTCGTCAAATCTCTTCTTCTAATCATCACCAGCGAACTTGGACCACTCAAGTAGGACACTTCTACATCGGCCAAACCTATCCTGTCAGCAGCTTCAAAAAAGGGTACTTACAACAAGACAATGGCCACCATACCACACAACCTTCACATTTCTGGAAGATGACAGACCATGGCCGCAAAGCAAGTTTCGACAAAAATACGCAGTTCCCCTCCACGCTGGAACAAAGGCACATCAACTGCGAAGAGTTCATCCATCAATTTATCCACTTGCTCACGATTTCCCTTTCTTACCGCATCAATATCCAATATCACGCATACTTATCATGGGCGAGAGTGCCCTCCGCTCGGCCCAATTTTCGGGCGGCGGCAGCATTATTCGATGATGCCATTATTAAAATAGTAGTAATGATGATACTTAGGAGGGTGGATTATTTCGAGGTTTGCATGTGATTGCGTGTGAAGAGGGGGAGTGGTAGTATGGTGTCTTGATCTTGGAGTCGCTTCGCGCCTCTTCTTCCTCCTTCTCGTTTTGCAAAACTTTAGCTTATTATGGCGGCAGAAAAAGCGCGCCGATCTGCCGCCGAACGTTTTTGCCCGAGACCGATCTCACGATCAGCTGATCGAGTTTCGACATTCTCGTTGCATCAGGATTTTCGAGGCATTCGTTCCAAGTATTTTGGCGCCAGTCGATTCGAATGAATTTTTAAATCGATTCGCTTTCCATCTACGAGCTCTACATGAAGGATATAACAGAGTAATTCATTCTGTATCATAATTAGTACTAGTAAGAGTTATAGGTGCATCGCCGACTCATTCGTAACTTCTCTAAACTACAGGACGATTCGAACTGGCTTCCCAGAGTCGATATGCAATCATCTTTCTCATCTCTTTTTGATCAATGGATTCCTGCGAGTATGACTCCGATGATAGCTTACCTTCAACGACTAGACAATAGAGATTGAGGAGGTGAAATA
Source organism: Skeletonema tropicum (assembly GCA_037178625.1). Taxonomy (NCBI): domain Eukaryota; phylum Bacillariophyta; class Thalassiosirophyceae; order Thalassiosirales; family Thalassiosiraceae; genus Skeletonema; species Skeletonema tropicum. Next base: position 2,635,707 of record CM074136.1, read on the forward strand.
AACCACAATCAAAGTTGTTCTCTTGTAAAGGGCATTCGTGTGATAAATCTTCCATTTTCCAATCTTCCAGCCATTCTTTACAATCCTCTTCTGGGTACGCCCTCTCGTATTCATCTCCAAGATATCTCAACGCAGAGTTCATGTATATGACATAATCATCCGGGTCGGCATCGTCTTGCGAGTCCGAGTCCCAGAGAGAGATCTTCTTATCACTCATGTTCATGCACATTGTAAGCCAATGTATGTTTTGGTGGTTGATGGGGAGGAATATTTTGTGTTGATTGAAGAGACCACCTTCTATTCTACTCGACCATTCCTGAACATTTTCGTACGTGTAATTCGGAGGCTCCATTCCACTCGAACCTGTGTTGAGAAGCTGACTCATGAAATGAGAAGAGAAAATGTGAGACCGTCCCTCTACTTTTGGTCTGAGAATGAGCTTGTTGAATCCATTGATGATCCCATCATCGAGCCATCGGCCTGGACATAGCCTTTTGAGGCTCTCATGCTGAATGATGTATGCATTGTTGTAAGATAGGTTGCACTCCGGCGTAGCATCTATTTGTAGCAATCTAGTCGCAATTGCTCGCTTCTCAGGGTCAAGTATTGCAAGTACATCAATGTCGAGACTTGGCCTCACCACAGACACAGATATTCCATTTGATTCGGTAGTTTGATTCGGATCTCCCATTGATGACTACATCGGAGAGTTGGGTCTGCTCCTTTTTGAAATCTTTCTCAACTGCATTTTTGATGTCACTGCATTGAGAACGACGTAGCAGTCGAATAATAGCTGAGGCAGCACGATCTGATCTTCCCTTCGTAAGGGGAGCGAGAAATGCTTGAAGATGGTTGGCATCTCTTGTCACGGTATCTGAATGAATTGGCGATGAATCGGTGTTTGTCCATTCGTTTGGGTTCCCGTCGAAGTAAGGAGCAATAACTTTGGCGGCTGCAGACACTCGTACATCTCGGGTAGTTTTTCGTTGGATAAGCGCATAATCATCATCATTTTCTAGCATGTCAATAACTTTCTTATTCAATTTACCATTCTCGTCGTAAAGAATCCTGCTAATATCTCCATTTGACGCAGAGTTGTGGCTTGATCGATTGGTAGGTGTGTTGTCATTTCTATAAGTAGTCTTCCCTCTCTTTGGAGCCGGTGATTTGGTTGAAGGTGTTGCTGCTTTCGCTCGACGAGTTGCGGGAGCAACAGTAGTAGTCTTCCCTCTCTTTGGAACTGGTGATTTGGTAGAAGGTGTTGCTGCTGTTGCCGGACGAGTTGCGGTGTCAGCCGGTGTCAGTGGGCGTGCATTGTTCGTTTTTGCACCAGCCTTCTTCTTTCTACTTCGCTTCCTCTTATTAGCTTTGAGCTCTTCTGCTTTTCTATCCCGCAGGAACGCATCTAGTTGACTTTTCATCCCATCCCAACCCCCCTTGGCCGCATCCTTATATACAGTCTCAGTGTCAGGTGATAATTCATTTTCTGCATCGGTGAAATGACTACCATCAGATGATTTCGAACAAGCAAGTTTCACTCCATCTTTGTAGTCGACTATATGAAGGAAGAGATCACTCTCTGAAAAAAATATTGCGTCGTATTGAATGACCATTGGATTGAATCCTCTGGGTCTCGTAAAGGCCTTCGTAATCATTGTTACATCGACTTTGGCCATTGTCGTATCCCCCTCTACAAAGCAGCATAATTTGTTTAGAGCGGAAGTCAATTGATTGTCTTCGTAAACCACATCCAACGTCTGCTTCAAGAGATGAGCAGTCGCCTTACGCAGGACGCTGTAACTTTGATATGAGAAGTTTCCATCGGCCATATTTCTTCTGCGAGATCTAACCACAGTGATGGAGAACGAAAGGCCGGAGGAGGGGGTTGAACTGAACGATGCCGGGGAGACAGTAGAACCTGCACGGAAGCTGAATGGCCGACACAGGACCGATCGGGTGATAATTGAAGCAGTAAATTCGCACTAAAAAATTAAGGGGCACATGCAATGACGATATCAGGGAAGTTCCTATGGACTAGTAGCACCATCTTTGGTCGGTCGATGCATGTGCCCCTCATGAGAATTCGATGGAAGGGCAGTGCTCATTTAGTTAGGGGGCTTACTAGCTTTATTTTAAATCGAAGGCCTCGGGTTCAAGGTCTCGGGAATCCCAATTCAAGCGCGCCCATCAGCTGATCGTGAGATCGGTCCCGAGCAAGACTCTCTTCAGATTTTTTTCAAAAATAAGAGTATATATCAAAAAAACCATGGCGAAAAGTAACCATAAAATCGACAATAATCGGCCAAAGCTTGTTCCATAGGAAAGATGAGATCATATCAAGATAAGCGCCGTGATCGCGCAAGAATTCTGGATAAGGCTGATGTTTCTCATCATGATCGACGGTTCATGTGACGTGCTGCATGTGTATTTTATGCATCTCATCTGTTGCCATTTCCGTATGCTCCAACATCGATACTAACATCCATTATTCGCTTTTCTACAGTTGCATATGTCTATAGATTAGATTCCCTACAGCCTATCGCCATGTCTCAACATTTGCCACAATCGACGAGCTCTCAGGGGGGAATTTCCCCCATGTCAAACGTTTCCAGCGCCAACGTCGATACAACATTGCCATCACCGGCCCCGGGCAACGGCTTATGTCTCCAGTTAAACCATATTTGTTTGGAGGCAAACCAAGGAAGACGAATGAAATCAAGCAGAAGGCGGCATCCATGAAAAGGATGGAGGCTGAGATTGAGAAGTTGAGGAAGGAAAATGAGAAGTTGAGGATTGCAGCCGCAGATGGAGGGGGAGGAGGAGGGAAAAGGAGTGGCTCTACGCTTGAGGACAAGATTGCACTTGAAACGCACAAAAGACTTCTTCATGATGATCTTAAGAGTAACGCGAAGAAAGGAATGCCAAAAGCAAGAATAGACATACTGATGATCTTGCGTGAGATGTGACGTGTGTACATAACAATGTATGTTAACGAGAAGGAGTGATAAAGAGAGAGAAAGGGGCTGCCGTGGAAAGGTCAATAGGTGTAACGTATTACTTATCCCAAATCAATGATTACATTTATCTGCATTAGTTGCAAGTAGTTACAGTGCTTGTAGCATCCTACTACGGTTCCCAATTCACAATCTCTCGACGACAAAGACATGCTTATTCTGTATCAACTTTATCTTGAGGAGCCAAGCATAACACGCGCTAAAGCTATGTTGAATGGTTGTTTTATTTCACTGGCAAGTAAGAGAGTAAGCGAAAGTATATCTCTTCATTCCTCAATACGTGTTTCATAAACAAGGAGGAGTCATTGAACGCATGCGGCAGGAGTCATTCTCTCAAGTACTACACATCAGGAGTCATTCGTCATTCTTGAAGAAGTAGAGCTGTCGGAGCTGTCATCTTCACTATGACTGCATTTACTCTTACCGCAGTAAGAGCAATGAGCACATATATAATGATTTCAACTTCTTCTCCTTCGCTTCAGGATAGCAACCTCACTGTCAACTTGTCGACTTCTTGATCCTTTGCTGTTAATTTGTTATCCAATACTCCAATCTTCTTTTCAAGATTGACAATTTTGGCTGCAGCTTGTTTGTGTTGCTTGTTCGATGTTTCCACAGCTTTCATGCCTGCGTTATAGAGTTGAATGATCTGAGTGTTGGAATCCTGGAGATTGTCGTTGGCCATCTTAATAATCTCATTTGCGGTGCGGACAATCTCCCTCTTCTCATTCAAATGAGTGGCGGCGGATTTTTGTGTCTCCTTCCTGCTGCTCGTCTTGATAGACTAAGAGATGCAAAGTTATCAGACGCTTTCATTTTCCTTGGTTTGCCTCCAAACAAATATGGTTTAACTGGAGACATAAGCCGTTGCCCGGGGCCGGTGATGGCAATGTTGTATCGACGTTGGCGCTGGAAACGTTTGACATGGGGGAAATTCCCCCCTGAGAGCTCGTCGATTGTGGCAAATGTTGAGACATGGCGATAGGCTGTAGGGAATCTAATCTATAGACATATGCAACTGTAGAAAAGCGAATAATGGATGTTAGTATCGATGTTGGAGCATACGGAAATGGCAACAGATGAGATGCATAAAATACACATGCAGCACGTCACATGAACCGTCGATCATGATGAGAAACATCAGCCTTATCCAGAATTCTTGCGCAATCACGGCGCTTATCTTGATATGATCTCATCTTTCCTATGGAACAAGCTTTGGCCGATTATTGCCGATTTTATGAGTGTACCGAAAAATAGAGACGTCTCTATTTTATTTTTAGAGACGTCTCTAAATACTTAGAGTATTTAGGTACACATCCCTAACCCTGACCCTAAAGTGACCCTAACCTATCCCTAACACTCGTCCCCAGATGATTACATCAACAAACAACAATATAATACACCCATGATATTGCAATCCAACGCTACAATCATAAGCATGACGAAATTAATGCTGAAAGGTGTATTTACTCGACGGTTTGGCTGAATATGTTCAAGTGTGCATTGGTAGTTTTTGCATATCTCTGTGAATATATGAACTATGACCATCAGTCCTAGTTTACAAAGTACACCTTTGCAAGGGCTATCGAGAAGAAAAGCACCGGAAGAAGCGGTCATCCTTGGTGGCAAACGCCGGCAGCAGGAATAGTTGCAACAAAGTTCTTCGATCCGCTTGCATTTTATGTGTGGGCATCTTTGTGAGGAGGGGGGAGTATTTGGAGTAGTTATTCCCTTGTTTGGAGGGGGAGCCCCCTACAAATAAATGGCGCCAACAGAAACGTCTCTAAAAATTTTTTAGAGACGCTTTTCCGTCTCTATTTTTCATTCGTCTCTAAAAATAAAATAGAGACGTCTCTATTTTTCTGTACACCCCGATTTTATGGTTACTTTTCGCCATGGTTTTTTTTATATTATTTTTGAAAAAAATCTGAAGAGTAGAGGTTGGTCTCGTCTCGACTCGGCCGTCGGCCGAGACGAGACGGGATTTTTTGGGTCGAGACAGGTGTCTCGTCTCGGCACCCTCTGTCTCGGAGCATTTCGGGATTTTTTGTCATCACTTTCTCACAGCCAACCATGACGAAGAACAATTCGTTTCTGCGGCTACTTCTGATTTCATCAGCACGATTCCAATCTCACATCATAACAAGACTCCCTTTGACAGCGTTGGGTGCGTTCACAAGACTTGTTCATTGGAGTTTGATTATTTTTTTGATGAATTCAACTCATTATCTTCATCTAATCTGAAATCATGGTCGATGCTATCACCGATGCCGATGCAGCTTCTACTGCCAGCAGGAACGAATCGTTGGAATCGTCGGGTGACGAAGACGATGATGTCAAATGCAAAGATCGAAAACCATCGGAATCCTCGAGCGACGAAGAAGATTGGGATGACAAATGCATTTGCAAACATTGGAAGGGTGATAATCCGATGTGTAGTGAACCAGGACACAAGCAGTTGAGAAAGTTTGCAATCCGTATGAATGGAGCACATGAGGATTGGGCGCATGCATATTGCACAGACCATGTTCTTCATTGTAATGCAGTTCTGGCTTTTGAAGGTAAGTAGTAATTGAACATCATTGCCATTATTGAATATGAATTGACTCGACCTTGTCTAATAAGTTGATGCAACTCATCGAAGATCTTATGGTTGATGTCGAGAAGTAGGCTAATACAAATACAAATGATAATGGTGGTGAAGGTGGAAGTATTGCAGTACCGCAAGTATCTTCTAAATCAGAAGACACGAGCTTCGCTTTCTTGGGTGCATTTGACTTCGACGACGATTCTGCAGCAAATGATGACGAATTGACTGATGACAATATTCGGATCCGATGTGAAGCCCAGCTGCAGCTTACGAACCCCTGGAGCAAATGCCGATGCAAGATGGAGAAAGAAAGTTTAATGATCCATTGAAGCGTTGGAAACAAATCGCTCACCCATTCCCTGAACTTGCAACACTTGCACGAGAGTACCTGTGAGATATTCCAGCAACTTCCGCTCCCTTGGAAAGAATCTGGAGCAGGGCAGCCAGAGTAATTGCAGCAAAGCGATCTTGCATTGATCCCATTGTTACTTGCCGCATCGATGCATCATGTTTGTTGAAGAAAATACAAGCATCATCCGCAAAAATTGGGATGAACTCATGCCAGATGTCCCTTTGAATGAGTTTCTACTCCCTCCTTCTTTTGAGGACAAGGATGAGAGTGGGGATCCAATTGATGCTGGCCAGAACAATGAGTACTAAGTTGTCTAAAGAGTCCATAGTAGATAGTTATTTGTTGGTTTTGCCCCTTTTAATCATTGCTAACCTTCTTCATTGAAAATCTCGAGATATCCCGGGATCTCGTCTCGACGGACCCTGTCTCGGCTCGAATCTCGGGACAGTGCCGAGACCGAGACGAGACCAACCTCTACTGAAGAGAGTCTTGCTCGCTCGGGCAAAAACGTTCGGCGGCAGATCGGCGCGCTTTTTCTGCCGCGATAATACGCTCGCAAAACTGGGATTTTTTTCTGTTCGACATCTATCGGCGGCTTCTCTATTTTCCGCCGCATGCGGCAAATGACGGCCGGCCGACCATTACCAGCCAGGCTTCCCTAAAATTTCGCACGGCCACATTCTCCAAGCTGATCGACAATTTTGGTTGTATCGGAAGAACATCGGTGAGATTACTTGCCAATTTTGATTCAAGGCTGAATGTTCTAATCCAATAAATGCGCTGTTCTATTTTCGTTGCGTCGAGAGAGAACTCGCATAAAATGCTCATCAGGCACTTCGCAGAAGAACTTGCTATGCTACATTCCCTACAATTACATTACTTCTACCCTCTATCAAACGAACCAAATCATCAAGAAAAATGAAGGTCACCTCCCTCGCCTTCCTGGGCATGTTTATCATCAACATCTCCACCGCACTGATCAGACGCGCAATGTACCGGATCCAACAAACTACACTGCTGCAAACACATCCAGAATGGAGATGCCGCTGCCGAAGAGATTTGCGCATTGTATAATTGTGGTTTGGATATTCAATGCAGCGACGACAACAACAACAACAACAACAACAACAACAACTCTCGTCTGTCGAGAAAGAGAATACTGAACAACGACGGAGACAGTTGGCATAGGTGGTAGGTGGTATAACCCTACGAATAGTTGGTCAAAGCCGAGTGGTGGCTGGGATAGCTGGTCAAAGGTAAGTTCAACAATTTATTCTTCATCATTTTCACTCAAACAACCAAACATCATGCTGACATCCTCCATCCATCCCATGCCAACATATTTACAGCCTACAAAACAACCGACTTCAAAGCCAACAAAACCACCGACTACAAGGCCAACAAAACAACCGACAAAGAAGCCTACAAAACAACCGACTTCAAAGCCAACAAAACCACCGACTACAAGGCCAACAGAACAACCGACAATGAAGCCAACAAAACCACCGACTACAAGGCCAACAGAACAACCGACAAAGAAGCCTACAAAACAACCGACAATGAAGCCAACAATGGAACCGACAAAAAAGCCTACTTCATACAGCATGAGCTACAGCATGAGCTACAGCATGAGTGATTACTGGGACAGTGACAGTGACTTTATCATTCTCCGACACTACAGCAAGAGCGCCAGCATGAGCTTGTGATCGCTTTGTCGCCCATTCGAACATTGAAGACCGACTGCAGTGCCAAGAAAATAAGCTTTGCATTCGATGATTTGGTTGATTGTCGTGTGCATAATATTAATATTATAATGATCTCTCCCGTTTCTGTAACTTTTACCACGCTCCAACTACAGAATGACACAAGTTGACATGAAAATGAAAGGTGGAAAGTTTGCGCACTGGTCGCGATAGAGTCATATGGATAGATATTACTTAGGTTTGATTTTTGGCAGTGGCAGGGACTCTGGGTTGATACGAATCAACACATCTTGATACAAGCGTTTGCTAGAATGCTCATTGTTGACTGTTGATGATCCAAATTCAGTATTGTGTATGGGAAATCAAGAACAGGAAGAAGTTGAAATTGGCAGAGACGATAATTTAGTTCAAGAAGACTCCATCATTCGTTTCACAACCATTGTTGCTCGAATTGGGTCTATCTTCTTCAAATGCTCTACCCTTACTCTAATTTCATTAGCTGTCTGATCTCTAGTTACATCACCAGCTCCAACCTCTTCCAAATCCATTTGATATTGTCTTCGCTCGACAATCTCTTGATATATCTGATCAAATAATGTGTTTGGTTGTGGGTGAGAAGCGCTGTCACCTGGCGATAATTTGGCATTTGCTGCTGCCACTGCTTCTGCTGGGATGCCAGTCAAATCCTCTGGCAAGCACTTTCCTCCCTTGGTTACAAAAGCATTATTCAAGCGCTGCTTCTCTTCATCGGAAGACTTCGCATAACTGCATGGAGGGCGATACTTCTTGTTCACAAATTCAACCTCTTCTTGGTCATGTCGACATCTAACTTCCGTCCTGCGTCTTGGGATTTGATCCACCTTTGCCTCATGAATCGTCGAGTTATTTCCTTGATTCATTGTGTGTCGCGAGCTGTGTTGTTTTCCACGTCCAACTTTAGGTACGGTCAAGCTCAATGCTCTTGCAATGTTATTCTTACGTTCCTTCTCCCTCTCTTCCTCTTGTGCCTTACTCCAACCCTGACAAGAATACGTTGTTCTCCATGGTCTAGAGGACAACTCTGCTGTACTGTCATTTTCGACACCCTCATCTTCGTTACTACTCTCGGAAATGGTCACACTTCGTTTCCTTCGTTGCTTAGGATAATTTACTTTTTGTGAAGAGGACGGGACTCCATACAATCTTGAGAGGAGCCTGCCGGCTTCGGTGTCCCTCCGAAACACTTTCCAATTAGCTTCATCGTTGGTCATCAAGAAAGACTCTTCTTCTCCAGATAGAGATAGATTGAGTTTATAGAATACGATCGTTGCATCAATAATATCAAATATTTGAACTCCTCGTTCAAATTAAACATTATTATTTACCCATTCACCGACATTCCGCCACGCAGCCACTCACACGAAACATAATCTATGCTGCTTCCAAGGAAGCTTCGGGTCTCTCACTTTCGCTCTCCTTTTTCTTCCAAGGCCACTTTCTCCACCTCCAAGCAAATGCAGGACTCGCCTTTTTCCAGACCAAAGTTGCCGTCCATGCCATGAATTCTCCAAGAGCTCTCACTTTAGACCCCAGCGGACCGGTCAGTAAATGAAAATAGACCGTGGATAACAAGTTATTGCCATATCGGGACGGCGACTTATCGCGTCGAGATATTCCATTCATGGGTTTGAGCTTGCCATTCAAGTACGCCCCACTCTCTGAGTCAGGAGAGGGGAGGAATTTAAAGTAGGAAGAAGAAAGAACGCCTGCATCACTTTTCGCCTCTCTGCGGGATTTGTAAGACACAGGGCAATGTTAGAATCAGAACTAATGCAATCATTGCATGCACATTCACATTGACACTTACCGCACGTCTTCCAATAGGCACAGCCGTAAATCACCCACCTGCGCACCAACACCGGCGATACTAAAAGTTCCACTAAATGGATCTGCTAAATCAAAGACTAATGTCGCCGTCGCAGAAAAGACGCCAACTAGCAGTGCAACTAAGGTATTGGAAAGAGAGAAGGAATTCATTAGAATGTCTGACTTGCATTTGTCTCATACATAGTACTTATCATATCCAAGAAAAATACTCACAAAGGCCTCGCAGTTGGATTGAGTTCAGATACTGGTTCACCAATTGATTGCTTTCCAGCAGGAATGTCAAAACAATGGAAACACTCAACGCTGCCAAGACCTGTTCATTTCGAACAAAACGCAGTATGAGATATAATGAATCAAAAGATTGCACCAAATCAATTTCATCCACAAGAAGCAGTACTCACAATCCAATGCAAATCAGGAAAGTCCGTCAACAAAAGCGCAACCCTATCACTTCGATAAGAATTCAACCTCGAAATAATGCCATCTGCAATCCCCACAGAACCCTGTCGACTAGCAGCCGCTCCATCCACCCCATGCAACATGGCACTCAATTCATCCAATTCATTCGTTGCAACCCCTCCTGACAATTCCAACAACTCCAACCTCTCAATAGCACCTGCTTTGCACTCTTCATCAATATTATCCACATATCTCTTCACCAACCCCAACGCCCTGGATCTCCTCCCAGCATGCTGCCTCGTCCCAAACATCCCAAAAATAGCCCTCCTTAACAATCTCAAATCACACGCTTCCTTATTAATCAACGCCCGAATATCCACCTGTCTCGCCCTCAACACATTCACGGTAGTGGAAACCAACGTCGCCAACGCAATCGAAATCACCGGCACCACCACCCCCGTAATAGTCGGCCGTAATAAATCACTTGCAAATTTGTTCCCATCTACTGCCTTGCCCATGGCAGAATTGTCGGTGATCCACTGTGCCAATGATCGAGATAGGTCCTCCCAGCACCAAAATGCTAGGAAGCACGGTACCAAGGCAGTGATTATAAAGGCATAATCTTGCCGATCACGGATTTCATCATCTAATTCATTCTGACGCCTACGACGTTTCCCGATGATTTCACGACGTAGTTGACGGAGCTGTTCTGGTTTTAAGTTCGATATGCTTGGACGGCTGTTGGTGTTGTCTTCATCTACTTTGAAGAAGGAGCGGAGGTTGCGTACGTCTTCGCGGGCTTCACGTCGTTCTTTTTCTTGTTGTTCTTTTGACTTGGTTGTTTGTGGTTGAGATGATTTATTCTTTGGGAGCTTTTTGGGTTGGCTGGATATGCTGCTGAATAGTATTGTAGAAGAAGATGATGTTCTTCGCATGGATCTATGATGATGCGCTGTGTTGAATGCACAGAGTGATGATCTTTGATTTGATGCATGTGCTATGAGACGAATGGAATGAGTGTCAGCGCAAACCGCTTGAGTTGGCACGGCTAATGCTACGAGGAAGCAGCAACAGTGAAGGAGAGCAAGCGGCTTCAACATGTAGATCGGCGTTTGCACATTGAGGTGAAGGTGAAGCTTACTAAGTATTGGAGATGAAGGAGGGTGCGCAGACATCTTCGCTACTGCTATGCAAAGTGATCTATCATCTCTTACCCGGGTTTTGATGCATTATTTGCGTTGCTGCAGGTTGCTGCGCTTGGCTTGGTGGAAGGCATCAACATCAATTTGGGTCCAGTTACGTGCGCATCCCAACTGATCTTCAACAAGATACCAGAAAGCATTCGCGATGCCACCTTCTTACATTCGGCAAAACGAGAATACTAAAAGATCCTCCCTTCAAAGACACATTTGATCCTCGTACTTGTCACAAGATCGAGATGTGTAAGAGTACAATGTTGATATTGATAGTTAAAGTTCAAACTTTACTGAAATCAACGTACACTTAACATTTTATGCTAATACAATTACTTATATATTGACCCCCTGTTCTTTCTCAACTGTCTGTCGCCCTCTAAAAGTAAAAGTAGTGAAAAGAAAACAATGACAATGATGGAGCAAGTATTTAGGTGAGGGATGCTAAAGCCAAAGATGCAAACAATTACAACGTGTAATTCACACATTCCAAATACTCACAAGTTGAATTATACTCAAATGTCGCTTGTCTTTTGTATATGTATATCCCAATCCCACCAGACTTTTGAACAGATCCACTACCTGCAGTTGCAGTCTTCGACGTTGCTGTACCTGAGCTGGAGCTGGAGCTGGAGCTGGGGCTGGAGCTTACATGCGAACCACTTTTAGCTCGTTTTGCATTCTTCAAGAACGAATACTCCCGTGCCAAAATGAAACCGACTTCCCGTGTGCTCCCCAGTCAAAATACAACCAATATGCTGACAATGTGATGAAGCTGTGTGCAAGATCCAACTCATTCTGGTCCGGGAGAAACTTGGCGTATCGCTCCTTCACCATAGCTTCCAGATGTGGCATGTTTGCTCCTCTGCAGCTATCCACGGCCACTGTAAAAGCCTTTTTTGTCGGCTTTTTCAAGGCCTTGATGAAGTTGTGAGCAGGTGGTGCATTGGCATTGGTACTGCCCAACTTCTTCATTCGCCGGAAATATTTCAAGCACTGGTTCCCGATCGCGTGGTAACTCTTTTCCGCAAGAGAGAAGGCTGCAAGGCCCTGGAAGCAAGCTCTAACGTAGAACCGAGGGATTACTTGATCTTCAAATGGGTATTCTGACAGCGCTCTAACTCTAACATTTTAGCCATGCATGTGACATCGTTGAAGATACATGCTAACTCTAGCCGGAAGATACTAGCTTCGTCGAAGCGACATTTTACGGGTCTGGACATTCATTGCAGCTAAAGTCTTGTCTTGTTGGAAGGCAGGACCGTTCAACAATGTGGTTTGGTCTGATCTTTTCCTCAGGTTCATTGCGAATTGCCTCTGGATCCCAAATGACGATGCCGATGCTTTGGCAAAATTCATTTAGAACAAGGAGCTTGGACTCAAAATCAAAATAGTCCCCAGGCCAGTGATAAGCCTGCTGCGAAATACGCGCAGTTGTAGTGTAGCTGACTGCCAAGAGCCATCTCAAATCGTCCCACAAATCTGAGATCCTTGTAGCACTGCTGGAGTACGTCTAGTCCACTGCGGAATGATTGCAGGAAAATCATCATGCCTGGTAGTTTGAGAATCGAATGAAAGAATTCCGACTTATTGTCACGGAAGTTCTTGGCTACTGTGAGGGCTACGTCTACGTTTCTTATTTCATTTGCCGCCACCGCCATCACGTTGCCTGTGTCAATGCACAGTTGCAGTGTAGGTGTAGGAGAGAAATAAGGTAGTGAGCACATCTCGAAGACTATGGAAACAGAAACAGAATGCAATCATGAGAGAATACATAGTTCCCACTTTCAGTTGACCACATCAGCATGGATTCTGAAAAATCAAATTTTGCCTTATGAAATGGTGCGCGCGGCGATTTGTGACTGCATGTTGTGTATGGTGTGTAGTGCGGCGCGGGCCCTCGGGGCCTGTTTTTTTTTGTGCAATGTACCCGTCTATAAATTTGCTCTGCAATGCTTGTTGTTGTAACATAAATGTGTCATGATGACAAAATTATTCTGTGGATTTCGTGTTGGATTTTTTTTTGCAATGTATCTGTCTATAAAGTTGCTCTGCAATGCTTGTTTAATAACATTCTTATAACAGAAACGTTTTATAGTACATACTCACTTACTTACATACTTAGAGCCGTTCCAAGCAAAATTGCATCGTAGATGCATAAGATTTTGATAGCAGCTAACAAAAAAGTGCAGCGCGCTTTCCGAGCACAACTGCATGCATGCATGTTTTTTCGTTCGACAGTCAGTATCTAACATCATAGCCGCTACTCTCATAGCCACCACGTTGCACAAACCCTACCAATAGTAATATCCAGTGAACTATATCGCAGACAACACCCTTTGCAACTATTCAGCCGCAGGGTTTTATTATTACAACTGTCTACACCGCATAAATAAATGACTAATACATGCTACATAAATGTCATTTCTGTCTATGATGTTGCTATTTTTATCCAGCCTATTGCAATATTATGGACAATAAATAGCCGACACTTCTTATATATAATAATGTTGATGAGTTGCGGTCTTTAGAGCCGCTCGATCCGCCGTCTACAGGCTTATTGTTGTGTTAGAGTGTCAAATTATTTATGCAATTTTGTGCACATCTTGTGTCCTTGGTATTTTGGAGGTGTGGGGGGGCTTTAATGGTCATTCCGAGCAACCAGAATCTCACTTCATATTATCATCGGCGATGGGTAGCGGAGGGGTAGTGCCTATAGATGTTTATCATCTTCGATGGGTGCAGGGAAGGTGGTTGTTTTCATTTCAAATCTCAATGAAGTGGATTGCAATGATATTATCTCCACCCCTACAGCAGCCGAAACGCCACACTGCTGCGAAAAAATCGCCATAATGTCGTTTAAGGGATGGGCCATCGATACCTTATGAAATATACTCATGGACTGAGATAGGCGGCCATACTAGGGGTGCCATTGTAGGCCATTGTGGTGGCATCTTTTTCTCTTTTTCTGCACGATCATCGATCATGCAAAAACCGAGTTGGCTTTTTGACAAAATAATTTACCGATCGCGTTTGACAGTACTTTATACCGATCGCGTTTTACATATTCTCAAATATATGACGTCACTTGTTCCTCTCCTAGCTTCAACGTGTCAGCTTCTCTGCTGGCAGGAAGAACATGTCGCCATCCGTGACTTTTCCGCGCAGCCACTCATCGACTATCATGCTACGGAACACCACATGCAATTAGAAGAGTGCATAAATAATAATGAGTGGCTTGCGTATGACATTCCTCGCACGCAAATCAATATCTTAAATATGTGACCATTACGGACCGGCATAACCAAACCACGAACAAAATTGACCGTATAAAATATGCACACTTCAAGAGAGAAAGCGCAGCAACAGCAACCATCCTCTTCCGACGTGAACAGCAAGAGCGCTCGGAAGGGTGTTAGATGCTCATTTCTGTCTATTCGTCAAATAATTTACAAAGTCCAATGGCCGAAAGTGCGTGTAGGCGATCATATCTTCCGCGAAATAGTAGAATTACAATCATCGCGCAATCCATGCTTCGAACACTCTACTGATCCACATACTCTTCTGAGGCTTGTTCTTTCCTCTTGCAATATGCGTGAACTAAAACATGTATTGTCTGAGCTAGGATGCGTAATGGATCTATATCGCACCAGACAGGAACAATTATCTATCGCTTACAATGTCATTTCCAATCGCAACGTTACCTGTAACGGTTCAAGCTCGGCTCAGTTCTACAAATCGGATGCAGAAAGCAAAGCTGGAATAATGAATTATGGCCGTTGTGTAAATAACAGTCATAACTTGCAGTCGTTGGCTGCTCCAGAGTGTTCCAGCGTATTGTCTAATGGGTAAGTCCGAGAGTGTATTGTTAAGATGAGCTGAAATTGGAAGAAGCGTCTTATGTGATTCAGAATTTCATGTATAAGCGAAACGCTTAACACTGCGTAAAACATTACGTAGAGTGATCGTACGAACATAGAAAGGATCGCTCATTCATCTACATTTAAGTCGCTTTTTGCTGTGTGGTATTAACCTTCCATAGAGTTCATGCCAAAAATAAAATTGTGATGTATGCAAATTTATTTTAAACTTGAACTGGTATTGTTTCTCCCATATGAATGTCGTCATGTCAAAAACTAATCACTTATCCTTACTTATCCCTATTTTCATTTACTTCAGCAATGGCGGTGTGACAGCGGGCAACAAAAAAGATGTTGTCGACAACAACAAGAACGAGCATGATATGTATACCTCTTCTGCAGACAAAGCAAGGCGATTGCATCTCTCCCGCTCATGTTAGATGCACTAACTTTGAGCAGGCAGAAGCATTTGATGCATCATGCAAATCATGGAGATCATGCGATAATAATAATGATTATGACGTTGTCGAGCAGGCGAGTTCTTTGTTAAAGTTAAAGCAATCATCAAAAAATTATGACATCGAACAGCAGTGCCCTAAAGAGAGCAATGGTAGTGCCGCAACTCCAGTGAATACTCATCATCCGTCTGAAACGGACATACCAGCGTCTACTCCTTCTGATGAGGAGTCAGCAGTTGACCCAACTAATCTTCCGGCGTTGCTGTATCATGCTGGGGAACAACCTGCTACTGTTCGCGCATATCGCCGCTGCTCAGAAGATCGCAGTCTTGTGGGCCGCCAAACCATTCGCGATCATTTATATGATTCTCCGTCTACCAGTAGACTTCCGCGCAGCTGTCTCGACCGCCTGTTTCATGAGTCTTCTGGTTCTACCGTGAAGGATTATCCGTGTCGTAATGCTACTTCGGTTGCTAGACTGTCAGGAGAACGTGATAATGATGGCACCAATATGGGTGTTGGTAATGTTGATAACGCCCCCTTGGAAGCAGACGATGCTGGTGTATTTCGTAGCAATAATGGCAATGCAGCTCGGCCAGTTGGAGTTGGAGAAATTCCACAGAACACAAAAGCGTCTGGAACTATTGGATCTATGTTGGGAGAGCCGTCGGAAAAGGGAATCCAACGGTGAGTGAAAGTAGAAATGTATTCTTGAATTCGAAATATAGCATGGCACTGATCAATCATCCCTCTTTACACAAATTTGCAATCACTCCACTCCACCACTCCACTCAGCACGTGCCAATACCACCCTACACTCACATCTGCAACAAAGGATGCTGTACTGCCACGTTCATGCCCCTGCAAATTGCATTCGCAATCACAATACACCGCTGCCAGGGCATGGAGGCCGGGTTCGGCAAGGACGATCGATGGAATCGCATGGTGATAGATCCGTCAGATGAGCTCTGGGAGAGAAGCCAGTGCCTTGGGACAGGATACGTTGCTACCAGCAGGGGCAAAACACTTGGTTCCAAAAATGTTATGCACCCGACGGATAGTGCGATTTATTGGACAGGGCCGAGCGTGTCTGTAGAATGGTTACACAATTGCAAGACGAACCAAGATGGCCAACTCTGCAAACTCTTCAAGAAGCGGGACAAATGGGTCAAGTACCTTGACGGCAAGGCAGAAGAAACCAAGACAAGATACAACAAGAGAAAGCTCGACAAAATGACGAAAACGACTTACCAAAAGGCAGTGAGTGGTACTTTAATAAAGAATAGAGAGGACCTGACAAACCGCATCACCGAAATCATAACCAACCCAAACAAAAAATGGAAAGAAGCGAAGAAAGAATACCAATTGCCACGCGATTATTTTGCCTAGTGGACGATACAATGCAATATTCACAACTTGCATGGAAAATAAATTTGTCTTCAAGACAAATTTATTTTCAATTGACAGATACAACAAAGGGAGAATATTTCTCGTGATGAAGAAACATGTCACCTATAATGACAATATACCTGCATTTCTTTCTGCGAATGACGGTATCCTCGACAGATATAGCCAATCAATTTCTGTAAAAAGCGCATTTAAGCCAGGTACTTCTCGCTTTCTACGTAGGAACAAGTACAAATTCTACAGCGGTATGGGTCTACAGAGCCTCTACGTGTCCCCCAGGTAAACCTTCTCACTAAATAGCTACTATACTGATTCCTACCAAGATCCCTGTAGAAAAAAGTTTGGAAAAAAATGGAGAATTTGTGACCATAAGGGGTTGGGCACCTCCCGGCCCCGTTATCGACACTTCACTGCGCTTGTTTCGACCCGGGGCCCCGAGGGCCGATGATCGTTTCTATTGCATACGGATACGACAAACGTGAAGTGTAGCGTAGATCTAGGAGGACTTCGATGTTGTGGAGGTCTTCGGTCGATTTGGAGCATCACAACCGCGGCGGATTTACGTATGATCAGATAGAAGGAACTAAGGTGTACACGGATCGATAAAGATCACTGTTGAGCGTACTACTCTACTAACGAAGTATTTTTCATTTGTAGACAGTGTGGCATCAGCCAACGGTTCCAACAAAGGGTTCTAAGTATTCAACTTAACTAATTATTCATTCTTGACTTGTGAGCCGTCATGGTGATGGCTGAATTTCGGTGACGTTTGTGAACTTTGATCTCGCGCCATAAGTCTGTAAACGTGTCTACCCTCGTAATCTAAACATAGAAACGTGCATACCGTAACACTCCCCTATCACGTTCTAGGTAATCAATCTTTCTGTCTTTCAGGACAGTCCAAAGTATTCCCATGCCAAAATAGTAAAGGCTGTAACAATGGCCATACTGTTCCAAATCCCCAATGCTTACTCAATATATCTGCTGGATTGTCCTTACCATCCAACCAAACGAATGCATACTTACCTGTCGTGGCAATAGCCTCCTTGACGTAATGGTATGATAGCATCAGATGTCTCCTCGCCAATCTCGAGTGAGGTTGAGTGGTCGTATCAACAACAGTCTTATTGTCTCCAACAAGAATTGATCTGTCCATAACAGGTACACCAAGATACAACAATGTAAATTTCAATGTCTTCATCTGCTCAATTGCAGTTCTTGCTGCCACGTTCTCCGATCCAAAAGTAGCCGTCTCAACGGTAGCTTGTTTCTTGGAATACCAATCAATAGGTGTTTGATTGAGCATATGAAGTAAAGCGGTAACTGCTTTCCCACTGAGCATGTCATGATAAAGATTTGCATCTTTGTACGTAAGTAACTGAACAGGCATACCTCTAGCAGATGGTAGGTTCGATGGATACTCCTCAAATGCTCCCGCATAAACTGTACGTGACCAGTCATACTCCTCAAACTTCATATCACTTAAGTCGGGCATAGCAGTACGGTATCTGATGGTAGCATCTCTCATCTTGCATAGATATCCATAGATTCGCTTGACAGGTTCAAGATGTCCTTTCCGAGGTTGGATACGAAACCCTCCCAAAGTCATAACGTGTACACTAACGTCGAGTCTCCCTAACGATGTTGCCCACTGCACTGCACCAATTAGTGATTGATAGATCTTCGTATCCTCATGGTCACAGAATTCTGAAGTATCTAGTTCTGGATGATCATTGGAGTCCATAGGTGATCTCCTCGGAATAGGTTTCTCCCCAAATAATCGAACATATGTCTCTTCCATCTTGTCAATATACTGCTTTGGGCCTGAACATAGGGTACCATCTTCATCTCTCCAGTAATCACATCCAAGCAAGAAGTTGATAGGCTCTGATCCTTTCAGCTTAAACTTTGCAACATCTTCTAAATACGAAATGATTGCTCCTGGATTCTTTGACCCAATCGTAAGATCATCGACATAAGTAGCAATATACTCATAGTATCCCTCAAAGATAGGAATCGTAACTCCATCATAGGTATACGCTGGATCCTCTCGTTTGATCTCCCCACTTGTCATCACCGTTCCATCGGGATTCATCGCACGCATCCAAATGTCTGGTTCTGCATGACAAGGTTTGAAACCCATATCTCGTAGGACATCACTCAACACCTCGTGAAATCTCTTCGCGCTAGTCTTCAATCCATACAAGGACCCAACAATGATAAAAACATGATCTTTAAGATCTCCATACTCTCCTCCAGCAATGACGTAGACTTTCTCGGTGGTTTTCGCTTCCAAGAATGCATTTCCAATATCAGTTTGGTAAACTTCCAATCCATTGAGTTCAGATAAGAAAACAATCAGCCTGATTCCTCGTAGTGATACCACTCCAGAGTAAACACTTTCCAGCGGTTCATCCGTAAGATGCCCTCCAGCGACTATCCTTGCCTTACGTCGTCCATCATGTTTGCATGCATACACAAGATGTAGTCTTATTTTCTTGTACCCTTCTGCTTCAGGAGAACTTGCAGTATCCCGATGTCCGCGATCCTCAAAAACATTGTACTCGAACATTTGAGCAACTTCTTTCTTCTCAGCATCCTGCCAAAGCGTATCTCCGTTTTCTTCATCAAACTGAACTGCCTGCTGATGATTACGTGGTACCTTCACACCAAACATGTAAATGGGAGTATTCTTGTAGCTCTCCAACTTGGCTTGATGAATCATGCGCATCAATTTCTTCGAGTTCTTAGCTTTCTGTTTCAGTTTCAACCGTGGACATTTCTTATGCCACTCGTCAAGTAGTTTCTTCTCCAATGCATACTCAGCGACAAGATAAGGATCCGCAACACATATCTCGGTGATCGGTTCGTAAGTGATCTCCCCAGATTCCCATAGAATAAGCACTTGAGGTACCTCATTTTTGCGTTGTCCAGTCTTGTGGCCAATAATCTTCCTGAAGTTCCACGTCTTGTCTTCGTGTTGGATCTGCTCCTCGATGAATTCGCACATATCATTCCAGCCAACAAACTCTTCAAACTTGGTACTTCCAACCTTCACCTTGAACTTGGTGCGAATACGCTGCTTCTCAAGAAGTTCTTCAAAGTCTTCCATCGGATCTGAATTGTCTATCTCAGGTTGC
The DNA here is from genome assembly GCA_037178625.1 of Skeletonema tropicum. NCBI lineage: Eukaryota > Bacillariophyta > Thalassiosirophyceae > Thalassiosirales > Thalassiosiraceae > Skeletonema > Skeletonema tropicum. Next base: position 2,655,689 of record CM074136.1, read on the forward strand.
TTGTATCCAATGATTGTGGCTCTATCTCTAGTCCCGTCTTCTCGATGTTTCATGAGAAAGGTCCTTCCAATAAGTTCTTCAGGCGAGAACATGGCAGTACGTTTAAGGATAGGCTCACCCATACTTCTCGTATGCACGACTTCAGCGATTGCACCATCATCTAGATCGTCAAGTGGTTTTGGATCAAAAGGAGGAACATTGAGAACGTCAGTGTTTGGATCAACCTTGCGAAGGCTCGATTGATAAAGAATTTCTTGAGTTTCTTCATTGAAGACCTTCAAAGTGCAACTATGTCCCACATCTTCAGCATAACCAATGAACCTGACAAGGATTTCATTAGAATCGGAAGGAAATGATTTCCCGGATCCCATATAGTTCTTGATGAATACTGGTTCCCAAAAGATGAAGTGCAGTAGCATCGAGATATCTGGGGTTTGTCCCGTCAAGGCTTCCACAGGAGTTCTCCAATTAAGACTTTCTTTCGCAGTCCTGTTCATGATGAACGTGACGTATTCGAAAACCTCGTACCAAGATTCAGGAGGGGCATCAGACCAGTTCAAGACCCAGTTGGTGAATTTCTTCAGTTCTGCGATCATGCGTTCAACGAAATTCTGGTGGTGGAAATGTGGTTCAGATTGCCACGTATCGATGAACAGTGTACGAACAATATCTTTCACTTTGTTGCTGATCTCGGCCTTTGCTCTGTCCGAAGCTAATTTGTCCATTGCTCCCCGTTTTCTTATCTCATCTTCAAGACAACGTGGAAATTCGGCATCTGTCTTGCACCCATGGACAGAAATGTATCTCGACATCTTTCCTGCAAACACTTGAGCGGCTTTAATACCTCCCCATGCTGATACGTTGGAGAATACAGTGTCAGTATATACAAGTTCGTGACGACGGAAGACGTTCAAGGCAGGAAATGGAGAACGATAGGTCATGAAATGATTGGTGGAAGGAATGTAGCGATAGTATCGCATGGTGGAGTCGAAAGTACTACGCACTGTAGAAGTAGGAACATTGAGAAAGTATTTCCTCATATCTCGATATTCTATAGGAGCAAGCGTCTGCGAAGCGTAGTGGACGTTGAGATTCGCAAGAAAGGAGTAGCATTCATACATTTCTGTATGCATTTCGGCATTAAATCCCATATGAAACGCGAAGTGGATAGGATCGGTCATATCAGGAAGATACTCCCCTGTTGAGTCAACACGTTGTTGGTAACTCATCGACACCGATAGTAGGTCTCTTGTTGCTTCCCATTCCTCAGTATTCATCTCCCCATACCTCGCGGTGATAAGCTCCCCAAATTGATTAAAGTTGGGATGAAGTACATCAATCGAACCGGAACTGACAGGATCATATTCCTTGACTTCACTGGATAATTTCTTGTCGTACTTGGAAGGATTCCACGGCATATCCCTCGTCATTATCACCATCGGTAAATTCATGTCCTCTTCTGAAGGATATTGCATCTTGATGTAGGACAATCCATTTTCGAAATCCAAAGGAATACGATGTCCCTCTACAGTAGTAAGGCACTGTTTACCCCCAAGCATCTGCGGGTGATCATCAATAATGCATCCATTGTCGGCAAGTTGGATCTTTGAGTGTATGGTCCTACCACTCGGTAACTCCCCATATTCATGGAAAATCATCAAGACGTAACGGCCATCTTGTAATTGGACCTTCGACGCATAAGTACCAATCTTCAATTTGGGAATATTCATATCTCCCACACCCGTAATATTGACAAACCTCGTAGGTTCCGCATAAGCAATTAATTTCATCTCCGTTGGATTAGCAAGACCACCATTTGCTCCCCCATCAATTAATCCAGAAGTATCAGCGGATAGTGCAGCGGATGCATGATAATTTACCGCTTGATCCTTGGAAAGTCCACTATCATATTCAAAGAAATTCCCATCTTCCGCCAACGCCATAGAAACAATCCTGTCGGTAGTAGGAACATAATCTTCAAATATTCCGGTAATATGGGAGGGTCTCCGCCATCTAGAACGAACCTTGAAGTCAAATTCTTCCTTGAAATCCCTAAAACCACTAATGATTTCAGGCTTGCATGGGGAACTCTCCTCTGCACACGTATCAACCTGGTCGATATCTAGATATGGATCTGACATGCCAAAATTAATCCTCTGCACATTACCGTCCGCTTCTTTTGACGGAATGGATTCCATTTCTGATTGGTATTCACGGGTAACTTTCTAAACTCAAAAGAACGAACTCACTGGGCCGGCAACACTAAAGCCTGCCTCGGATCTCCAATAAGGATTACCTCTTCAAATAAGTCAAAGCTTTCTCAGACGAATGTCTAGCCTTCAGGGAACAATACTCACAACTCCAAAACACTTCCGTAAAGTTGATTATTGTGTCGAACTCCGATAAGCTCTAGTAGATCAGACGCGAGACTGTTAATCTTTTGCCTTATGATCGTTTCTATTGCATACGGATACGACAAACGTGAAGTGTAGCGTAGATCTAGGAGGACTTCGATGTTGTGGAGGTCTTCGGTCGATTTGGAGCATCACAACCGCGGCGGATTTACGTATGATCAGATAGAAGGAACTAAGGTGTACACGGATCGATAAAGATCACTGTTGAGCGTACTACTCGACTAACGAAGTATTTTTCATTTGTAGACAGTGTGGCATCAGCCAACGGTTCCAACAAAGGGTTCTAAGTATTCAACTTAACTAATTATTCATTCTTGACTTGTGAGCCATCATGGTGATGGCTGAATTTCGGTGACGTTTGTGAACTTTGATCTCGCGCCATAAGTCTGTAAACGTGTCTACCCTCGTAATCTACTTTAAGATTTCCGTTAATTTTTAAACATAGAAACGTGCATACCGTAACAAAAATCCCACGTCCACCCCACGTTAATTTCCACTTTCCCAGGAAGATTCCTGATGACACGGATCATGACACAATAAATTTCGCTACGTTATCTTTCATGTCACACTTGGCGATCCAACGCGCGAAACGGGACTCCAATTTTTAAACCGCTTTCTGGTAAAGGCGAAAACCGTTCGAGCTCGAATGTATACTCACAATTTTTTGTCAAACTCAATGCTCAACGCTCAACGCTCAACGCTCACTACACACTACATGCGTTGAAGTGAGTTGTAGTGAGTTGTAGTTAGTTGTAGTGATGGTGTAGTGAGGTGTGTAGTGAGTGTAGTGTCGTTGTAGTGAAGTTATAGTGAAGGTGTAGTGAGAAGTATAGGCATTTTTGAATGAAGGTTCATAAATGATTTGTAGACTCATCGATCGTGTTGGAAGATTTTTCATTTCATGATTATATGTATGTGCAAACAGTCCTTGAGTATGGTGATACCATAATATTTTGAGGAGGCGGCGTAGAGATTCACATATTGTTTGTAGTGAGACTGTAGTAAGACTGTAGTGAGATTGTAGTGAGATTCCACTACAATGTAGTGAGATCCCACTACAATGTAGTGAGCTGTAGTGTGGTGTAGTGAGCGTTGGTGTAGTGTAGTGTAGTGTGTAGTGAGTGTTGAGCGTTGAGTTCGACAAAAAAATTGTGAGTATACATTCGAGCTCGAACGGTTTTCGTCTTTACCAGAAAGCAGTTTTAAAAATTGGGTCCCGTTTCGCGCGTTGGATCGCCAAGTGTAACATGAAAGATAACGTAGCGAAATTTATTGTGTCATGATCCGTGTCATCAGGAATCTTCCAGGTCAGATTCCCAGGCGTTTTTTGATTTTTGCGGGGAGTAAATACCTAATTAAATATCGCGCAGGCCCTCGAAAAGTGTAAATTTGGGATGGAAATTTGGTGCCGGGACACAAAAGCAAATTTACTACCCAAATTTCCACCTCAAAATCCCAGTGGGGAAGTATATCCCAACCATTTTTTGAAAACGGCACCTCGGTGCCGTTTTGTGTAGAGCTCTGGTATGTTTCTATGTGAGAGGCAAAACGTTTTCAAAAAAGGCAGTAGGCCTCAAAATATTTGTTAGATTAAAGCATGAGCCTAAATGTGGCCTATAGAACTTATTATTGCATACAAGGGCTACAGGTTTTTTGAAAAAAAGCCGGTAGGAGCTGCCTAGCTTTGCCCGCTAACAAATGAGATTTCAAAAACGGCACCGTTTTCAAGCCTTATGGGTATTGTACTGGGCCCAACACAAAAACGGCACCGAGGTGCCGTTTTCAAGATGGTTGGGATAGGAATCCAACCTCTGCTTGTGCTGGGACACCCTAGAGTCGACAAAGCCGAACCCACGGATCGGACAGAGATTATCTCAACATCATCAATAGTAAAATTTCTGTACAATTACAAATTATATTCTCTCACGAGCACAAGCACAAGCACGGTACACTCACAATCTGAATTCTCCGCTTTGTAATCATTGACATCAAGTATCATAATCATAATGTCCCCAAATGCAGATGCCTCCTATGCCTCCTATGCCTATGCCAGTTCCATCAGGCGCTTGTCGTCGTCGTCATCGTCGTCCTCTCTCTCCCGGTCAATGAGCCAGCAAACTATTGGTAAACTTGCACCCATCATCGATAGGGCCGGGCTTGCCTTTTACACGGCCTACGCCCACGTCGAGGACGTGTCAGCTCATCTGGCGTCCATACGCAACAGCGATACTGATACGCGTGATAGATACGGTCTTCTGACGCTTACATCATGCATCCTATCATCGCAGGAGCTTCTTCTCGGCCTATTGTATCGCACTGATCTCTGTGACTTTCGCGTGGGCGTAGATAAGTTTGCTCTCGGCGTCGCCGTTTCCGACATTTTGTCCTCGTTCAAATCAGTTTTGGATATCGCCGCAGCTCTTGACAGGAAGGAAGGTGGCAAAAGAGATGTTGAAAAGCGGATAATCGCTCAATATGGCTCCACCAAACCATCATCTTTCTTTGATAAATTAGCTAAGGCAGAATCGCTTGGATTGCTTTCTGCAGGGACGAAGGAAGCCATCTCGTCTTCACTTCAAACCATGGGAGACAATTCGCCATCTAGCAACTATGTTCGCATCGACTCAAAGACTGCAGAGTCATTGCACCATCTGAGTGAAGCACTAGGGAGTGACACCGTATTTGCATTGCCAGATACAGATACGAGCGAAGAGAATTATTGTCACTTGGCACTCGCTGTGCCAAGCTTGGTGCGCAAATCTCACGAGAATGACAAGGGAGGGATCGAGACATCTTCTCATGGGCCAGAGGACTACATTTTTCAGATTACTCATGTCATTCTTGAGCACTTCTTTTGGTACATCGAAAATGTCCTCTTTGCTCAACCAGAGGGAGTAGGAAATGATGGTTCATCGTTGATCATTCTGAAGCACGTCTTAGACTCATGTACATGTGTCTTGGGGACATTGGATTACATGCTACTCGCTGATTTCCACCCACTTCGAGTTGCAGTCCACGGCTCTTCCGGATTTTTCTCTCTGGCTTGGCACCGCATCCGAGCTTGGTTCGTACGTGCATTCCGAGCCACGACAAAGACCATGAAGTTGGATCACGTTCATCTCTGCCCAGAAATGTTTGCCCAGCAGACACTCTATCTTCAGCGACTCGACAGGGCGTCTGCATCATTCCGAACAATGGGCTTTCGACACTACGTCCTTGCCGAGCGAACAATTGGATCTAATTCCATGGGGTCCGCGGGCAAATCTTTTGAGCAGATGCAGGGAGGGTTTTTGAAACATCCAAGTGCTGAATACAATCATGCCAAGTATAGGGTGCACGAGTATACCAACGTCAAGTACGCCTCATTTATTGCCGTGCTAGATGACGCAAACACCGCGATAGGAAATGACGTCATGGCACAAGATGGAGTAGGATATGAGGACAAAGGAAGTAACTGCGGAGAAGAACCTGCATTATCTAGCAACTTCCTGGTGGAAGTTGAACGCTGCTTTGTCGAATCTGATGTCCAGGCTTTTGTAGACCTGTTCAACACAGACAATTGCCGCGTTGAACACCCCCCAGGCACGCTTCCTTATCTGGGACCGAAGGTGAAGGCATACTTTCAAAACTTTATGAAGCGCCATCCAGTTATTCACTCCTTCAAGTGTTCTAGTGAAACGGCAGGACGTATCACAGTAGAAGTCGACGCAGATTTATTTGATTCAACTCGGGTCCAATATCAGATCAAAGGTGATTGTGTATTGGATGCAAATGATGGATCAATTCTACGCCTTCTTGTTGGCGGACTCGTAGACATGAGTACAGCTTTGTGCGAGAACGACCAACGTGACTTCGTTTGGACAGGTAGCAACCGAAGTGATTCCCGATCGCTCGTGAAAACCTATCGCCGTCCTCTTTCACCAGCAGAAATATTAGCGTATGAGTTGAACAAGAATAAGAGTGGAGAGAAGGTATCAGACGGATTGACAATCGTTTCGAGATCTGTAATCCAAGGACAGTGCCCTTCACCTAAACTTGTGCAAGATGCTATTGACCAGGTTGTAGAGCGCCATACACTTCTAAACGCCCGCATTGAAGTGAAAGGAAGTACACCTTACTTTGTCGCAGATGGAAATGTGAAACCAACGAGCGTGGAAGTAGTCGAGGGAGCAGGCAAACCAGTCGATTGTGAGAGTTACCTCAATACTCAGTTTGATGTGGTGAATGGAGACATGATTCGAGTCATTGTTTCCAAGCATGAGTCTTCCTTTGAGCTGGTAACTGTTATGTTTCATGGAATTTGTGATGCCATATCATCGCGAGAACTGCACCATCAGTTCGTCCGTCGCCTTGCTTCTGTGGGGCCAAATGTGGATGTGGATGACCCTGATTGTTTGCCTCTTGCCACTTCGATTCCATTACCTGCTACCCATCACGCCAAGGCTGCACTCAAAGAGAGAAGCAAGGACAGCGAAGCCGCTGAACCCCTCCCACCTCCTGTACCCGTACCAATCGTTCCATCACGGGATGAAGCTGAAGATTCAGCTTCAAACGAGGACGCACCACGCTCAAGCTCAATTGCAGTCACTTCAAAGTTAAGCGAAGATGAAACGACAGCGTTGCTGGTTGCTTGTAGGGCGAAGGCCACAACCATGCATGCATGTATCGCTGCTGCCGCCCTTCTAGCAGCTGACTGTGGCGAGTCAAGGAAGAGAGTTCTCACATCTGCTGTTGACCTTCGTCGAAGATTGCAAATGCGTACGGATGAGCTGGTGTATGCCGTAGGAGGCTTCGACGGCAGTGCTGGCTTCGAGTACGACCTGGACGAAATTGGTGATGTTTGGAGCCTCTGCAAAGCAATCCGAAGTGATCTAGTTGATTCAATCGACTCGGGACGGCTCCTCACAACGTACTTGTCCTCCATTGAGGGCTTGGTTGGTGCATACAAGGCTGGGTATTTAGATGGAGGATGCTTTGGGACCGTCTTCTTGAGCAACATTGGCAATGAAAATTTCCAAAAGCAGTTCGGAGAGTTGCGTTGGAAGGAGTTCGACTACATGTATGGTCAGTTTCTTCCTGGTGGCCCACACTACCATATCACAAGTAGTACGTTTGATGGACATCTGACTCTGAACTTTCAGTGCGTCAATCCGACAATTTCTGTCGTTGAGGCAAGAGAGTTCGCCAACACGACAGTGAAACAGATGCTGGAGAACATTGAGTGAGATCGATAGCAAGAGCACTGTAACTGTAATTGAAAGCTTATTCTTATTCGTCAATTGAGATTGAGGAAGTCATTCAATCATATTCAAATCAGCCATGGACAAGGTTGAGTTGCAGTGATGGTGCGGACCAATTTAGTTTTAGATTATAACTATAATTTTATGTTCATGTGATTCTTTCATGTAAATGTGAATATGAATACATCTATTCTCCATTTATGTCCAAGTGCTCTCACATTCAAGAAAAATATTATTATTATTCACCCATTTAGATGTGCATGTTTGGGACACGTCGCTTTCTATATTCCAGACCAACGGATAAATACAGCAATTGCAATTGATCAGGCTCAAGCTCAAGCTCAACCCTAACACATTCTCTCTGTTCTGCTTTTGCTGCCCCAATCCCAATCCCAATCAACAAGGACAAGGAGTCAAGGAGCAGCTGCAGCTGAGCCTGAGCATCCTTTTCCTTTTTGTGCTCTTCTGCATCGAAGTTTTCGAGATCAGCTGTCGGCTGGTTCATTCACAACCACACAGTCTTGGCCAAATCCGACGTTGGGAGAGGAGCATTCATAATCATATACTTCCATGTTTACTGCCGGCCATTGACGAATCCACTTCTCCTTGTGTAGAGGCTTCATAACCTTACGGTACTCGCTTTTGTCTCTTCAGAGGAAATTTTGTTGATTCTGCTTTCTGCGACGCAAGCAGCGGCCACCTCACATCGCATCACCTCCACCAGCATCCAACCTCCAGCTACGAAAGTATTTCAGTTCAGTATGTATCTATCTGCTCTGCTCTGCAAGCTGCAAAGCACGAAGCGAGTAATTATCTGTATCGTAGTGGGTAAATGGAATAGATGCAGTTATTTACTTCTTGCATCCATCACAATCATCATGACGAGCTTCCCTCCCATGCCCTTGCTCTCCATAACATCTCCGTCGACCATTGCAGCATGCCGTAATTTTCCTCTGCGCCCATCTGATACATTTATCTGCTCCTATCCCAAAAGTGGGACTACCTGGACGCAGCACATTGTTCTCACCTTGCTGCTGGCAGATCGAAAGTACAAAATTGCTGCTTGTGCAGATGTCAACTCTAATTCCAGCAGCACTGATAGTGACTTGGCCTACAATCACGTATCCGACTATGCACCCTTCTTTGAAATCGATGCTCACTGGCAATCGTCATCATCCGATGATAACTCAAAGATATTGGCGGAATCGGTACGAAAGAATCATGATCGATTAGGACGACGGGTGTTTAATACTCATTTGCGCTGGGATATGTTGCCCAAGCAGAGAGAAGCTAGTGGTGGCGACACACAACAATATCAGGATGCTAACAACGTGCGAAACGAGCGTCCTCAGTGCGGAAAATTCATCTATGTCACACGAAATCAAATAGACGTCGTAGCCTCATTTTACCATCACTTATCGAATCAGAAAGAGGGAACTTATACCGATACGTATGAAGCTTTCCTACGAGACTGGATGGATGGCAAGGTGCCATTCGGGTGTAGTTTGCATCATTTGATCGGTTTTGCATATGCATTTGCTGATAATATGTATGACACTGCCATTGGTGATGGTGCTAGCAGCAATACTAGTAGTAGCGGTATGGATCAACCACTACATAAACCACTACTCCTTTTATCCTACGAAAAGATGAAAGTCAACCTACGTTCCGAAGTACTTCGAATCATCTCCTTCTTGAACCTCACCCACATCCCATCAAATATATTGGAAGAAGAGATATTACCATCGTTTGAATTCAGTTCAATGAAGAGCAACATTGAGAAATTTCAGCCCAAGTCTGTTGGATGGCTAAATGGATTTCAGTTTTTGAGAAGGGGGGTCGCGGGTGATGGGAAGAAGTTGTTGTTGAAGAAGAGCACGAATGATGGTGGAGAGGAGGAAGGGGAGTCATCGGAATTGATGGATGCGTACAATGATTGGGTGGAGAGGGAGGAATATCGTTCCAAAATATTTAATGCACTACAGGGTAATTCTAATGAGGATTGCAGAGAGGTATTCTTGGGACTGGTGGAGAATTAATGAGGCAACGTGATCAAGTAAACTAATCTCACAATATTCTTTCATTGGAACATTGTCGCGAGATATCAATATCCCCAGAGCGTCAGCTTCCCTTTGCCAATTGTCATCAAAGAACTGGGTCTAGACCACTCAGTCCAATACCAGGGCTTGTATCCAGACTTATCTTTTATCATCCACTCTACACCACGGCTAAGTCTAATTTGACCTTGCCAAGCTCGACGACCTGTTGGAAGGGCCCCGTCACTACCACACGAATCCATGTCAATGACAACGTTACTATTCAACTTGACCAACACCTACAAGAGCGTCTCAACATCTGACGCATCAAGCCCTACAAGCCACCGATACCTCAAGTCTTATAACAATTTGTTGCGCCCTCTTAGGAGGGGAAGAATGTCACATCCACATAGTAGTAGTCTGGACATAGAGTCAAATAGACTTTCATAATATTATGTTTCTCGTTTCCCGTTCTCGCTATCGACGCTGCAACGTCGACGTCTAACTTGAAGCAAATCCAATCTTTGATCCATTCTCTTTCAATTTAATCATAATAAATCTACTCGTTTATCACATCAAATATTGATCGATAATAGCTCAATCATTAGCAAGATTAGACAGTTTCTTCTTTTCTCGCCAGTACATTGTACGCAGCAGCTCAAGCTTCGTGAATAACTTTCTTTCTTCTTCTCGGCATCTCAGTCTCAGACAATTATTTGTCCTCCAATCACTCTGTTCCACTTTTACTGCACGTAGGTACACTGTTTCTCCTCCACTGTGACCCATCGATCGCATACAAGCTTGATCCCGCGCTCTTTCTCTTTCTCTTTCTATGTATCACTTACTCCATTCTTCTCTTCCTTATCTACGAGTGCAGAAATGTGCACACAAAACAATTCAGCTCATTCGTGGTTGGGCAAAGAAAGGCGATGTGAACGTTGTTCATTATTTGTATATCCTAGAAGCGGAGCTTGCCATGCTAAATGGAAAGAACAAGAAGGCCAAAGAGAAGTTCAAGGCTGCAATTTCTGCATCAAGTAGGAATGGGTTCCTACAAGATAGAGCTCTAGCACACGTTATTAAAGTACGGGGGGAGAAATGTATCAGAAGTAGTAAGAGGAAGTATAAAACTGATACTTCCAAGCCCAGGAAGATCAGTATTGGTGTAACTACCATGTTGAATGCTCAAGGGCATGTTACCAAGAATGGGGATGCATAGAAAAGGTTGAACAGCTTCGCACAATTTAGGTGTAAGTAGATTATTGTGACTGTGACAGGAGTAAAGAGAATATGGTAATAGTAATAGAGCATAGCCTCACAGGCAGTAGATAAATAGAAGTAGTTGAGTGCCAATGACATTATCATTACTACCTTCGGTACCTTGCTGCTGTGCATTTGGGGTTGTCCTCTCCTGTGGGCTCAAGAGCGAGTAGTTGAGTGCGCCAGCAACTAAAATAATCTATCTACTTGTTGATTTTGGTACGATAGGCGTCGAGGGGGACGAATCTTTTGGGGGTCCAATTGCGGGGGCATCCCAACTGAATTCTAACCACACGAAAGTAGCGATACCACATTCTCACTTTCTGACACGCGAGGGTACTGAAAGTTCTTATCACTTCGATGACACGATTGATCTCGAGGTAGGACATGGTCTAGACACGATCGTTTTCACTGTCCGCCTGCTACCATTCAAATGATGAAATGCACATAACAATTTAAAGTTAGTATGTGCTTGAGTATGTACACATTATATAGGCTGAAACCTACAAGATTGAATTGAAGATGAAGAGAGGATCAGCCAACTCCATCCAGATGTGCTCCAAAACGCCTTCATCGTCGTCCAAAATGCGTTACATTGAGGATCTCCCCAAGAAATTCAACATCGTTCTCTCCGAAGAAGACGTTGACAAGATGAAACTACAATCCATCAAATCCGAGCTAAATACTCAACGACCTCGACCTCGACCTCGAGTTTCCTTCTCTGAAACGTCAACTCTAAATATCTACGAAGATTACAGAGGAGATTTACAACGAAGCAACATAGCATACTCGTCACAAGATCGAGATATGTTCCATACACAAGCTACGCAAGAGGCAGATCGTATCAAGGTCCTAATCATAACTGCTCCTCAACAGTCAAGAGCAGATTCCGTCAAGTACCTCCTCAAGAATAACCAAGTTTCACGAGAGGAGCTAATTGGCATAGAACATATGGCACTCGAGGATTCGAACCGGTCGGAGATACGCAAGAGTCACTCCATGGCTGTATTGAGGAAGCAGCAAGAGCAGAAGCATCAGGGATATGTATCTCTTCGGGAACCAGCCATTGCTTTGGGAAAGTTTGCTCGAAAGAATTCCCTCGAGTCAAGAAATCGTGCTAGAGCTCGTGCGGCACTAGCTAGTGAACAACAACACTCGGATACAAAGGCTTTATCGGGTTGCTATGTGGTCTAGACATTTGAGCAAAATGTAGAATATTATTGGTACCATCTGAATCTGATCCTTGATCTCATCTTCTTTCGGTAACGAGTCTCCTATAGTCCTAGTAATCAAGTGAGCCCAGAATACAGTAGTTACAGCTACACGAGATGGTATAAGATCAGGAAGGAGAGTCAGCAGTAAGTAGAAATAATGTGTAGTATAGGAGGTTATATAACGAAATTGTGGGCGTATTTTGGTGATGAGTATGTACCTTATCTTGAGCAAGCAATCGTCACTACTTCAACTAACTCTCACATTGGTATTGTACTTTGGCCTTAGAGCCTTATTCTCCACACAGAAAGTCTCTCAGGCTACAATACCATCCCAAAAAAAAAAATTAACGGAAATCTTAAAGTACGTCATGGTTGGCCCTCCAGGGGCGAAATTATCTACAATTATCTAGAGCAATGTCACAAGTTACTACCCTTCGAGTGTAATTAAGCAAATAACCAACAGTTTTTTCCATCACCCCGGAATTAGCAAAGAGGAAGTGATATGAAATTCCAAACCAAGTAATGGTCTTTTTTCCCAGATCGCACTCCGAGCTGCGACACCTCAAACAGCCAGGATTTGGCACGGGGGAGACTCGAACCCAAGACCCCGAACCAGAAGAGAGGTGGTGATACCACTACACCACACCACCTCCCTGGCTACAATACCATCCCAGACAAACTGACCACTTGAGATCACATCAAGAGAACAACAGGGCTACATACGCATCAATTGCGACACACATTATTTCACTTAAGGTAACTACTAAGGAATTATGAATTCGCATGCAAGTTCGAATTTAGGGGATCAAGTGATGATCTCTGTACAAGCTCTGCAAAATGCTGAGTGTCAAATAATGATGTGTCCCAACTCCAACATGCATTACGTTGCAGCGTAGATCTCCTCAAGAATTACCAATCTCTCCATGTTGACAAGATCAAGATGAAACTACAATCCATCAAATCTTGCCAATACTCAACGACGTCGAGTTTCCTCGGTGCTAAGTCTCTACAGAAACAATGAAGATGATCTGTATTGAAGCAGCATAGCATACTGGTCACAAGATCGGTGTGCGGACGGTGAAACAGTGCTTCAGTGCGCTTTTTGACAAATACATAATGTGTAGGGCTTTGTAGGTTATTAATGTATGAATGGTCGCTTTTGTGTGTGTGGGGCTTTAGGTTATTTCTGTGCTACGGTAAACTACGTATCACTGGTATTGTAAACAAGAAAAGTATCTGTAGATGGCTGAGAAGACTCTTGAGTCGACTGAGAGCTACTTCTTTGTGAAATAGCTCTGCCACCTGTACTGTGTAATAAATATGAAATTTGGTCATCATTGAGCGATGATGTGGTGGTCGGGCCATTGTTGCTCTCATAGAGTGCTTGAATGGCAGCTAGTCCTGCTGAGCCGTTTGCCTTGCAAATCGTTCTCCCGAATATTTGTGTGTAATAGGTGCTTGGGTCAGGGCTTTTGTAGGATCCCCCGTATTGATAGTTTCGTTGTTTTGATTTCCAAATTGAGTCGGCTCGTTCTAGGATGGGCACTGGACTCATTGTGATGCTCGGGAGAGGACTTCGCTTGCGCGCGATAGGCATCTCCGAGATTAAAACCTTACATGAAATTTGTTCAAAGCATGCAGAAGCAGCACAAGAGGCAGCCAGGGACCAAGGTCCTAATCATAACTGCTCCTCAACAGTCCAGAGCAGATTCCATCAAGCATATTCTCAACAATAATATTGTCATTTACGTAGGAGGAGCTGTTGGCAATGAACATTGATGCTTGAGGATTCGAATTGTTATAAGATACGCAAGAGTCACTCAAGGCTGTATCGAGGAAGAAGCGAGAGCAGCGCAGAGCAAGAGCATATCTCTTCATGATCACGCTATTGCTATTTATTGCTTTGGGAAAATCTGCTCGAAAGAATTCCCTATAATCAAGAAATCGTGCTAGAGCTTGGGCCGCAATCTAGTGAGCCAAAACGTTCAGAGCATAGGCAATAGGGCGAAGATTTGCGTCAGTGTAATGACGCCAATTGGCACGACATACATGAGGCACATTGAGGTATTTCTTAGTTGAGGACAGAAGTGGCGAGATGAAGAGAAGATAGGTATTGTCACTCATCGGAAACAGATTGAGTCGTTGTCTTCTGCTACAACTGGCCAATCGTACACTCATTTGTTGCATGTTAACGGCACATCCTAAGCGCGATGAATTGTTCTGATACAGCTGCCTAGGTCATGCTGACATCTCTTGTGCAATGAGAGCAAGTAGTCAACCCGAATTAAGTATCAAGAGAAAGATACTCAAATCGAAGATTCTTTACAACCAGGCAGGATCATCCATCATTCGTCCATTCAAGTGCAAGGCAAAAGCTTCGGGTATTTCGTATGGCGACGACAGTCTTCATCATAATAGTTAATGATAATGAAGGAAAGTAGGTGAAGTTACATCCCTGCTATATACAGCCTTAATTACTACATGTTTTCAGAATTCAGAACTGCTTTTGCGAAGATGCATTGAAAGATTACTTACTATATCAAGCTATTATATCACATTTTGAAAACTAAAGCAGCCACAAACCCAAATATCCTCACACCTTCCCTTCCTTCTCTCATAGGCGAACACTCCTTTTCATTCAATTACCAAAACTAGCCTTCTTCACTTCAGTGTTGATGGGTGCTCTCCTCGTAAGAACATGAACACCCATCCCAGCAACGAATGCTCCAGCTCCGGCTAAAGTCACTGCTAGACCAGGATTGATAGCCCACAATTTTGTTTCCATATCCTGTGTTAATTGAAGATAGAGTATGTATGAATGGTGCATGAGCAGTATAAGTGATGTGTTGATATGATGTGTGAAGAGATGTGGAGTTGAGCGGTATGTAGTCATACACAACAACATGTCAAATGCATGGACATCTATAGATTACTCACCGCCATACCGGCAGATTTCGGTACCTTGAACTTAGGCTTGATGGCAAAAGGCTGATGGACGCCAGAGGTCATCATGCGACGAGAGACGGTGTTGACGACACGGAATGAATTCATATTTGATGTTTGCTTTTTAAGTTAGTCGATGATGGTTGAAGGAAGACGACGATCGAGAGTTGATGTACTATCACTGCGTAGGCAATTCAGAAGAATGGAATGAATGGAAAAGTTCTGAGAGCAGTGATGTGATGGGCGGTGGTGGCTGGGGCTTATCTTTTCGACAAGTGCAAGCATCAAACAGTAGAGCTTTAGGTTGACAGTTGGATGCGAACGGGTCGAAGGTGTCAGAAAAGATCTTTTTCAGATTATCAATACTGGTAGAGAGTATCTACAGCTACGTACAAACATAAAGTACCATTTTCTCTTCTAAGCGAAACAAGACCACAATTGGGGCATGAGGTGCATACGTTGAAGGTTGACTGAAGCTTGAAGCCAAGACGGAATTCTCAAGGCTGCAGGTGCGATTTAAATGCATGTATCAGCTTGCATGTGAATTGGATGAGGCAACGTTGATATATTCAAACAATTACAATGACAATGACATGACATGGACATGGATGACTGATGATGATGACTTTAATGCAACAATCCTTTACTCTACGTTAGACTTAGACTCAACCGAGACAGAACCAACCAAATCTTTGCTTGACCTTACACTCATCAATGCTTTCACTGCTGTTTCGATTGTTTTATCAGTCTTGCAAAATGCTACTCTAATGAACTCGTCGGATGCGCCTTTCATTGCCCTTTCCCTTGACCTTGAGAGAAAAGAATTGACTCAATGGTATACATAAAATGCCCTTCTCCTCGGCCATCCATTGACACAAAGCCCAGTCTAAGTGTGCCTTTCCACCAGGAGCTGCCGGATTCGTTGTGTACTCTGACCTCATCCTCTCTGCAGCAAGTGCACGTCGTAATTCTGGAGTAATTCTCGCGAAAACGAAAAATCCTCCTCCAGGTGTCCAATCATAAATCGGGAATTGCAAATCCGCCCCCTTCAACCCTTTTCCCAGCGAGTCGCGCTTGCGGCGATACTTTGAATGAGATATTCATAATAAGTATCATATCCATGATAAGGCTCATCTGCTTTTAGAAACACAAGAAACGTACCAACCGGTGCAGGGTGAAATCAAGTGTGACAGACCAATACCAATATACCAACCCACTTACCAACGATTCCGAGAATGTTTTTCCAACAGAAGAAATAGTGATCGTTCTATCCCACATCCACATTCCTGGAAGCGAAGTAAAGTGGATATGTCCTGGACAAGAGCTTCCTACACCCTGCAATTCGTCTTGCGGAGGTGAAGAGTGATAATAATATATTGGTAGCCTTCATCAGAAATAACAACGCATTGAGGACCAGTGGAGATCGCATTTTTGGCGATGTGCTCCATCTCTGATAGATTAAATAGTTTGCCAGTTGGGTTGTGCGGCGAGATCAAAATGATTGCACGAGATTTGTGAGATATTGCTTGATCCCACTCGCCATGTTCCAAATCCTCCACCAGTAATCTCTGGGTCGTCTTCATTATATGGCACAAATTTGAGAGATACATAGACAAGAGTTCCTCCTGCGAGCTTGACTGGAACCCCGATAAGGGTCAAGGAATGGCTCGAGAAGAATCACTTCATCCCCTGGCTTCACCAACGCTTGTAATTGTAAACACAAAGAAAGAGCTTGACAAGCTCCAACTCCAACAGTTACAGAGACTTCGTTCATTGGATCGATTGTCCTCTGCACATATTTAGAATAGTCGTGCCAACTGCTGCACCAAGTGAGGATTACCTGCAGTTCGCGTATTAGTAAGTGCGTATTCTGACCGTTTCCGGACTACTTACACACTGCAAGATCCTGAATCAGTACATACATATTTGTAGATACTGGTATGTACATATACGTACTAAAGGTAGCCTACGTTGAGTCATCGCCAAAAATGTGTTCAGTGCTTTCTTGTGTCAGCACAAGACAGAGCACAAACTAGCACACACAAACACAAACTAGCATAGTGCTAGCACAAACCAGCACATCAGCACAAACCAGCACATCGATAGCACAAACCAGCACAAAATCAAGCACGAAGATTAGCACAAACCAGCACATCAACACAAACCAACACAACCTACTAACACAACATAATCTGCAATTTTATCTCTCATAATTATGCCACGCCGACTGTCTAGCAGAAGACGATATGATGATGACAGCGAATCATCAGTACCGTCTTCCTGTACATCAGTATGCGTTGAGGATGGTGATGTCTCTTGCAATCTGGATTTGGATTTGAGCGATGACTATTCCGCCGGTAGTTCTTCCTCTGGAGAGGAAGAGTGTTCTTCCGCCTGTAGTGAAGAGGAATCTTTATCTTCAGAAGAGGAGGACAGTGTTAATTCCTGTTCTGGAGAGGAGAGTAGTGACAGTTACTCTGAAAATGATATTGATGTCGGATCTGTTCTGGACCACCACCCTGCCTCGATGAATCACTACAGAGAGAATGACTACTCCTCAAGCAGCAGTGACGAGTCTACTAATGCTTCTTTGGATGGAGATGGGGTTGGGCATCAAAAGTGAAACGAAGAAAGTAGCGGCGATGAGAGCACCAACGAGGCAGATGTTGGCAGTGCAAAGCAATTCTATTTACACGAAAAGCGCCATGGCTCCGTTCTCAGAGAGAGAACACATGAACACATTCCTCTGTTACGTGCTATGGCCATCGGGTTAGAAGATGATGTTCGTCAAGACGACCGTTTCGATGAGTGCGTGGGAAATGGATTTGTGAAGAAGAAGGATGTAGAAATCTTCAAGCGGCATCTCTACGCTGAAGTCAAACGAAGAACCTCGGGCAGCTTGAAAGCAATAAGTAGCTGGACGAACAAGTAGAATAGAAGAGCCCTGTACTTCCACCCTATGCTCAAGAAGGGGCGCAAGGCCATTGGTGACAGTGGCTACAGCTCTCGAGATCTCGCTGATAAAATAGTGACGACTCGCTGGATTCATTCTAAACAGTTCAAGAAATGGATTGCAAGAGTGAAGTCTAGACAAGAATCATTATTTATTAGAATGAAAGCCTTCCAAGTTCTCGGGGGAGTCTTCCGTCACAGTAAGGGTGGTACTAATGCCAAAATTTCATTGCATAAAGCGTGCACTGAGGCAGTGCTCACCTTAATTGCCTACGACTTGGAAGATTACCCTCTCTTTGATGTTGATAGGTCGGATGTTTCTCATTAGTAATTTAGAATTTCTTAAGCTTATCTAGTCTTTCCTTTACCTCGAGATGCGCAGTGACTAACAAGCAGTGTGTTGATTCGGCTTATCCTTATCTTTTCGATCTCGTCTCACGAAACGAAGGACAAGTTTATTTCCTGACATGACGGATCTATTCAGCCCTTGGGCCATGAAGCAACAGCTCGCATCTATTTCTTTCCAAAACATTAAAACATTATGCAGCGCCAATAATCTTTATCAACTTGGTATGCGCCGAAGAAAGTTGTGTATGATTTGAGGCAGCTGAAATTGTACGCAGCGTCGTGTGCCCATAATTTTCATGAATAATCTACGGTTGCAAAAGCGCAGATATGCAGTTTTGAAGACATTCCAACAGCAGCAGTCTCTCTCTAGAACAGCAACGCTTGCATGGATTGCTGCTGCGCTAACTACTCTAAGTATTTGCTTTTTTTTGTGCTCGAGATCATCATCTTATGCAGCGATGGTGTATCCAATATCACTAATCCCCCGGTTGGCAGTCTGCGCTGCAAGATGACTCATAAGAATGCTGCCGTCTAGAGAACAGGAGGTTGTCATACTAGAGCGATGTGTTGGCCTTCATGTTGGTTTGTGCTATCGATGTGCTAGTTTGTGCTTATCGATGTGCTAGTTTGTGCTTATCGATGTGCTGGTTTGTGCTAGCACTGTGCTAGTTTGTGCTAGCACTGTGCTTTTTTGTGCTAGCACAGTGCTAGTTTGTGCTAGCACAGTGCTAGTTTGTGCTAGCATATGTTTTTTTGTGCTAGCACGAAAAAGCACAAGAAAGCACATCAGTTTTGGCGATGACTCAACGCACGTTACCTACGGTACGCATATGTACATACCAGTATCTGTCAATAATTATGTACTGATTCAGGATCTTGCTGCCTGTGCAATAGATCTTTGTCTGATTATTGATACAGTTAGGAAGTATCTACGTACATAGCTTATAGTAAATACCGCTTTCTCAGTCAGCCGAAACAAGACCACACGGTGTATGAGGCATGCGTTGGAGCGTTGAGCTCACAATCTCGCTCGCTCGGCGGCGCTTTATTTGCGGTTTACCTCGCCTCGCTCGGTCGCCTCGATAAGCAGAGATCTCCGAGGTCCGAGGTCGTGGGCCGAGAGGTGTAATAATTTGTGGATGATTTAAAGCAAGAGGCTGAAGAGTTGAAACTGCTTCTGGCAAACTCTCTGGAGAGAAGCAAAAGTTAATCGATCATCAGGTGAAGTTTTTTAGCACAAATACAGACGCAGAGAGCACGCTACTGACTATCAACTCACATATACTCTGAACAAGATGGAATCACCAAATGAACAATCTACATCATCTCAAATACATTACTCCAGCTGGGTCGACAACACTGGTCCATCCACCACAAAACGTTCTCCATCCACCAAAAAACGTTCCTATGCTCCACCCTCGCTTCGCGCCATGCTATCCAATAATAAGTATCCCTCCAGAACAAACAACATACGTCGAGAAGCAACGGAAGATTACTCTCTCGACACAGACGAAGAGCGCAACCACCAACCGCAGCGTCGAGACAATGATGTTGATGAATTTGAAGAGTTCAACGATGAAGAACTAGATCGACTCGAAACAGCCCATTACAAACAGCGCTGCGCCCCCCTCTCCACATCATTCGTCATCGTCCAACTCATAGTCCTACCCCTCATGATGTGGCAGTGCGGCGTAGCCCCCCTTGAAATCAACCCCATGATCGGCCCGTACCCCGACGCCCTTAACTACTGGGGGGCCAAAAATGCCGTGTTAATCATTGAAGATGGAGAATTGTACCGATTAATTACACCCATCTTTCTACATGGGGGGTTGATTCACTTGGCGGGGAATGTCTTGGTTCAAATTGATCAGGGGAATCGATGGGAGAAGGAATGGGGATCGTTGATATGGATCATTATTTATCTTGGTTCGGCGATTGGTAGTTCGGTTTTGAGTGTGATTGCCATGCCCGATCAGATATCGGTGGGGAGTTCTGGTTCTATCATGGGGTTATTTGGTGCCAAATTTGCAGAGATTGTTGTGCTGATGTGTGAACGGAGTTCGACGTTACGGGAATTTGCAGCAGAGCAATCGAGGAAAGATCAGGCATGTCATGTTATATTTGGAATTATTCTCGTCATGGCCATGAGTTTTGTCCCCTATGTGGATTGGGCGGCACACCTTGGAGGGCTAGTTGCCGGATTCGCCATGGGAATCGTGCTCTTTTCATTCACAATGAAGAATAAGTTTGGGACGGTCTTTTGGTTATGTGTGGGGATTGCCAGTTGTTTTGCACTTTATACTACATTCATTGCGATCATGTTTACTACCGAGACGGATGATGAGATGAGAGATATCTGTGAGTATTATCGGCAGTTTTTTGAGGATTATGAGTGTAAGTGCCAATTGGACGAGAATTGGCAAGAGAATTACAATTATGAGTGGCTTGCAAATTATGCTAATAATTATTACAATGGCAATGGGCAGGAAGGTGGAGCTGATGATGGTGGGGGTAAATGAAAGTGATAAATTTCTGTAAATATAATTATTGTCTAGAGGATTAGGAAGATTACATCTTGTAACATACTAAAGTACTACAGTCAAACAGCCATCGCTGCGCTTGGCTGCATTACAGAGCAAGTGATAATTCAAGAAACGTGTACGCAAGATTGTTGCGCTTTTGGCTTTGGCTTTGGTTGACTCCTACATCTGTCTGGGTCGAGACAACTACTAATCCATTTTCAAGACTCTACTCCATGCAAAAGAATTTTTGGCTGGCCACTTTTCAAGCTTGAATCAAATTGTGAACGAGGAGGAAAACACACCAAAAGACAAAAGACGAATACCTAATTTATTGGCTGACAGCGACCCAGATATGAAGTCGTAACCATACGCATCACGATGCGCAACACATATTAAGCTAAGGGCTTGTAATCTTGGTCTTCCTCGTCTTCGTTGTCGTCGAAGATGGACTTCAACGGAGTGAACTCGGGAAGAGGAAAAATTGAGTTGCAGTCATGAACTGCTGGAGCTGGATACTGTGGCTGTGCCATACTAGCATCCTGAGGCTTCAGATTCAGAGCGTCTTCGTGAACGACTCCCTGTGCCTGTGCACTGTGATTACTGTAGTAAGGGTTATTGAACCAATAATCGTGTGAATCGTGAAGATAAGAATGAGAAGGCTTCGTATAATAGTAGCACCCAGCTGCAGCCAGGCTGCCATGGTAATGATTCGTGACAGCTTCATGATGAGCTTGGCGCATGGGATAATCGCTTGGAAGAACGGAAGAGGGATCATACTTCATTGCTTCTTGTTCTTGGACTTTCTCCTCTTTCGCTTTCGTGTCGTCGCCCCTGTCCAAAGGCACAGGCTCAAACGAGTGAGATTGACTTGAGCACTTGGAGAATGGAGTGTGGCAGCCATACCGATCCACAGCAGCGGCTTCGAGGGTTGGATATGCGGTATTTCGTTGGTCATTTGGATCCCAATGATGAGTTGAAACGCTCTCAATGTTAGCGGCTACCACTTCCGCCTGTTTCGCCGCATGAGAACCAACTTTATCTTCGTACTCAGAATCTTCAATTTTCTCCTTGCTGGGAACACTCGCTGACTTCTCAAGCGGATAATTCTTTGCAATGGTGTAGAAGTCGGGTTCGGCATAGATGTTAGGAGTACCCCTTCCCTCACCAGGAGACAACCTCTTCATAAGGACCGTGAGCCTCGGATGTCCACGAAGGAAACACTCATGGTAATAACATCCAAAGTCTGGACCTGCTTTGTGGAGCCTCTTGAATCCCCATCCACTTAGCTGCCTGGCGAATGAAGCGTACTTGGACTGACCAAAGAATTTGGGGGCTGCCTCCTCCATAAGAAGCTCCTTATCGATGATTTTCCACGCACGGCCATGTGGCATCCATGAAATGATGTGGGAATATTGTTCATCGGACAACATTATATGCAAAAGAGCCGGGAAGTTCCTGTCAGACTTCTTGTGTTTGTCTATCCTACCTCCCCTTTCGATGTAGGTGGAGAATTCGCGATAGGTGTAGTCAGTATAGCGAGGGCGAGAGGAATCATCGTCATTGGAAGTCAACATCGACATTGTTGTACCGTTCAATCCGTGGCCGTTCTGAGCGTGATACTGATGCGAAGGGTGCGTGATAAATTCGTCGTTTATCTTGAAGAGATTTGAGGTTGAGGCGGAAGATGACGATGAACTAGACGACTACGACTCGTTCCGTTGTATCTTCAAAATAGTAGTTGCTGGTAGCAGGGAGGATGCGCCTGTTTTGTTAGAAGTACTTCTTCCTAACAAAATAAGATCTCTCTCTATCTGGCTGGCGTAAAAATTATTGTTGTATGGCAAAATTCTCAATCTTACAATACCTGGCGTGGCGGAAAGAATCAATCTTACAAATCACTCTTACAATACCTGCCCCTGGAGGGCCAACCATGACGTACTTTAAGATTTCCGTTAATTTCAATCTTACAATACCTGGCGTGGCGGAAAGAATCTTTGTGAGAATACTTACTCTTGCAGTTTCACCTGTTTCTTGAGCTCAACTTAGGTATGTAAAACGAATCACGCTGCCGGAGCGGTTTTCAAAAATGGTTCTTCCCGACAGGTATTACGCCTATGCAGTTTTGAATACCGGACAACTTTTGTGCCTGAGAACTGAGAACCACGCAACCAGAAGATGCCCAGCTACGAGCTGCTCATTGAGCAGACCATTTTTGCTTGTGACAGTCAGTTGCTATCTGCTCCCTCAAAACGCCAGATCGACAACTTCTTGTGCCTTCCACTTTATCGCTCATCACCCCCACTTCAGCCTCTCCACCACTCCATTCTCCAACAAACAACAGGTGCACTATCGTAATTCCTCATCATCCCTATCAATCTTTACCGGAGACACCAAACAACAAACAGTCAAAGTAGTCACCGCAGCAGTAACACCCAGCGTCTTCACCAACAACTGCCCCAAAACATCCATCAACACCTCATCATCCGAAAAGTACGTCGATATATAACTGCCATTGGGTCCGAAGGAGTCGATGATGATGGCTGCCATGAACACGTCGAATATTACGGAAATGACAATTGTGGCCATGCTGAGGAAGAGCAAGGGGAATCGGTGCCATTGGGATATCGAGGTTCGATCTGTGGAGGACGGTGTTTGTCGTAGCATGTAGAGGCTAAAGAACATGATGGTGGTGGTGGTGGTGATGATAATAGCTGCAGTTATTCAACAATTGTAAGCTAAAGACTTTAGTAGCTCGAGAGGTAAAATGCAACAGCTCCGTGACGCACCAGCAACGCACAACGCATTGATTTTGATGCAGTCGCGGGAAGGCCAAGCAAGTACAGGAAAGGGCTCTGGCCTCTGGCCTGCCTGGGTTCTGCTGGCTGAAACAGGAGGTACTCAGATGAGAAAAGAAATGTTGTCCGCGACAACCAGCTGTTCCCGCACGCTAATAAGTTGTTTAAACGAAACGAGTGGAGCTAAAGGTAAGTATATACTTATGTACACGCACAAAGCATTGGTTAATGAAGTCGCGGTTCGCGGTCGTGAGTCGTGAAAAGGAAGGCCTCTCCAAGGTTAAATAGGCCTCTGATTACATACTGTTCATTTGGGTTCAGTTTGCAAGTCGAATTTTAATATCGGGCTAATGGTGGAAAGTAAGGTATCGATAAGACCCTAATAGCCAAGGAATGAAGATTACCACTGCAAGTAAGGTCAAAACCCGTCTAGTTACTGCGTTATTGAGGGTCGTAGGAAGCCATTTTTCACCATGGTCTGGGTCCATTTTTGATGGTTGATGGCAAGTGAGTACCGTATGTACATAGGAACTAGTATAGAATGAAACGGTACTGGTTTTTATCGGAAGCCACACTCAATTGACACAACTTCAAGTTGGAGCAAATTGGAGGAGGTTGCTTAATTGTGCGACGCTTAGCAGTTTTGCTACCCACATAAACACAAACGGCGGCTAGTTTATCACACAGAGGAAGAACTGACGTGTGTGATAAAAAAATAATGGAGTCGAAACTCCCACAAGAAAAAAAGTTAAGCGTCGCACAAAATAGGTGCTTGCAAATTCATTTCAAATGAACAGTAATAGGAGTAACTGTCGCTTCAACTGTCAACTAAGGTACATTCAATATTGCAATTGTCGCAGTGTGTTACCATATCATTTTTCGTCGAAAATCGATCGAGCGCGCGCAGCGCAGTCGGTCACCCTACATAGGATCTTCTGTCACACGTGGGAGTCCTCTCCAGAGGGACTCTGCACGTGTGCAGAGAGCTGAGTCCTCCAAGTGACTCAGACAGGTGTCTGAAGATCCTGTCCCACCCACGCTAGCCCGCCGTCGTTCAGTTTTTGTCCCCTGAAGGGGACAAAAACCATTTTGATCCCCACTCGCGATGGGGCTCAAAATTTTTTGTCCCCTTCGGGGGACAAAAATCGCTCGATGGTGATAGCCATTACTACACCAATACTACGCCGATCCTCCCGGTTTAAAGACCAATAATATTCCATTTAGTTAGTTTAGAGTGTATCAGCAACTTGGGTTGATCAGATTTCATCCACACGGCGAGATGTTGGGGGTGTCAAATCAGATGCATCGGCGTTGATGGGCGTCGCGAGGCGATTTTGAATTTTGAATAAAAAATCACACATCTCACAAAAAGCATCGCCACCATGATGCATCACATGGCATTATTGGCCATGAAATAAACAATAGCAACAACTCCAACATATTTCTTACCCCAAAATTTTGTGCTGAATCCATTTTTGAGGTCGGTGGGGCCTGAATATCAACGGATACGGCAGTATAACGACGTGAACACAATACATGCAAATTCGGCACATTCGACATCACCACAGCCGACCTCATAAATTTACACCAACGCAAAAACGATGCCACCACGCAATAACAATCGATACTATATACCTATTATGAAGTAATGGTGACTTGGTAGCCGCAGAATTGCCCATAAAGTCGAGAACATCACGTACTCGCTGCGCAGCGGCATGTGTATGGAGAGCATGCCGATCCCTCACTTGGCCGCTGTGTGTGGGGCAGTAATCAATGCATTGAAGTCAAAAAACATCAACCCTCGTCCCAACCACATAATAAGTGGCAAATGGTGTGATATTCCCGGTAGATAATGACATATACCTCCCCCAAACACTATGTCAGAGGAGTAAGTTCATAACAATCACCAGAGGGCACATAATCAATAAAACAGAGAGCAATTAATCATTGCAAGTAGCCAAAGATGCCCCAAAACCGTCATGTATGTGTGTTGAGTGAAATGGAAGCGTATTATGAAGTGTATCACTCCTGACATGGCCAAAGTAGAGTATAATTAAGTGTAATATGATGATTTTATGCACCTAATGGTGAGTATTATTTCTCTTTATAGACAACGATTCATAGCAAGCCCTGCCGGAATTAAACAGCCAATGATATTATCTTTGAGATAATAATCGCATCATAGGTGTATCCGTTTCGTGTGTGGCGTTAGGGGTGTAGGAGCAAAGGTCATCATGGAGAGCATCCTGTTGAGCTCAGAATTCAGAATTGGAGGCGAGGAGGAAAAAGAGGCCAGAGTGAAGGGGCCTCTGTAGAATATCAACGTAGGAATTCAGTAAATATTTTTTGTCCCCTTCGGGGGACAAAAAATTGAGGCTTTTTTGATGAGTATCACAACACATCAATAAATACAAAGTTAATCAGATTAGATATCTATGATACTAAAAGGGCAATCATGACCATACGACGCACTAATAGAGGCGATTGAACACTGGTAGCGACCAAATACCGACCCAAACATTTGAGGCGATGGTATTAGCTAAGTTTTGATGTGCCGGCACTAGCTGTAAGTCGACTGGAACCCTCCATACTAACGTGCTCAAAAGTGGTGTTTTTGTCCCCATTTTTGTCCCCATTTTACCCTGAACGACGGCTAGAGCCCGCCATGGCTCATCACATCGAAAGACGTCGATCGATGATCGAGATGCTCTAAAGTACTAAGTACCATATTATGCTCTACTCATGAAGCACAAAATGAAAAGGCAGCAACCATAAAATCAAATGAAGTAACAAACATGCTGAGCACTATCCTACGCAGCAGCACGAACCGGCCGCTATTATTACATCATCCAACGATGGCGCCACAAAATCTGCTCCGGACGTATCACCCTCCATCTGCATCTGTGGCTCATCAATGGCAGCGTTCGCTTTCGACCTTGCCATCCATGAACACTCTACTTTCCAAAACAATCAGTAAAGGAAGTCATACCACTAAGCTATCAGACGAAGACATCCTTAAGCTCTGCTCCAACACATCTCACATATCATCATCATCATCCCGTAGCAACTTTAACAGCGGTACCTACAACAATCAATCATCAATATTTCCACTCCACACCACATCCACCACCCAACAATCACGCCAATTCTCCTCCAACGGAAATCTCGGCAACATATTCCAACACGCCAAAAATGCTGCCGCCCCTAAGAAACCAGGAGAAACACTCGCCCAATTTGGGATAGACCTTACAGCAAGAGCAAGAGAGGGGAAATTGGATCCAGTGATTGGAAGACATGAGGAGATACGAAGGACTTTGCAAATTTTGGCACGAAGGACGAAGAATAATCCCGTTTTGATTGGTGAGCCTGGAGTTGGTAAGTGATTGAATGTTTGATTGATTGATTGTTGTGGTGATGTATGATGTGGTGTGTAATGTGATGTGTTGCTTGCTATAATGCATGCATTTGTGCATGCATGATTGTCCACTTCTCATGCCATGAATCACATTCTCACAATTATAACTTTACCCACACATCATCATCAATTATCATGCACACATTACAGGAAAAACTGCCATTGCCGAAGGACTAGCCCAACGCATCGCCAACAAGGAAGTCCCCGAAAGTATGAAACACAAACGAGTCATTAGTCTCGACGTTTCATCCTTACTTTCCGGTGCCATGTTTCGAGGACAATTCGAAGAGCGTCTCAAGGCAGTATTGCAAGATATTCAAGATTTGGATGGGGAAGTGATTTTGTTTGTGGATGAACTACATACGATTGTTGGGGCGGGCAAGGGAGAAGGGAGTATGGACATGAGTAATATGATTAAGCCCGCGTTGGCAAGAGGGGATTTGATGATGGTTGGTGCAACCACATTGGATGAATACAAGTTGATTGAAAAGGATGCAGCATTGGCACGTAGATTCCAAAGTGTGTACATTGCCGAACCAAGTGTCGAAGACACCGTGAGCATATTACGTGGCTTGAAGAATTCCTACGAATTGCATCACGGTATACGCGTCAAGGATGAAGCCCTCATAGCCGCCGCCACACTTAGCAATCGCTACATTACCGATAGGAAACAACCCGATAAGAGTATCGACCTTGTCGATGAAGCTTGCAGTCGATTAAGACTGGAGCAGGAATCCAAGCCAGAGGTGGTGTACAAGGTGGAACGGGATTTGTTGACGAAGCAGATTGAACAGTCGGCCTTGGCGAATGAGAAGGATGATGCTAGGGCGATGGAGAGGAAGGAACAAGTGGATATGGAGGTGGATGCGTTGAAGAAGGAGCTTGATCGGCTTCAGGATATGTGGCATGCTGAGAAGGATGAGGTGAGTGTGTGGAGAGGTGGTCTCGTGGTGTTATTTTTATCGGATGCTGGATTTTGTACTGTTATCGTGACCCGTGTTCAAACTCACAGCCTTTTGATGTCAACTTGTGCCATGTTGTAGTTGGAACGCGGTAAAAAGTTACAAGAACAGTTGGACGCAGCCAAGAGAGAGCTTACGATTGTTAGGAAGAAAGGTAAGTTGTGGATTGGTGCAGTGATAGCCAAACTTCGAACTCATGCGAATTAAATCTGTTTCTCAAAATGCTCTGTGAATGTATCGGGTTTTACAGGCGATCTGGCAAAGGCAGCTGAGCTACAGCATGCAACAATCCCCAGGCTAGAAGATGAGTTGAATGCCTGGGACAAGAAAGAAAATGAGGGTGGAAATCAACACAAAATGCTTTCTGACTTTGTCTCCGCTGATGCCATAGCGACCGTGGTTGCTCGGCATACCGGTATTCCAGTCTCGAGGCTTACAGGTAATGAATCTCGCAAACTTCTCAAATTGGAAGATCAACTGAGGCAACGTGTCGTGGGACAAGATGCTGCTTTGTCGGCTGTAAGTGACTGTGTCAGGTTGGCACGCACACGATTGCAGGCGCCGGATAGACCTTTGGGAACTTTCCTCTTCATTGGTCCAACAGGGGTTGGTAAGTCAACGGATGAGGGATTTTTGTTCGCCTGGTTGCAGAAGGTACCGCTTGGTCCTCTAACAACTACTTTGTCGTAATTCTACCATATGCACAGGTAAGACCGAACTTTGCAAGGCATTGGCAGAGTCATTATTCGACGACGACTCAGCGATGACAAGGATTGACATGAGCGAGTACGGAGAGAAGCACACTATCTCAAAGCTAATCGGCAGTCCACCCGGTTACGTGGGGTATGAGGAAGGTGGCGCTCTCACAGAAAGTGTACGAAGACGTCCCTACCAAATACTTTTGCTGGACGAGTTTGAGAAAGGGCATAAGGATGTTTGGAATATTTTGTTGCAACTCTTTGACGAGGGCCATCTTACTGATAGTCAAGGGCGAAAAGTTGATTTTCGTAACGTCATTGTAGTGATGACTTCCAACATGGGCGCATCTGTGATCGCCGACCTTCCTCCCGAACTCACTGGTGCTGAACCTCACGTGAAGGACGCTTTGATGGAGGTTGTGCGTGGAACTCTCTCACCAGAGCTTCTGAATCGTATTGATGAAACTGTGGTATTCAGTCGGTTGCAGCGAGAAAATATGAATAATATAGCCGCTATCAATTTGGACGAGATAGCCAAAAGGTTGATGGATGGTCAGAATATGACCTTAGACGTTAGTGAATTGGCATTGGATTGTATCGCAGAAAAGGGATATGATGTCAGGTATGGTGCTAGGCCGCTGAAACGAATTCTTGCCAGAGATCTTTTGAACCCTTTGAGCAAGTTGTTGTTGGAAGGCTCGGTTAAGGAAGGTGACACGGTCAAAGTACGCACGAGAGGCGAGGCGAGGCTCATTGCCAAGTCCTCACCAGAGGTGACTTGGATCAGCTCGTGTGACGACTTCAACGAGGAAGATAGAAATGACATACTTATCTTACGAAATCACGAAATCATATCAGGTAATACTGACGACAATGAAACATGGGACGACGATGAGTATCTCTTTGAGGATGGTACACACAATCACCGTTGAAGCACTTGACTACACAAATTTGAGGTATTTCGATTTGGCTACATCGGACCCTGATTACTAATACTTCTAAGTAAATTCACACATAATCTAACGAGGAACAACAAAAGACATCTTCACAATTGTTAACTCAAAACATCACAGCATAATCTTTCTCTTCCATCTACCTGGAAAAGATCTGATTTGTCTTCATAAGATCCAAAGTCACCATACCAGCACTTGTTCATAGGGTGACGAGCAACTTCAGCCATTGCATTTTCCTCTTGCTCTACCTCTACTTTTTTGTGGAAACATCCAGCGTAAGGCATTGTAGTAGAACTTTGTTCAGTAGAGCTCCACCCCCAAATCGAGCCAATTTCCTCGCACGCAAGCTTACACAGTTCTAAAGAGCTGCATGTTCGCTCGCAAGATGTTGGTTCGACATCGACGTCAGGATCGGTGGAAATAAATGTAGGTTGAATAGAACCTGGTTTTGGCAGGGTTGCTATCGGCGAATTTGTGGGGTCTTTTGTAGTATTTGTTGTAGATATAGTTGGCATATGTGAGGGTTTTTCACTGATAGAAGGTGAAGTCTAAGTCGAAGGGTTTTGACTGATAGAAGGTGAAGTCGAAGGTTCTTGACTGAGAGATGGTGAAGTCGAAGGTTCTTGACTAATAGATGGTGAAGTCGAAGGTTCTTGACTAATAGATGGTGAAGTCGAAGGTTCTTGACTAATAGATGGTGAAGTCGAAGGTTCTTGACTAAGAGAAGGTGAAGTCGAAGGTTCTTGACTAGTAGATGGTGAAGTCGAAGGTTCTTGACTAAGAGAAGGTGAAGTCGAAGGTTCTTGACTAATAGATGGTGAAGTCGAAGGTTCTTGACTAAGAGAAGGTGAAGTCGAAGGTTCTTGACTAACAGTTGTTGGTGAAGTCGAAGGTTCTTGACTAACAGTTGTTGGTGAAGTCGAAGGTTCTTCACTTGGAGCTTCACTTGGTCCTGAAGACGGTGATGGGATTGGTGCAAGAGTTGGTGTTGG
Organism: Skeletonema tropicum; assembly: GCA_037178625.1. Classification (NCBI taxonomy): domain Eukaryota; phylum Bacillariophyta; class Thalassiosirophyceae; order Thalassiosirales; family Thalassiosiraceae; genus Skeletonema; species Skeletonema tropicum. The sequence continues at coordinate 2,686,433 of CM074136.1, forward strand.
TGCGGACGTGGGCTTCTTTGGACCCCAACCCCAGCCATCTCCTGCCCACGCATTTGTATTCCATGCATCTCCACCCCAACCGTTGAGCACCCAATGGGAAGGACCCTTTCCTGACCAGGAGCTGTCCCAAGCATTGACTGGCTGCGGAGTTGGCTTTTTAGTAGGTTTCGGACCCCAGCCGCCCCAAGAATTCCATTTGTTTTGATTTTGATTCCAATTCCAAGCAGGTTTGTTGTTCCATCCGTTCCATGCATTTACGGGACGTCTGGTCGGTTTGCTCCATCCATTCCAAGCACTCACTGGACGCCTTGTCGGTTTGCTCCATCCATTCCAGGGATTCACTGGACGTCTGGTTGGTTTGCTCCATCCATTCCATGCATTTACAGGACGTCTGGTCGGTTTGCTCCATCCATTCCAAGCACTCACTGGACGCCTTGTCGGTTTGCTCCATCCATTCCAAGGATTCACTGGTCGTCTGGTCGGTTTGCTCCATCCATTCCAAGCCGGTGCCTGCCAAGCTGGCGTACTTTGTTTGCTCCATCCATTCCAAGCCGGTGCCTTCCACACTGGAGGACTCCACACAGGCTTGTCACTGGACATCCACGTCGGTTTATTTGTGGGATCATTTGTTGGCTTTGAGGTCGGTTGCTTTGTTGGCTTTGAAGTCGGTTGTTTTGTAGGCTTTGAAGTCGGTTGTTTTGTTGGCCTTGTAGTCGGTGGTTTTGTTGGCTTTGAAGTCGGTTGTTTTGTAGGCTTCTTTGTCGGAGGGTTTGTTACCAAGACTGACGGATGTCCTGTTACAGGAGCCCAAGTTGGCTTCTTCGTTGGCTGTAAATATGTCAGCATGGGATGGAAGGAGGATATCAGCATGATGTTTGGTTGTTTGAGCGAAAATGATGAAGAATAAATTGTTGAACTTACCTTTGACCAGCTATACCAGCCACCACTTGGCTTGCTCCATCCGCTGGGCTTGCTATTCCACCCACTAGGTTTACTGTTCCAGCCGGACCATTTGTTAGATGGCTACGAAGATGAGGGAGAAGCACACGACCACGGCATGTGAGAATCCTTTGTTATACGGAGGAGCAAGAACACTTGACGATAAACATATAATTCACTAACCTTGCTATTCCAGCCACCACTCGGCTTTGACCAACTATTCGTAGGCTTATACCACCTATGCCAACTGTCTCCATCGCTGTTCAATATTCTCGACACATCCGAGTTGTTGTTGTTGTTGTCGTTGCTGCATTGAATATCCAAACCACAATTATACAATGCGCAAATCTCTTCGGCAGCGGCATCTCCATTCTGGATTTGTTTGCAGCAGTGTAGTTTGTTGGATCCGGTACATTGTGCGTCTGATTCTTCACTGCCTGCTGCGGTGGAGACGTTGATGATGGACATGCCCAGGACGAGGGCGAGGGAGGTGACTTTCATTTTTCTTGATGATTTGGTTCGTTTGATAGATGAAGTATTTTATGAATGATTGTGTAGCAACAACATTGTCTCTTTACCTGAAATGATAATGAACGCCAATATGCCAATGCGTTCTACTTAAGCTCAAGTGTCTGATGAGCCTCAACTAAAATAGAACAGCGCATTTATTGGATTAGAACATTCAGCCTTGAATCAAAATTGGCAAGTAATTTCGCAGATGTTCTTCAGCAGATAATGGTGAGGCTACCAAAATCGTCGTTCAGCTTGGAGAAAGTGGCCGTACGAAATTTTAGGGAAGCCTGGCTGGTCGGCCGGCCGTCATTTGCCGCATGCGGCGGATAGATACATAGGTAGAAAATAGAGAAGCCGATGTCGAACACAAAAAAATATTTTGGATATAGATATCTAGAGAAACAGGTATTTTTCACCCCCACCCAGATTTTTCCCGCCATGTTTGTACGACAGCGGATACCCACGATACGTACCTACTTCGGGTCCGAAGTCCGTGCCTCGTTCACCTCCTTGCTGCCTTCGTGTTTTGATGCATGACAAGCTGAGATGAACTTCAATCTTATTATTTCTTAGTATAGTTACCGTAGGGGAAGTTGACCCGCTTTTCTCCTTCAGATTGGCTCCGATTTCTCTGCGTCAAATGACCTGGGCATTTGCGTGCGGCATCATTCATGAGTTGCAGGCCAGCCCTCATCTAGGGGTGAGCCCGAGGTAGGTGTCCTCGGGGCACGGGAAAGACACGTAATCGCGATCTCACCGTGAACCTGCCATGCTTCAGCCTACCGCTACTAGCACCAGTAGAGAGCTCGAATCAATATTTGTGAAGATGAAAGCTTCGCATCATTACCCCCCAAGGATAGGGGGCAACAATCGAAATAACCCAGGGTCGGGTGGGTGGGAAAATTTTAAGCTGCTTGTAAACGTGTTGTGGAGTCTTGATCGGGTCCTCCTTACTAACTGAATTCCAAGCATCTCTCTCCCAATCATTAGCAGGCGTCGATGATGAAGGCTAATACGTGTTTGTTGATTTTCCAAGAAGTGAGGGCCTTGCCTTGCCAAAATTGGCGTTCCCTCATCAAATTTCATATCAGCTGGTCATTTCTTGTTTGGGTTCGCCTTTCTCACTCCGCCGTTTGAATCTGAAAGATCCTTCTTCAACTGGCCTCGTCACTTCGAAAGCCGCTCGCCTTTTGTTGTGTCGTCCGTTCGTCCGTTCACTCCTTACTTCTGGCGGACCCTCTTTACTACTGTGACGATCGGTCCGAAGTCCGTGCCTCGTTCACCTCCTTGCTGCCTTCGTGTTTTGATGCATGACAAGCTGAGATGAACTTCAATCTTATTATTTCTTAGTATAGTTACCGTAGGGGAAGTTGACCCGCTTTTCTCCTTCAGATTGGCTCCGATTTCTCTGCGTCAAATGACCTGGGCATTTGCGTGCGGCATCATTCATGAGTTGCAGGCCAGCCCTCATCTAGGGGTGAGCCCGAGGTAGGTGTCCTCGGGGCACGGGAAAGACACGTAATCGCGATCTCACCGTGAACCTGCCATGCTCAGCCTACCGCTACTAGCACCAGTAGAGAGCTCGAATCAATATTTGTGAAGATGAAAGCTTCGCATCATTACCCCCCTCGGCACCTAAAGACTCCTCGCACACACCAGCTTGGTTCCAGTGGTGGACCATGACGTAGTTTGCTCCCATGAGCTTTCTCTGCTTGCATGATGAAGGAATCAGGCTCAACATCTGCTTGAGGAGAACATCCCGTGCCTGCGGCCAACCTTACCCTAAACCTTTCGTGAGGGGGGAGGTTGCAATTCCATAATGCAGCGCGATACAATCGTACACAGGATGCTCCCCATAAGAAGTCGATGCTGTAGTTTCTTCCACAGCCCGATCCTCACCTGCAAGGATATATGAGAGAGAAATGAAACGACGCATGGTTAGTGTTCGCTTGCACTGAAGTTGATCTAAAGACTCCTCGAAAACTCCAGCATGGTTTCTGTGGCTGACAAGGCCTGAGTGTACACCTGCCTCATGTCCAGCCCCGGTTCCACGCCCTTCGCTCTCTCCCTCTTCCTCCATCTGTTGATTAGCTCAATGGTTGCTGTGGGTACCTTGTTGTTGTGTGCTTGCGTTGTTGCTCCTCTCCTCATGGACCTCCTCAGACTGTAATCTTCCATTTCCACCTTGCTGGAAAAGGCCGCTGGCGTCCGTTGTCTAGCTAACTCCAAAAATTCCCTGAACCTTCCGTTGTAGTCTGATATCTTAGCCTGCCTGCCCCGATCATTTAGGAACAGCGGACCCTCTTTCCCCCCATCCATTCTCCCCCGGAGTGACACCAACCGTTGAACCCATTTCCTCACTTTGATTCCAGATTTTGTCACGTCTATGATCGGGACCATATGCCATCGCAGGTTGTGCTCCCCCTTAAACTTCCCTCTTAGAGTGATCATCAAGAATTTGTGTGGCATCGTCTCCAGCCAGTAGTATCTGAGCCCCTTCAACGATATCAGCGGAACCTCCTCCCCACGAAGCGAGGCACAAAAACCGATGACCACGAACGCCATGATGTTGGCCACCTCTCTCTTGGCTTTGTCTCCCTGGGCCTGTTCCCACAAGACATCACCAAGGTCCAACAATGCTAACACCTGTTCCGAGGTCAATGCCTCGTCTTGCCTTCGTACAATTCCCATCCTACGTTTCACCCCCAGCACGAACCTCTGGAACCATCTCGTCCGGGTAGGGGACGAGGTTGTGGTCATTGTCCTGTCGTCTGTCGCGAACACCGTACTATCCTCCCCCTGCATCATTGCTGTCCACGCGTGATTCGCCCAAGTTGCTGTTTTCCTGACTGTATCGAACTGAAGATGGCCTGCGTAAACCCCTGGTCGTAACGATACATTCAACATGATGAGAGCAATACCCATCCCGACCCTGTCTTCCATCCTTGGGTTGCCCAATCTGGGAAAAATGTTTCCAATCGCCAAGACTTTTGTTGCGTTTCCCCAATCCAGCAGCATCCGTTTGTAGTTGTCACGTGGCGTGTCCGGCTCCCTGCTCCACATCACATCCAGCGAAGCTCGCCCTATGTACCTTAGGGTGTTTTTGTCCCGGCTCGAACCCCACACCACATCTCTCTTGTTAATGTTTCTAAAGTTGCAAACGTTGCACTCGAATCCTACACCATGCACATGATCTCCCATCCTTCCATGCATAAACCTCCCACGAGACTCATCATCCACCTCGAAACCTCTTTCTTCTCCCTCCTTTTCGTCGTCTACTGTCCTTTGCACGGGAAATGGATCGTCCTCGTAAGCCCGGTAACACTCCCCGCAATAAGCCACTCTGCACGGGGGGAAATGTTCTTTGCTGGTGCAGAAATTTGCGCAAAATATCCCACGTCCATCTGTAAGCTTCGTCTTGCAAACCAGGCATCGGCCTATCCAGGTCAAGAAATTCGTCTCGTCCATTATCTCTAGGTCTCTTGAACTCGGCGTCCAATTGCTCACCAAATGCTTGCGTGCAGGGCCTGTATCTTGCTGACCAAGGTCCCCTGTAGTTAACAACAAAAGCAAGAGGAAGAACGACAACGACTGTTAGTGGTTCGTGCATGGAGCGGGGCCAGAACGGGGCACCCGCATGGACATAAAATTTCAAGTCTGCGTCTTTGAATAGGTGCTTCCTCCACAAGTGCATCATCAAGCGGGGAATAACAAAAACGTGAGCAAGATGAGGGTTGACCAAATGATCTTCTGCAAACTGCTCCATAACCGTGGTCATGGCTGCAGGGGGGGGTATCCATAGACGATGTCCATGAATCTCATGAAGCCTGAACCAGTCCGTGGGTGTTAGTTTGTGCAATGTTGACGACTCCCATCTCTCCGAGTCTTCCCTGGCTTTATTTCCATCCCTGCTCGGCGGTAGACACCACGGTAGGCCATCTGCGTCGTTCCACCAAGTCTCGACCCACTTAGACACTCTTCCTCCCGTGCGTTCATCTGCATCCTCGTTTAAAGGGATGTACTTCCATGGATTCTCTCCAGCCATTATTCCCTCCATGAAGTCACACCTCGATAACCCATCCACTCCTGCTGCCTTCATTCTAGTTCCCGCGATGTGAATTACGTGCAGAATGCAACCAGTCTCCCTTTCCACCTTCCTCAACCTGAAAATGATTTCCGTCAGTTTCTTGGAATTGCTGTAACCCTTGTAAAACGTCCCCTCATAGGTTGAATTGTCTGTGAACATGTAGACCTCTTTGTCCGCCAATTTCCCCTGCCGAGCCAACTCCTCTATCTTGATTGTGAGGTTTGTTGCTTCCCTCCAGTTGGATGACTCCTCTCCGTGACTTGGGTCCCAAGATCCTGCCGAGTAGACCAGACCCTTCTCATCCCAAATTCCCGAACCAAAACCCTTTCCACTCGCGTCGCCCATGACATACAACACTGACATAGCACTCTTAACTCGGCATTTTTGGACAGCCGGCTGTTCTCCCTCCGTCAATTCCACTAATGCATCTACGTCTCCCTAGAATCTGGGCACTGCTGCCACTGAGTCTGGTGCCTGCTCAGGTGTCCCATCATCATCGGCTGGTTCCTCAAAGCCCTTTAGGTCATCATTTTCCCCTCGCTCGAATGCAGCCTCTGCTTCTTTTAAAGCTACCTCAGCGTGGGCTTCTCTCCCCCGAATCCTATACCCATCCTCATCTCGATCACTCCTCCACCCATCAATCGTGAGATGCAATCCCTTGAGGTACGGATTCATCCACCTATACGTGCGCCCAACATAGATTAGGAAGCCTCTTGTCCGTTCCAACTCTTTCCGAGGTAAAGCCTCCGGATTTTCCACCATCATCTTGGCCATCTCCCTCACTAGTCTCCGGGTCTTGTCCCATTTCAGCTGTGTTACAGTGGCAAAGACTCCCCCTACTGTTGTTGTGACCGTTCCTGCCCACGGCCCTGGCTCCATGCTCGGGGCTGTTCTTTTGCGATACGCATCCTGAATGCCCAAATGAGTTAACACCGCACTGAATCGTTTCACTGCCCTCCAACACTCTAGCTTGCACCACCCCGTGAATTTTCCATCGTCAACGTAGACGTACACTTCGCACGCTAGATGCCCATCTTTCCGCACCTTCATTACCCATGGGAGGGAAGGGTCATAATTCTCACTGCCCGGCAAGTTCAATACCACCACCTCCCACTGAAAAGGATTGGAGTCATCCTTCCTATCACCGTACGCGATGTGCTTAGCTTTGATCATCAATTGAAGAGACCTGTAAGGGCTATCCTTGAGACCCATGAAGTTGCGTACCCATCTTTCCCAGGTTCTTGTCCGTTCCGTCTCCCAGTCCTCCATTTCGGAACCCTTAGCTGTCCTGACATGAGTGATGTCTACTCCTGCATACGGTCTCAGGGCTTCTCCCAAGGGCCAATTAAGAAACATCTCGCCTACATCCAAGTCTGCGGACCAATAATTTTCCAACAAACTCCTAAGCGTGTGCACCATGACTGGGAGAGAGAAATGCTGGGGTGCAAACAACACATCATTCAGACCAGATTTGGTGCCATCGTAAACCATGCGTATATCGTTCAACCCCTTGGGCACATCGAACATATGCGTCAGACTAAGCACCCATCCCATGAATATGTATCTACGCCACTTTTTCGATAAGAGAAAAACCGTCACATCGCCAACAAAAATCCACACAAAATGAGTGGTTGGTACTAATTCCTACGTGGGCCTCTCGAAGCACTAGAGAGGAATAGATGATGGTAGAACCTAATAACGATAAAAGTCACTCCGAGATGAAGCCTCAACAAAGGGAAGTTGGGAAACCACAAAACCCGGAAGAAATAGAGTGTCAGCTGGCCCAAAACGAGTATGAAGACAATAACAATAACTCCCATCATAGCAATAACCACAATCGACGACGAGCAGGTGGCGGAGCACGTGGTGGAGAAGATCATCCGACCAGGCGAATTGAAGAGGACACAAAGAGAGTTCATCAAAGAAAAGTCAATGTTTGCAATAAATCAAAGCCCCGGAAGGAACAGGATATCATCGGCAGTGTGTCGAATTTGGAATCAAAGGGAGATAAAATGCAACTTAGACAAAATGAAGATGGAGTAGTAAGATTCGGGTTTCAAAATATTAACTCCATCAAAGTCCTGAGGACCAATACTCTACCAAACGAGATAGAGGTAGTCCATGACCTTGGGATTGATATATGCGGATACGTAGAAACGAACCGCCCATGGACATCGAATAATAAAGGAATTTTTGATATGAATATGAGACGAATGTTTCAGAATATGGCTAACACTCAGTATGTGTCATTGCCACCAATAGACCATCGAATCAAACATCAGCCAGGAGGAGTCCTACAAACTATTACAGGCCACGTGACGGGACGAGTTCGGCATCAAGGGTCTGACAAGTATGGAAGATTTGCGTGGCATATTCTCCAAGGAAGCCGGGATGAAGGGATAGTTGTCATAACGGCGTATAGAGTATGTCAATCCTCAAATGCAGGGCCAAACACAGCATACACTCATCAACAGTCTGCAATGATGAAAGATGGAGTAGTTAACCCTCGGCCGAGGAAGCAAATCCTCAACGACCTCACCAAGCTGATTGAAGAGAAAAGATCGAAGGGATATAGACCAATAGTAATGATGGATGCAAATGGAAGTACATTCTCGGATAAGGAGTTTAGAGAGTTTCAACAAAATGCAGTTCTGGAGGACCCATTCTATAGGAAGTTCGAGGAAATGCCACGGACTTACAATAGAGGAACGAAAAGACTTGATTACATCCTCATGGATGCAGGCCTTCAGCATGCGGTACGACATATTGGGTACCTAGGGTCTCATGAGGCTGTGCACTCCGATCATTCAATGGCGTGGGTTGACTTTGATGAGAAATTGTTGTTCAGAGGCCTTATAAATCGCCCCCCAAATGCAATCAATAGGCAATTCACCCTACATCAAGAAGATAAGGTGGAGAAGTTCATGGACGAGCTAAGAAAAGGGATGGAGGACAAGAACATTCAACTTAAAGTTCCCATCCTAGTTGCGAAGTTCCATGAGGAAGGATGTACGACGGAGGCGAAGCGTGCATATAACGCATTGGATAAGGAATATACTGATATCATCAGGGCAACTCTGAAAAAGACATCACGTCGCCGATATGGGTACTTTCGCAGTCCGGAACTGACGTTGGCAGGGCAGAAAGTACTGCTGTATAAGGCAATGTTGGACTGCCAGCGTAGGCGAGCACCCCCAAGTGTAGGACTGACCAAACTTGCAGCAAGACTTGGATATGATTTGACGAGTAATTACGAGCAGATGAAAGTTAAAGATTTGAAAGTAAAGGTCAGGGAAGCACGTAAAGAGCTATGGGAAATCCAGAAGGATTGTGCAGAAAAGAGGATTGGATGGCTCGAAGTTCAAGCTCAATCATCAGCAAGAAAAGATGGCGGAGATTGGGAAGCCAAAATGAACGCAATGATACGAACGACAAGAGCAGCATCAACGAATCGGAAGCTTAGTATCCTCACAAAAGGGCAACGTGTTGGACTTGATCGCATAGACGTCCCGAGCCATGAGTGGATGTACTCTGAAGATATGGAAGAATTGTACCATTATGATAAAGGAGTATTTGAAACGCATGCAGTCATACAACAAACGTCTCAAGGAAAACCAATCATGGAAAAAGAATTCTATGCCCACCATTCATTGAAGGTACCGGATAAGAATGCATATCCCGTCAAAGTAATTGTCCGAGAAAATGGGACAAATGAGACACTGAAGATAGATGAGATAATTGACAAATCACCGTTCCTATGGGAGGCAATTACATCCCAAACGGCTATCGAAGGTAAAATACTACAACGGAACAAACGGCATTTGCAACAGGTAGCAATGGAAGGGGGGCCATCGACTCAACCCCCAGTACAGCAATTGATAAGTGCGGAGGGAACTGAGGAGGTGAAGCAAATACTCGAAGGAAACTATCGAGTGGTAGACCCAACCACGAACGAAGAAATGGAGATTAGTGATACTCTAGCAGCGTGGATGAGTCAACTCAAACAAACAGAAAAAGAAGTAGCAATGGAGGAAACCGTGGGCTCAATAACTTCTGCTCAACTGCAAGAGGCATTCCGAAAAGCCAAAGAAAAGACTGCTTCTAATGGAGTCCTACATTATACGGTGTGGAAAGCTATGGTAGCTGACAATGAGTTTGCAGATTGGTTGATCATTAGTGATGGAAAAACTGTTGGTTATTTGCTTAATTACACTCGAAGGGTAGTAACTTGTGACATTGCTCTAGATAATTGTAGATAATTTCGCCCCTGGAGGGCCAACCATGACGTACTTTAAGATTTCCGTTAATTTTTTGTCGATAATGATCAGCCTGCCGTTTATATATGGTTTCGCCCCTGAACGATGGAAGAGTATGACGGATGTAATGCTGGAGAAGAAAAAAGGTAACCGGCAGATAAACCAACTCCGAATCATAGGGTTATTAGAAGCTGATTTCAACACGGCACTGAAATTTTTTGCAAGAGAGTTTTCAAAAAAGATGGAGTCTACTGGGGAGCTGTCAGACGAACAGTGGGGATCTCGGAAAGATAGAAACTCAATTGATGCAGCCATGATCAAATTGTTAACATTTGAAGCGGCACGAGCAAAGAAATCAACAATAGGCATGCTGTATTATGACTGTATAGCGTGTTATGATCGAATGCAGCCGTCATTGTCGAACATAGAAATGGCGAAAAGGAACTTCAGTGACGGGATCTTGCGAGCAAGAGCGGAAGCACTACGTGGAATGAAACGCAATGTGAGAACTGGGCTCGGGGTATCGAATGATATATACTCAGAAGAACCAGGGGATTATCAGATTTCAGGAGAGATCCAAGGAAAAGCAGACAATCCGGCGCTGTTTACGGCATGTAGTAGTGGGATCCTGAAAACGCACGCAGAATTGGCACCGGGCCTGGAATTACATGGTTGTTTCGGGGAACGGATGATGAAGCGTCATAACGTAAGCTACGTTGATGATAATGATGGAAATGTCTCTGCAGATTACGACAGTGAACGGCCACTGGATGAACTGATCGAAAGGATGAAATTGAGCTCTACGATGTGGAATGAGGTCGTACGATATTCAGGCCAATCACTTGCCTACCACAAATGTGCGTGGCAGGCATTAGCGTGGCAAGTGGTACGAGGGGAACTAAAACCAATCATGGCAATAGATGAAACAATCCTCCTGGAGGATCATAAAGGTGCCAAGTCAGTGATACAGTTTAAGTCACCAAATCAACCGAATAAAGGGTTGGGATACCACTTGTGCCCCGATGGGAACCAGAAGCAAGAGTACGAGGTCATCATGGAGAAATTGAGGAGAATTTCCAAGTCTACGTCTTTGGGATTCTTGACAGCAAGTGAGACGAAGCAACTACTCTACCAACGATTGATGCCAACATTGGATTACGTCCTCCACTTGACGTCATTCAGTAAGAAACAATGCAAAAAGATGGATACAATCGTACGGAATAACTTCCTCCCATATATGCACTTTAATAGGAACTCACCAGACGCAGTGCTCCGAGGTCCTATGGAGCAAGGAGGGATGGAAATCCCAGACATGTATTCGAGGCAAACTGAATTGCAGTCAGAGTATGTTGTCAAGCAGCTCCGAAATGGGAAGACATTGGCGGAGGATTTTCTCTTCACATTGGATGAATTGCAACTGCAGTCAGGCCTGATAACACCATTGTTTGAGTACAAAGAAAGGCTGACATATATGGACAATGGACTACTAGTGAGCTTGAAAAATCGATTAGCTGAGATAGATGCTACGATATGGATGGAAGATGCCACAATCCCAGCACTGCAGAGGGAAGGCGATCAATCAATTATGGAAGCATTTATTCGACGGAAAATAAAGCCATCGATATTGAGAAAGCTCAATGCAGTCCGTATCTATATGCGAGTGATCACATTAGCAGACCTAGTGGTTGAGAATGGAGAATATATCGGAAATACAATGCTGGGGGGCAATTTTGTAGCGGGATCTGATTGGAGATGGCCGCAAATTCCATGCCCTCCGAAGAAGTGGTTCTCCTTGTTTCGTAGGTGTATACGAGAAACATTCTGCAATAGATTGGATAGTCGCCACCACCACACCAATTCAATGGAACTTGACATACCACTTGGAAAGTGGTTTCCGGTGAAACGGAACACATGGTATGACTGCTACCGAGGTAAGGGGGTGATCTACAAACGAGGAGAGACAGCCACTGGTGAAAGCTTTATTCAGAAGCTAACAGAACAACCAGTGCAAAGTGGGTTCTACAAATATGAATGTGACGTCAACGCTATACCGCTAGAGTGTTATCCGATGAAAATGACAGAGGTAGATGAGGGTGTATGGACTCGCCGTCCGTATCAGATGGCACAACAGCAACAGCAGGAAGCTAAGCCTCCGGGATACGTGACCGAAAATACACACCTACCAGGCACGGAAATGAAGCCAAAGAAGACAGGTAGTGATGGTTCTGTCCTTCGAGTGCACAATGTGGCAGCGGCAGCATGGATTATCCCAACTAATCAAAACAAGTATGTCAAGGCATGTTTTTTGATGACAAACGTCAGCTCAGTAAACTCGTACCGAGCTGAATTGGAAGGGTTGTATCGAGCGCTGTATCACATACAATATCTTGGCATAGAATTGGGGCCAGACGACGATATTACTCAATGGTTTGATAATGAGTCAGGTGCTTTTACGAGTAATCGGCCAATGAAGACAGGACGGGACACAATACAACCTGAAGGAGATCTTTTGATGGCAATACAGCATCTACGGCAGAAGTTACCATTTGGAGTAATTAGTCAGCACGTCCGGGGACACCAAGATACGGCCAAAAAGAAGACGGAACCGGACGAAAGTGACTGCGATTCATTAGAAACCACGGAAAGCGCATTGGGAAAAGAGAAAGACTTGGATGGATTGGATGACAACGCTATGATCAACATTGCGTGCGACGAATTAGCGGGAGAAACAACGGCAGCAGCCATTGAGAATCCCATCCAACTACCACCTGAGCAAGAAATATTACAGATGCCGTATGAGGGATCAAAAGCAGTTTTACGAATAGGGAATAAGTGGATCACAGCTGGGATGCGAAGCCACGTCAACAAAGCGCGTCGTGAACCAATCCTCCGGAAATATATCAAGCGAAGACACGGATGGACGGACGAGCAATATGACAATGTGTATTGGATGACGATAGGGGAAGTGAGACGGAAAAGTACCCTTAGCCAGCAGCGATTTACCTGCAAACTAATGCATGGCCTCCTCCCAGTGAATCACGTGAAGCAACATGAAACGCAAGTATCGCAGTGTCCGAACTGTCGGCAGTGTGATGACGAAACAATAGCACACGTGTTTCAATGTTCCCACCCGGATATGGCTGCGAAACGTGCTGCAATTATAGCAGCACTCCGGAAGAAAGGACTCCGGAAAATATCACGAAAAATACTACTCAGAGTGGCAAACTTGGTAGAACAATATGCAAACGGAGGCGAGATTCGAACCACATCAGAATGCCCGAGGATCCAGGAAGCACTGGAAGCACAACGTGACCTCGGGTGGGATGACTTCTTCAGAGGATATCTGGTAAAAGAATGGTATCAAGCATTGGAGAGTACTCATCATGGGGACGCCCACCAGCAGTTTTATCAACTCCAAAAATTGATCTGGTATGAAGTTGCACTACCGCAGTGGCATGAGCGAAACAGACTAGCTCATGGAACTCAGTCATTTGACAAGCAAATAGAGAGTGCACATTTAGCAGAGCAATTGGTATGGTACAGTCAACATCGAGAGGAGATGCCGCCAGGCTTTCACCAACGGTGGGAAAATCATAGTATTGACGAAATAAGCAATATGGATTTGGCTACTAGGCGAATGTGGGTGCATCACCTCAAGATAGGCAGGCAAGCGGTCGAGATGCGAGCAGAACAGCGGAAGAAAAGTCAACGAACTTTATCGTTCTACTTCAATGAATTCGGCCCACCACTACCGCCACCTCAGCGGCAACGTGTGGCTGATGAAGCCGAGGAACACGCAAATAGAGTAGTATTGTATCGTGAGGAGGGACAGCCGACAATAGACGCAGTCCTCAATGAACTCGAGAAATCGACGACGTAAACAACCGTATGGTTGAACTAATCCTGGCCAGGAGACTATTTAGGTCTTCTGGCTTGGAGTGCGATCTGAGAAACAGTTGTGGAGGCAGTATAGAGCACTATCAATGCTACCGACACAGCACACATGTTGGTTAGTCATAATTTCGCCCCTAGAGGGCTAATCAGACGTACTTTAAAATTTCTGTTATATTATTATGTATCTACGCCGCCGCACCTTATTCACCTTGGCAGTCATCAGCACTTGAGCCTCTGGGGATGACGCTTTCCGCTGGGCTTCCTTGAACTTCGGTAAACGTCCGGTAATGAAATGTGGCTGACCTTCCCTTGCCCATCTGACGTGAGATTCGGGCCATCTCCAAAACAATAATGACGACCCCTCATCCCAGTCCCACCATGAGGTCTGACTAGCCCTCTCCACAGCTTCTCTCCCAGACTCCATTATTGACTGTAGCTTTTCCGTTTTCCTTAGAGCTTTCCAGTCCTCTCTATAATTCGCCTTCCCGCAGTGATCCCACACATACCTGTTCTCGGATTTACTCCACCACAGGTACTTCTTTCGCTTTTGATGCCTTGAAAACTTTTGAGCATAAGTGCAAAAGGATCTAGTCACGTTGCGTTTCCACCTCAGTATTAGCAACTTCTCTCTGAGTACCCCAAGGCTCCATCTCCACCGTGGTAACCCTGACTCCTTATCGAGTTCATGCGGTTGCCCCCACCAGTCCTTCATAGAATCTCTTTGGTCAACAGTACGGCTCCACATCCACATTGCATCCCACAAGTGCGTTGGGATTTCTGCATCATCCGCCTTTTGACCGTCCTGTTTGACTCCCAACTGGAGAACCTCCTCCAACGTATCCCCTCGACTATCCTGCTGAGCAGCAATACTGGCTGCCTCCCTGATGCGAGCTAAGTGAGACAGCTCCTCCTGTAACTTGCCATGTACTTGAGCATCATCGTCACACGTTCCAAAACCCCCCCGGAAAAATGAACTAAGAAGAAAGTCAGCTCCCAAATGCAGCACCTTCCCCGGCGTGCTGCCCCGACAGAACTCCATCAAGATCTGCTTTCCAATGGCGTCATCGACGGTGAGTGCTTCTTGGACTAAAAGAGGAACGTCATAAACGCAAGACAATTCCTCCAACTTGAGTTTGCGGGAGCACCATCCTGTCTTTTGAAAAACACACGGTGCAGCAACCTTGACATCAGCCACCGTGTCAAGAGAAACCAAGCCCCTGGGGTCCAGATGCCGCCTCAGGTAAGAAGGACGGGAGCCAGGTGGCTTGGGTTGGTCCAGGGCCTTGCACAATTCCCTGTCCTCAAGCGCCTCAGCATACACAGTACTGTTCAGAACATTCAAGAGTGCAGAGGGTGCTTGTACGGGCGGGCTTGGCTGATCATCCTCAGGATAACTTCGAACTTGCCCTGCAGGTGCTAGGACTCCCAAGGTGAATGAGCTATCCGATAATCCTCCCAGCTTGCTATGGTCAAAGGAGCACCGCTGAAATACCCATCCCTGAGGAACTTGCCAAGCAGCGGCAGCAACGTCTGACAAAACATGGGGGATGCGTGTCTGGGCCCAGTAATCGGCCCCTTTAGCACGGAAACAGTCCCAGTTTCCAAAGACGACGTGGACTGGGGTATTACTTTTGACAACACGGCACATGCGAGTAACAAAGGCCAGATAGTCTCTCCCGAGTGTTTGGTTCTCCTCCCCAGCGGTGGCATTGCTGGTGAAGTTCACCGTAGTGATTTGAAAGCCTAAAGCCTGAGCCACAAAGGGCCACAAGGTTGCCTGACTGCACTCGATTGCGCACAGTCCACGACGCCGTCTGTGAGGAAAGGCTCCATTTACGACACCTCCAGCTGCATGATAAATAAATAAATACCATGGGGCGCCTCTGTAACGGGCAGCACTCCCATCCACATGCTTGAAGGCGAGTCCCTTTGCTCAGGAAGTTCCTCAAGCCCCTCCAAACGGGGAGGTAAACTGCCACGTTTGGTCGACGAAGTATTGTTAAGGTCATCTGATTTTGTATCGGTGAGGGGAGGCTGAGTATATTGATCGGTGCGTGCTAGTTTATTGTGTGGTTGATCGTGACATCGGCCCTCCTCTCCTTTTCAATCGTGTTCCTCCTCCGAGAGCTTCTTTTTCTTCCACTTTCCGCCGCCGCCGCCTCCTCCTCCACCAGCTCCCCCTCCTCCACCGTTCCCACCAGCAGCCCGCTCCAACGCTGCCAAACGCTGCAAAATGGCGTCCTTATCACGCTGCAACGAATTGATTTTATCCTTAGCAGTCTGGAGTTCGTCTTTAAGAGCCAAGTGCTCCACCCGAGGGGTGTGAGTCTCAAAGACAAACGTCATCATCTTGGGAAAGACCTTCGGGTGCTCACCAAAACTTTTGCGAAACTCCATCATAAGAGCGTGGGTCCTGAGAGCGGTGTACAAGCCCACAGTTAGACCACGGTGAAACCCCATAGCGTGAACGTTCTTCCCAGAGCGTCTTATCTCCCATGCAGTTTCAAAGACAGTAGTCAGCATAGTCAGTTGGAGCTTCCAAACAAGTTTCTTCTCCTCAGCGCTTGTAACCTTCATCTTAACCAACATGTTGTTGTAATGCGTGTCCACCCACTGCAGCAATTCACTCGCTGTATCCACCGCGGTATAGGACAAGTACCGGGCCAGCTCCAGAAGTTCTGGATAATCACGGAGTTCGTCGTTGATGCGCACCAGCTCAGATTGGCGCAATTCTCGCAAAGCTTTCAAGAGGACGGGGTAGACGCCGGCCATGTTGTATTGGAACGCGGTAAAAAGTTACAATCTCAAATGTGAATTTGGAACGCTGCCTTTTATCATCATTATCGGGAATATGGAAGTTAGGAATTATGGAAATACGTTATTTTGATTCGTCACGAACGAGAAGCCATCTGCCTCGGGAGAAGGACATCTGCTCGTATTTTGGCGGGATAAGATTTTATCTCACCACGAGTTGAAGGTCGACCATGACACGTCGACATCTCACAGTCGAAGAAATAAAAATAAACAATAACACCGTGTAGTAAGTAGACGCCTATGGCGGATCTTTCTCTCAGTAATACTTCGGGAATCGAGTAGGAATAGCCGTGCCTTAGTGCACCAGTTTCCGGCTAATTTGGGCTTTAGGAATCTTATCCCCAGCAACGTTGTCTCTCCCAACCTACGACACCAGATCGGGTGAAACCTCTCGCCACCGGCCACGTTCACTTCTTCAGGATCGTCCATTGTCCGCGGAGCCTTGCAGCTTGTATGGCATTCGACAGATTATTGCTTACTTTAGATACAAGAACAGTTGGACGCAGCCAAGAGAGAGCTTACGATTGTTAGGAAGAAAGGTAAGTTGTGGATTGGTGCAGTGATAGCCAAACTTCGAACTCATGCGAATTAAATCTGTTTCTCAAAATGCTCTGTGAATGTATCGGGTTTTACAGGCGATCTGGCAAAGGCAGCTGAGCTACAGCATGCAACAATCCCCAGGCTAGAAGATGAGTTGAATGCCTGGGACAAGAAAGAAAATGAGGGTGGAAATCAACACAAAATGCTTTCTGACTTTGTCTCCGCTGATGCCATAGCGACCGTGGTTGCTCGGCATACCGGTATTCCAGTCTCGAGGCTTACAGGTAATGAATCTCGCAAACTTCTCAAATTGGAAGATCAACTGAGGCAACGTGTCGTGGGACAAGATGCTGCTTTGTCGGCTGTAAGTGACTGTGTCAGGTTGGCACGCACACGATTGCAGGCGCCGGATAGACCTTTGGGAACTTTCCTCTTCATTGGTCCAACAGGGGTTGGTAAGTCAACGGATGAGGGATTTTTGTTCGCCTGGTTGCAGAAGGTACCGCTTGGTCCTCTAACAACTACTTTGTCGTAATTCTACCATATGCACAGGTAAGACCGAACTTTGCAAGGCATTGGCAGAGTCATTATTCGACGACGACTCAGCGATGACAAGGATTGACATGAGCGAGTACGGTAGAGAAGCACACTATCTCAAAGCTAATCGGCAGTCCACCCGGTTACGTGGGGTATGAGGAAGGTGGCGCTCTCACAGAAAGTGTACGAAGACGTCCCTACCAAATACTTTTGCTGGACGAGTTTGAGAAAGGGCATAAGGATGTTTGGAATATTTTGTTGCAACTCTTTGACGAGGGCCATCTTACTGATAGTCAAGGGCGAAAAGTTGATTTTCGTAACGTCATTGTAGTGATGACTTCCAACATGGGCGCATCTGTGATCGCCGACCTTCCTCCCGAACTCACTGGTGCTGAACCTCACGTGAAGGACGCTTTGATGGAGGTTGTGCGTGGAACTCTCTCACCAGAGCTTCTGAATCGTATTGATGAAACTGTGGTATTCAGTCGGTTGCAGCGAGAAAATATGAATAATATAGCCGCTATCAATTTGGACGAGATAGCCAAAAGGTTGATGGATGGTCAGAATATGACCTTAGACGTTAGTGAATTGGCATTGGATTGTATCGCAGAAAAGGGATATGATGTCAGGTATGGTGCTAGGCCGCTGAAACGAATTCTTGCCAGAGATCTTTTGAACCCTTTGAGCAAGTTGTTGTTGGAAGGCTCGGTTAAGGAAGGTGACACGGTCAAAGTACGCACGAGAGGCGAGGCGAGGCTCATTGCCAAGTCCTCACCAGAGGTGACTTGGATCAGCTCGAGTGACGATTTCAACGAGGAAGATAGAAATGACATACTTATCATACGATTACGAAATCACGAAATCATGTCAGGTAATACTGACGACAATGACAATGAAACATGGGACGACGATGAGTATCTCTTTGAGGATGGTACACACAATCACCGTTGAAGCACTTGACTACACAAATTTGAGGTATTTCGATTTGGCTACATCGGACCCTGATTACTAATACTTCTAAGTAAATTCACACATAATCTAACGAGAAACAACAAAAGACATCTTCACAATTGTTAACTCAAAACATCACAGCATAATCTTTCTCTTCCATCTACCTGGAAAAGATCTGATTTGTCTTCATAAGATCCAAAGTCACCATACCAGCACTTGTTCATAGGGTGACGAGCAACTTCAGCCATTGCATTTTCCTCTTGCTCTACCTCTACTTTTTTGTGGAAACATCCAGCGTAAGGCATTGTAGTAGAACTTTGTTCAGTAGAGCTCCACCCCCAAATCGAGCCAATTTCCTCGCACGCAAGCTTACACAGTTCTAAAGAGCTGCATGTTCGCTCGCAAGATGTTGGTTCGACATCGACGTCAGGATCGGTGGAAATAAATGTAGGTTGAATAGAACCTGGTTTTGGCAGGGTTGCTATCGGCGAATTTGTGGGGTCTTTTGTAGTATTTGTTGTAGATATAGTTGGCATATGTGAGGGTTTTTCACTGATAGAAGGTGAAGTCGAAGTCGAAGGGTTTTGACTGATAGAAGGTGAAGTCGAAGGTTCTTGACTGAGAGATGGTGAAGTCGAAGGTTCTTGACTAATAGATGGTGAAGTCGAAGGTTCTTGACTAATAGATGGTGAAGTCGAAGGTTCTTGACTAATAGATGGTGAAGTCGAAGGTTCTTGACTAAGAGAAGGTGAAGTCGAAGGTTCTTGACTAGTAGATGGTGAAGTCGAAGGTTCTTGACTAAGAGAAGGTGAAGTCGAAGGTTCTTGACTAATAGATGGTGAAGTCGAAGGTTCTTGACTAAGAGAAGGTGAAGTCGAAGGTTCTTGACTAACAGTTGTTGGTGAAGTCGAAGGTTCTTGACTAACAGTTGTTGGTGAAGTCGAAGATTCTTCACTTGGAGCTTCACTTGGTCCTGAAGACGGTGATGGGATTGGTGCAAGAGTTGGTGTTGGTGCGGACGTGGGCTTCTTTGGACCCCAACCCCAGCCATCTCCTGCCCACGCATTTGTATTCCATGCATCTCCACCCCAACCGTTGAGCACCCAATGGGAAGGACCCTTTCCTGACCAGGAGCTGTCCCAAGCATTGACTGGCTGCGGAGTTGGCCTTTTAGTAGGTTTCGGACCCCAGCCGCCCCAAGAATTCCATTTGTTTTGATTTTGATTCCAATTCCAAGCAGGTTTGTTGTTCCATCCGTTCCATGCATTTACGGGACGTCTGGTCGGTTTGCTCCATCCATTCCAAGCACTCACTGGACGCCTTGTCGGTTTGCTCCATCCATTCCAGGGATTCACTGGACGTCTGGTTGGTTTGCTCCATCCATTCCATGCATTTACAGGACGTCTGGTCGGTTTGCTCCATCCATTCCAAGCACTCACTGGACGCCTTGTCGGTTTGCTCCATCCATTCCAAGGATTCACTGGTCGTCTGGTCGGTTTGCTCCATCCATTCCAAGCCGGTGCCTGCCAAGTTGGCGTACTTTGTTTGCTCCATCCATTCCAAGCCGGTGCCTTCCACACTGGAGGACTCCACACAGGCTTGTCACTGGACATCCACGTCGGTTTATTTGTGGGATCATTTGTTGGCTTTGAGGTCGGTTGCTTTGTTGGCTTTGAAGTCGGTTGTTTTGTAGGCTTTGAAGTCGGTTGTTTTGTTGGCCTTGTAGTCGGTGGTTTTGTTGGCTTTGAAGTCGGTTGTTTTGTAGGCTTCATTTGTCGGAGGGTTTGTTACCAAGACTGACGGATGTCCTGTTACAGGAGCCCAAGTTGGCTTCTTCGTTGGCTGTAAATATGTCAGCATGGGATGGAAGGAGGATATCAGCATGATGTTTGGTTGTTTGAGCGAAAATGATGAAGAATAAATTGTTGAACTTACCTTTGACCAGCTATACCAGCCACCACTTGGCTTGCTCCATCCGCTGGGCTTGCTATTCCACCCACTAGGTTTACTGTTCCAGCCGGACCATTTGTTAGATGGCTACGAAGATGAGGGAGAAGCACACGACCACGGCATGTGAGAATCCTTTGTTATACGGAGGAGCAAGAACACTTGACGATAAACATATAATTCACTAACCTTGCTATTCCAGCCACCACTCGGCTTTGACCAACTATTCGTAGGCTTATACCACCTATGCCAACTGTCTCCATCGCTGTTCAATATTCTCGACACATCCGAGTTGTTGTTGTTGTTGTCGTTGCTGCATTGAATATCCAAACCACAATTATACAATGCGCAAATCTCTTCGGCAGCGGCATCTCCATTCTGGATTTGTTTGCAGCAGTGTAGTTTGTTGGATCCGGTACATTGTGCGTCTGATTCTTCACTGCCTGCTGCGGTGGAGACGTTGATGATGGACATGCCCAGGACGAGGGCGAGGGAGGTGACTTTCATTTTTCTTGATGATTTGGTTCGTTTGATAGATGAAGTATTTTATGAATGATTGTGTAGCAACAACATTGTCTCTTTACCTGAAATGATAATGAACGCCAATATGCCAATGCGTTCTACTTAAGCTCAAGTGTCTGATGAGCCTCAACTAAAATAGAACAGCGCATTTATTGGATTAGAACATTCAGCCTTGAATCAAAATTGGCAAGTAATTTCGCAGATGTTCTTCAGCAGATAATGGTGAGGCTACCAAAATCGTCGTTCAGCTTGGAGAAAGTGGCCGTACGAAATTTTAGGGAAGCCTGGCTGGTCGGCCGGCCGTCATTTGCCGCATGCGGCGGATAGATACATAGGTAGAAAATAGAGAAGCCGATATCGAACACAAAAAAATATTTTGGATAGATATCTAGAGAAACAGGTATTTTTCACCCCCACCCAGATTTTTCCCGCCATGTTTGTACGACAGCGGATACCCACGATACGTACCTACTTCGGGTCCGAAGTCCGTGCCTCGTTCACCTCCTTGCTGCCTTCGTGTTTTGATGCATGACAAGCTGAGATGAACTTCAATCTTATTATTTCTTAGTATAGTTACCGTAGGGGAAGTTGACCCGCTTTTCTCCTTCAGATTGGCTCCGATTTCTCTGCGTCAAATGACCTGGGCATTTGCGTGCGGCATCATTCATGAGTTGCAGGCCAGCCCTCATCTAGGGGTGAGCCCGAGGTAGGTGTCCTCGGGGCACGGGAAAGACACGTAATCGCGATCTCACCGTGAACCTGCCATGCTTCAGCCTACCGCTACTAGCACCAGTAGAGAGCTCGAATCAATATTTGTGAAGATGAAAGCTTCGCATCATTACCCCCCAAGGATAGGGGGCAACAATCGAAATAACCCAGGGTCGGGTGGGTGGGAAAATTTTAAGCTGCTTGTAAACGTGTTGTGGAGTCTTGATCGGGTCCTCCTTACTAACTGAATTCCAAGCATCTCTCTCCCAATCATTAGCAGGCGTCGATGATGAAGGCTAATGCGTGTTTGTTGATTTTCCAAGAAGTGAGGGCCTTGCCTTGCCAAAATTGGCGTTCCCTCATCAAATTTCAAATCAGCTGGTCATTTCTTGTTTGGGTTCGCCTTTCTCACTCCGCCGTTTGAATCTGAAAGATCCTTCTTCAACTGGCCTCGTCACTTCGAAAGCCGCTCGCCTTTTGTTGTGTCGTCCGTTCGTCCGTTCACTCCTTACTTCTGGCGGACCCTCTTTACTACTGTGACGATCGTGCGGGATAAATCGGCTCCCCAAAAAAAATTTAAAGCCTAGGCGCGCATGTTCACTGTAGGTCACACATATTTTCTATACTAACTTAAAAAACATGTATTAAACTGACGAGGCCTTGAGTGTGGATGAGAACTCCTCCATCAGCACCCGGCACCTCGCTGTACTCACCATGATCGGCAGGCCCAATAGGGCCTTCATTGACAGCCCCCAGAGTTGTGCCGAAACCAAACCAAAGGTACCTTCTGTCAGCGGACTATAGCAGCAGACTATATTGTGTTGTCGGTTTATGAAATAAAGTTTTTGCCTCCTTAATTCGCATAACTTTGTGCGTGCAGCGCTGACCGATGAAGTGCCTCTACTTCTGATTACTCCTTCAGAGTTCAGAGACACGATGATAATAGATGTGATTTCTTCGTAAATCTATATCGATTATTTATTTATTCCTATTTTTCCTGTGTATAGAATTATTCGTCACTGGTCGGATACTCAATTGCACTCATGTCTTCAAAAGCCTTACCAAACTTGTTGTACCTCTCCTTCTGTTCATCGGTTAAGTTGTCGTAGTCGTCTGTGTCATCAACGTCACCTGCAATGATTTGTAGCTCATCAAAGTCAAGATATTCACTGATGTCGTAATCATCAACATTTGGAAGATCGTACTTTAGCTTCTTCATCTTGTCTATATCGACTCCTTCAATCACCTCGCACACCTTGACACCAACCACCTTCCGAATTGGAGCTTCCATTGTCGCCAGATTGGGTGTGTAATTTTCGTCATCTTCCATCAGTGGCTGGGTTACCTTGCTGACACCATAGCTCAATCCGTTCCTCTCCTTAACAAATTCGTCTCCTCCATTGCACTCAAGGATAGCTGACGCTATTTGCGTCTGATGGATGAACAACCGAGCGATCTTCTCCACTGGATACTGATCCCAACCTTTCTGAAGTAGTTCCCATAGCTTTTCAGTTGGCAAGTAAAGGCCGCGGTCGAAGCATATTCTCTGCAATACGTGGATAATTGTATGTCCCATCCTCATTGTACACACGCTTGTACGAGTCCTTCTGTGCTTTTACCATCCCGCCGCATCGAGTCATCAAGATCTTGTGCCCTGTGCCACCGCTCCTCATATCATTATTTGTCGGTGCGAAGCCAACAACACAAATGACAAGCAACTTATCAGTGTTGTTTTTGTGGTGAATGCGGTGGTAAACAGGAGCACATCCAAAAAATGGAACAACTTTATTCTGCGGTGAGTTGTCCTGACACATCACGGTTTGGTGCTGTTATCCCGCAAACGAGCGTCATGCCATCTCGCCCAACCACACGGTTGCTTTTTCTTGCCCCACTCCAACATAGAAATAAGTGGGTGTGGTTTGTTGCTGTATTTTGGGTGCCGACCAGAACATTGTTGGATGACTTGATAAGTTGTCAGTAATGAAAAGCTGCTATCGTTTGCAGCAACGGTCGTTGCATCGGCACCAACCGCATTATTTGGAGATGGTAGCCGCTCACCTGGAGGCCGAATATAATTGTGAGACAGTAGAGATGATCCTGTTGCAGCATCATCATTAATATTTCTCCGACGACGTGCGGAGGTGACAAGAGGATTACTACTCTGGATACGCCGTGGATGAACGTTTTTTTCAAGGCGGCCGCCAACGGTGAGGTTGATGTCAAATGTTCCATCAGTATGGACACGGGAGACATAGCCAGACCCCCCTTCACTATCAGGGCAATTGTATTGTATCTCCTCTCCCCGTCAATTGTAAGCAGTGCGCCGACAGTCACTACGGATGGCACCTCCATGCTGTAGTAGTAACGGTTTGTTGTCATTGTCTTTTGACAGGTGCAGATTTGAAATTTGAATCAGCCACACTGGAGGTCAAAAACATATTCTAAAAGATTTTTTATTTTATTAGACAGTTTACGTGTGGAGTACAGGCCTAGCTTTCAAAAAAATTTTGGGGAGCCGATTTATCGTGCTCCGAAGGAAGTACTTAGAAGTAGTTTACATATACAGTGAGGTCGCGATTGTTGCATGGTTTCTGAGTTGCATGGTCGCAGTTGCTGCATTACGTACTCGGAAGGCTGTCATGGTCCTGTCCGTCGTCCGTTATTTACTAGTAATACTGCGTACTTGTACTTTTCAAAGTTGCATGGTTGGAGACAGGGCTGGCGCAGTTGCTGCATGATAAGCTGGCCCTGTTGGGTACCATGCAACAATCGCGACCTCACTGTACCATGCATACCGTATAGCACAGAACGTACATACTTACTACACACCGGGCCGGGAGAACAGTTTAGGCAACGTTTTTGTCAAAAGGCAATTTTTTCATGTTCCTGCACTGTAATCATGTAGAATGGCTGGCAAGTGGCCACAATATCATGTCATCACCATGAAGATGGAGCATATCATCCCACTTGAAACGTAATAAACCCAAGTCAGCACACAATCTCTTTCTATTAATATATGAGGTGGATGCGCAAAAACTGGAGTGCCCGTTCTGGTCTTCATAGCAGTGATATATCCCGTGAACGAAGCATGACGTCCGAATCGACTCTCATGAATTTTCGCTCGTATATTCTGCAATAGCATGACGAGATGATTATTAATGAAGAATAGAACAGCAACTACTCTCGGCTTATATATAGAGGCATTGTTTGCGTGGATCTATGTGTCACGTATTGATTGTCTCTTTTGGTATTTGCAAATTTAGGTGTCAAATTTAGCTCTCCAAAATAATCGAATTTTTGTGTTATCGGGCTATGTCTCTTACATCATAGACTGCACACCGTAATAAGCTGCCTCACATCACTTCATATAACCTATAGAAGGATGTCATGTGGTGGAATGAGGTTGAATTATCCGTAGCAATCCCAAAGTACAGGGATCTGTCAGCATGCGTCGAGTTCTCATCTGCGCTAGTGGAGAGGGTAGGATTGCGTATATCTCCTCCTATTCTGATAGAACAACAATGCAAAGACGGACCTCTCTAGCCATGGTATATAAAAAGCTGTTTTGGGCATTGAGATCCGATGGATGTAGTTCGTGCCTGCGAAACGAAAAATGCCGCACAAAAATTGATGGATTTTTATGATTGCGCCCGTAATGTATAAAGAGCTGATGCCATGGTAATCATCAATTTCTTCCATTACCAACTGAACCAGACACCCACCATAGCCCATACTAACAGTAGATGCGGCTCATTTGGGTATTATCCGCCGCTCTTCACTAGATTGGCAATTCTTTGTGGAATAAATTCGTGAGAGATACTCCAATATCATGTCCGCTCTATGCAATATCATCCACAAACCGCATAACAACCGACGTATATAGCCAAAAGGAGGCGGATGATGTGAAGTTGATTGCTTTGTGCATAACTTATGTTCCAATAATTGAATTCTCCCCCCGCAATGCTGTGCCGACCGACCGATCTCGACACGTGCCTGGAGTGTTATTTATTGAGTTCTGGGGCGATTCTGAATCCAGAAACGGGCAACAACGCTGTAAACAACCAATAGAGGGGATCCGATCAGGTTAATATGGGAGGGGTGACGATTGTATTGGTGTAGAGGACGATCATTCGGGCGGCACAATTTTCATCGTCATGGTGGAGTGTATTTTTCGAAAAATACTGTTCCGTTCGGGGAATTTTCAAAAATTGGCCACCGTGGTCCACCCACACAAAGTATTTCGGGGTGGACTACGGTCCGTCTTTCTTTTCAAAAGCTAGTATAATTCAATACTTTAGCAAAGATAGGCCGGCTGCGCCTTGTTCCCGATGAGCATGAGACCTGAGAATTCCTGTCCCAAAAAAATTTCACTTTGCCCCGGAATCCAAAAACTCAAAAAATCACAGAACACGACGACGCTATCGATGGATGCACAATACCTCTAACACCATCACAAACCATCTATAGACTCATAAGCATAGAGCCTAGAGACCTATTTTCAACACTGATTCGAATGGTGTAGTCCGTGTCTAGCGATATCCAACGTGTATTGACGTATCGACCATTACATCAGCGGCACTTTTTCACCCCCAAAACCTTGGAACCGTCGATACAGAGCGATATCACTGTAAATAACGCCATGGTGTGTTACCCTTGGCTCCAATATGATAGTAGGGGGCGCTATTTGGTGGATATCATGACACTGCATTCGTGGTCTAACATATATAGGCCAAGAGAGGTTTAAATCTCCCCAATACACTCTGCCATCTCAGGGGTCAACAATGGTCATAGATTCCAGTAAATCAAAAAGTGGTGGAGAAACATTACCCTGATACGTTCCTTTGGTTACAAATCGGTTATGCACCGTATTAAATGTCTACTCTAGAGATGATAAACTATCTACATTACATGTGCTTCCCAGCAATTACTCAATCAATCAGGTAAGAGTTCCTCTACAGATTTCCAGTCATGAAGAAGATGTTGTAGCTGCCAATGGAATTACCACCATGTTTATTGCACCTCTTTTCATCACTCGACCGATTGGTTTTGGGTTTTGTTCATTTCCTCCGGTCATGCAAGTTGTTATAATTGGATGATGGATATTATTACCACGACGAAGTAATGGCATATCCATCCCCCCGGCCCTGGCTCCATCTTAATGCTGCCCTCGGTTTGTCATTATTCACCTGCGCTCAACCAAAATAATGTAGTCATTGTTGTTATCCCCATCATTCCCCGCCCCTCACACTGTGTATGTTATAATATTCCCTCCCCCCGACATGTAGAGCAAATTTCATCGCTACGCTAGTCAATTCTACCGACCACCTGTCAGCGTATTCCTGTCATAATTATCAATTTTACTTGTTTGCTGCATCGTGGAAGGGCGATCAGGGTCCAGGGGCAAGTGCTGTACGAGGGAGGGGCCAATTCAGTTGTCATTTGAATTAACAACGGTCACTTTGCAGCGGGGCAAATAATACGAAGTACAGCAGCAGCTTCGTCGATAAAGCTGCTCTGACATACTCATGCCCATACACAACGGAAATACAATGCTACATCATAACCCAGATCCCCCACCCTGTCTGTGTTGTTAATCATTGAGAATCCTCTCCTTTCATAGCGCCGTATTATTGTTATAGTCACGTAACACATCATAGATAGACCGAGGGGGTCCGTATCGACAAAACTGCGTGAAGAAAATGCTATCCGACTCATCCATAATTGTTACATTGTCAATAATATTCATTGTCTCCGTCATAGTCGATTGGATTGGGGCCCAAAGATAGTTTGTTGCTGAGGGGGGGCCGGTGTGTTGTTGTGTTTTTACGTAGTAACGGTCATAATTGCAGCTGAAACCCCAAAGTAAGGCTCTGAGACCGTATGGTGCGCAACCATCACATCATTTGATCCCTATCGGTCCACTGAGGGCGCCGGGCTCGACTTTAGGTGGCATCGGCCGGCCATCCGCTCTATAATAGCGGCGGTATTCCGCCATGGTTATTGAGGGCAAATGTGGCAATTTTTTCAGGCTGTGGGCTTCAACAAATTTGGGGGCGAAAAAAGGGGAGAAAAAAAGAGGAGAAAACTCGCCGGCCACAAATGACATGCATGGCGGAGACGTCGACGTTCCGGAGAGGGTACTTATCATCGAAGTCATTACAGTGCACTTGGAAGTCCTTTGGCATTATCAATACCACACAAGCGCCAAGCCAGGTCGGTGACGATTCCGATGTAGATGATGAGCTCGACAGAATGGCGGCAGCAGCTGCGGATGATCTCTCCGATGATGGACTTGATGCTGGAGTGGAGGCTGCCCTCGATATACTTCTTCGAGTTGGGTGGCCAAATTCACTGGGAGAAATCGATCGACAGAGAGAATGCGCTCAAACGACGAATGGGAATACTTTAAAGACAATGGCTGTAACTTCCAGGGAGGAACAGATGAAGCCGATAACTACTCTGGAATAAGATGGTCTGACTTCGCTACAAGTTGGAACAGCTGGGTCGATACTGTTGGTCATTCCAAGCCAACATTGACGTACAAAAGAGCCAGTCATCTTGAGAATGCCTATAAATCTATGAAGAGGAGGGCGGTAGAGGCAGCCACTCTTCGTCCTCACACTCCGGCTATCACAGTGTTGCACGATAAGCACATCAATCGAGCTACAGCTGTCACGTATCTTCCCGAGTTTGGTCAACTTGAAATGCCGGCAGTTGCGCAGCCCTTTACGGATGCAATTGATACTGAGGACTAGCAAGTAACTGTAACAAACTATGATGGTGATGCAGATGAGCCCAAGCCTGCTACTGCCGTGCCCAAAAGAAAGAAATCAAAGATGTGATGTAGGAAATGTGGTAGGGAGTATGCAGATGATGCTTGGAGGCAATATCATCAATTAGTGATTACAAGAGACGTTAATGGAAGAGCGATGAGAGACAACAACGTCAAAGTTTGGGACACTTGCACTGTACCTGAAGAGTTGTACGAAGAAGACTTCCCTTGGGATGGTACGGGGTGCATGCCACCAAGAACGAAATGACGATGATTGTTATTGATTAATATTTGTTTAATTTGCACATTAATAAATATGTGTTGACGCATTCTAAATAGTATTTGATTGATAAACTGCTATGGAATGGCATTTGTGCACTATAAGTGAATGATAGTGAAGCGAGGTGGTGAAAAATGTGCAAAATCATAAGCATCGTAACTATGTAA
This sequence comes from Skeletonema tropicum, assembly GCA_037178625.1. Classification (NCBI taxonomy): domain Eukaryota; phylum Bacillariophyta; class Thalassiosirophyceae; order Thalassiosirales; family Thalassiosiraceae; genus Skeletonema; species Skeletonema tropicum. The sequence continues at coordinate 2,715,360 of CM074136.1, forward strand.
TAATACGAAAGCGACCGTTGCATCTACCAGCCCGTGGAGTGCAAAATTGAAATCTGCATAAAATTTTGGTCTTGTGGGCACTCCAGATTACTATTTGACCTACCATCAGCGGCGATTTATGCGTCGTGAAAGTTGATGTAATATTGCATCATTGCGCCGACAGTCGAGATTGCCTCTCTCGGCGGGAAGTTTTACAGGCGGGCAAGTTGTCTCATTGGGGGCACGCCCCATGCCCTCCAGCCGTATTTACCTACGCACGCGCAAAAGATCTGGGATGTCACGTTCATAATGGATTTCACAATAGTCCGGGAAACGCTGTCAATCCCGTACGTTGTTCCTACGTAGCACTAGTACACAAGTCATCCGGCACTTGATATTTCGCACATAAATAAATTTAAACGAATTCCCACGTCTTTTGCTCATAAGATTAGAATTTGCGCGCCAATGCTTTTTAACAAGACCACATCCCTTCAGCCATCCGTGGGGAAATGAACAAAACTACCATGATGATGGCATAGCGTGAAAAATCGTATTTCCTCCAATATTTGAACATTACGTACGTGTAAGGACCATCTGAGCAGCTGACATCACGGAGCAACTTTTGATATACCGGACGTATCTAACGTGTAAAGTCTCGCCTGAAACCTCAAAACCAAATACAAGCATACGAAATCTCGAAATGCAACCTCTGCCGTCATCAATTCAGCTCAATATGAATGGTATAACCGGCCTCTCTCCACCAATCCTCGCCGCCGCTTACATATATAGACATTGGTTGTTGGTATGGTTCATTGTTAGTGACTTCGTATGGCCATAGTACTCCACCGGGCACCGTCGATGCTGCTACACATATCATCATCAATAATAAACGAATGTCACCCATTTCATTGTACTATTCCGACCTCTGATCATGACGAGATATCTAAGCACTACAGAAGAGCTCTTAATAATATGTAAGGATCGCTTTGTGCCGTGGAGCTGTGAAGGAGATCCGATTTCACTGACTGCACTACCATCGGCGAACTCAACCTTGGTATCACCATAGTCCAACACATGGCCATTCCTTGAACAAAATCCAATGGTTTTGTTATTCAAATCAACCTTACCATCCGACAACAACGGCACAACAACTATTGTATTTTGTTGAAGAGACAGTGTCGTGGTTGGGTGACTTGAGGTTCGATTAGGATGGAATAGGTGCACATATTGTCTCCGAAGAAGGCTGTTGTTAGGCGCTACATTGCTTCTGAATAGATCGGAGTGGAATCTTCAGCGACTTCGTAAGACTCTTCGGTTTTTTGAATTAGTTTTCGACGGATAAAGCTGCATATTGTCACTGCTGACATCGTTGGTGGAATGCGCTAAGTGTATTCTCTCTTTTAGATGGATATTTATCTGCATGCATTTATGACGAATAACACGGATCTGTGGGCCTCATAAATTATTATTATGCAACAATAAGATATATCCATCAATGATATGCGTCTAAAGTTCATTTTTAACAGGTGTTTGTCGTCGATAGTGCTGAAATATTTGTGACAACACCATCGTTCATTGCTCATGAGGAGTTGAGGATACACATTCATGTGCACTAATTGGCTTGCATTTTACATCGTATGTAAAAATCGGTACATACCAAGCTGCTCCATTTATTCATAAATATCTATATAGGCATCACGAGCATTATATCTTTAATACAACAGCACCATGATTAGTATAGTACGCTGATCGGGCGGAAATCCCATGGTGATGATGTGCTCGATGATCGTTGGCGCCACTTTGGTACCGCTTCTTGGACGATTCCTACGTTCACAAAAAATTCTACAGACGGTATTTCTAAAACCTTTCCCGGACTATATGTGATCGAAAGGATCTTGGATTAGTACTATTCCTACGTTCACCTGAGTTGCATCACGTGATCAAAACGTGACCTGAGTTGCAGCCCCAACGTGACCTGAGTTGCAGCCCACAGCCTGAAAACGTTGCCGGCAATGACCTGCCCGGCGGGGCTCCCCGAAAAGGGGGAGGGCATTTTGATTCCGGGGCAAAGTGAAAAAATTTTGGGACAGACTTCGCTAGTTAATTTGTTAGCAGTTCTCAGGTCTCCACGGTGGATTCGAGACCGCGGCAGACGACATTTGTGTGACTCCGACTTTGAACTAATTCCTACGTAGAGGGTAGTTAGTGAGTTCGACCAATAAAACCCCCTGAGACGGCAACACCCAACATATTCGTGTTCCCCAGACTCTTGCGAGTTAGAATATGCTGGGTGTTGCCGTCTCACTAGTTGGTTGTCAAAAGCATTCACCCCTAAAATATCTAGTGTATACAAACGGTATTAACGTTTTTGTGCGTGAGATCATTATGAGAACTCCTGCTTTTAGATTTTGAAATCTAGTTTTGTTTTGGCGCCAAGCATCATTTCTACATTTTGTGAACACATTTACTAGCAAAACCATGGCGACTTCAGCCCTCCAATTCTAACCGCAATAGAGGAAGTGGGAGCCACCGAAATGCGCCGAATGTGGTGTCTGTCTACATACTCCAGTGTCAGGTGCCTCCGGGCAATTTGTTACTCCATCATCTTCGAAAACATCAAAACGTGGCAGAGAATCTGCAGCAATGGTGGCTCCCTAGCGTCGTTCAACGAGAGGTCACGATCACTCAGCCCCAATGAAGCTAACCGGTCCTTCTCAATTACTCCGTTGTCGCGAAGCAGCAGTGACATGGTTCATCTTCCCTCTTGATGCGAGTATTTTGATCACTTGAAAGTGATGTGTTCTAGTTGCAGGCGTGTGTTAGATGAAGCGAAAGACGGAATCCTCACCTACGCCCTACGCAGCAGCAACTCGAGGATGAGTTAAAGCGTCTTAAGCAGCAATTGGAGACTGAATTTGCGGAACTGGTCAACAGCACGAAAGAAAATTCCAACCTTGCTGATTACACTGTCATGCTCATGGAGCAGCTCAGCATTACCAACAATACAATTTTGTCATGGTGGTCATTCGAAAAGAAAGTTTGAGGAAGTGTGTTGAAGAAGAATGGTTGTGACAGGCAAACTTACTTTGAAGCACAAATGGTCGGTAACCATTACATAAATTATGCGGATCATAGTGAAGTCATACACAGTGACATGTTCGAGAGTTTGATCCAATCATCGTACAATAAGATCTGAAGGAAGAGTTGAATAATTTCACATTGCGAATGAAGGAAGTTGTGTCTCCATGGTTCAAAATCCAACGAGTAATCAAATCCATTAATAAGCAGTCCGGCAAGACAATTAGTGACTTTGAAGCGAACATTAAGAAGCTCAACGATCTCATTGTCAAGCTATTAGTCACAGACGTACCGATTGCCGAGTGGAAGTCAAAACTTCCTGCATTCCCCAAAAGTCATCTCCTCTTCATAGGCCATCTTCTTGACCAGCTGACTATGTGGGGAACTCTTGGCGGTTTTGACGAGCAAAACATCTAAAGCGCCCATGCAATCTGGAACCAATGGATGTGTCAGATGGGCGCTACTCGCGGGAAGGAACTCAAGAAGAAGGTCTTAATTCAGTATTACTTGAAGAATGCCGAATTCATACAATCTATTGTTTTGCATTTGGAAGAGGAGTCAAAGCGTCCTAATATATATGCTTACCGGCATCCCAGAGCAGAAGATGTCAAAATAGATAATAGCACTGTTGCCGAGAGACAAATTGGTACTGTTGAGGTCGACGAAAGATCTTCAGTCACAGACATCAATGGGGAGGTTGCTCTCCATCAACCTCTGATGGTAGTCGATCCATCTACAGCTTCAGATGATAATGGCGATGGCGCAGTCCGAAATGATGCCAAGGAAACGGCGCAGGTGAACGTATCGTATCCTGTCAGCACTTGTTCTCATTGCAGGAAGCGCTTACTTAATGTGGCTCTCCGTGTTCACATGTTTGAGGCACATGGTGTTACTCTTTGTGCTGAAGCCGAACCTTGGTAATCGATAATTAGTATCAAATCATATGAGGCGAAGAACGATGCAGCCACTTATGTCTTCATTTTTGCGTTGGAACGGCATAATGGCATAGATTGTAGTACATAGTAACAAGTTGACGGAAGCTACGATCGACATGGTGCTTCTCATCAGATTTTTGGATTTCAGGGTTAGCGATAGTTAGCGATCACAAATGCTAAGGCGAATCCACCGTGTCTCATGCCATCGACAACTTTGTCGAATAAAATGGAGTTTCGGTCTGTCTGTAAACCTCCACAAAAAATTTTAAGAACCGCTTCTAAACGTCTCCGGTAATCAGATATACGTTGGAATCAGTACAAAAATTTAACCTCTATCTAACCCTTTTTATGAAATGCCCCCCTACAAGGCTCGTAATCCTGTCATCAGTCTAGGAACGGACTGGTGACTTGCATTATGTTAGAAATGATAAAGTCACTGTCCCAGTAATCGATTACTGGGACAGTGACTTTATCATTTCTAACAGATCTAAAGACTCCTCGAAAACTCCAGCATGGTTTCTGTGGCTGACAAGGCCTGAGTGTACACCTGCCTCATGTCCAGCCCCGGTTCCGCGCCCTTTGCTCTCTCCCTCTTCCTCCATCTGTTGATTAGCTCAATGGTTGCTGTGGGTACCTTGTTGTTGTGTGCTTGCGTTGTTGCTCCTCTCCTCATGGACCTCCTCAGACTGTAATCTTCCATTTCCACCTTGCTGGAAAAGGCCGCTGGCGTCCGTTGTCTAGCTAACTCCAAAAATTCCCTGAACCTTCCGTTGTAGTCTGATATCTTAGCCTGCCTGCCCCGATCATTTAGGAACAGCGGACCCTCTTTCCCCCCATCCATTCTCCCCCGGAGTGACACCAACCGTTGAACCCATTTCCTCACTTTGATTCCAGATTTTGTCACGTCTATGATCGGGACCATATGCCATCGCAGGTTGTGCTCACCCTTAAACTTCCCTCTTAGAGTGATCATCAAGAATTTGTGTGGCACCGTCTCCAGCCAGTAGTATCTGAGCCCCTTCAACGATATCAGCAGAACCTCCTCCCCACGAAGCGAGGCACAAAAACCGATGACCACGAACGCCATGATGTTGGCCACCTCTCTCTTGGCTTTGTCTCCCTGGGCCTGTTCCCACAAGACATCACCAAGGTCCAACAATGCTAACACCTGTTCCGAGGTCAATGCCTCGTCTTGCCTTCGTACAATTCCCATCCTACGTTTCACCCCCAGCACGAACCTCTGGAACCATCTCGTCCGGGTAGGGGACGAGGTTGTGGTCATTGTCCTGTCGTCTGTCGCGAACACCGTACTATCCTCCCCCTGCATCATTGCTGTCCACGCGTGATTCGCCCAAGTTGCTGTTTTCCTGACTGTATCGAACTGAAGATGGCCTGCGTAAACCCCTGGTCGTAACGATACATTCAACATGATGAGAGCAATACCCATCCCGACCCTGTCTTCCATCCTTGGGTTGCCCAATCTGGGAAAAATGTTTCCAATCGCCAAGACTTTTGTTGCGTTTCCCCAATCCAGCAGCATCCGTTTGTAGTTGTCACGTGGCGTGTCCGGCTCCCTGCTCCACATCACATCCAGCGAAGCTCGCCCTATGTACCTTAGGGTGTTTTTGTCCCGGCTCGAACCCCACACCACATCTCTCTTGTTAATGTTTCTAAAGTTGCAAACGTTGCACTCGAATCCTACACCATGCACATGATCTCCCATCCTTCCATGCATAAACCTCCCACGAGACTCATCATCCACCTCGAAACCTCTTTCTTCTCCCTCCTTTTCGTCGTCTACTGTCCTTTGCACGGGAAATGGATCGTCCTCGTAAGCCCGGTAACACTCCCCGCAATAAGCCACTCTGCACGGGGGGAAATGTTCTTTGCTGGTGCAGAAATTTGCACAAAATATCCCACGTCCATCTGTAAGCTTCGTCTTGCAAACCAGGCATCGGCCTATCCAGGTCAAGAAATTCGTCTCGTCCATTATCTCTAGGTCTCTTGAACTCGGCGTCCAATTGCTCACCAAATGCTTGCGTGCAGGGCCTGTATCTTGCTGACCAAGGTCCCCTGTTGTTATCAACAAAAGCAAGAGGAAGAACGACAACGACTGTTAGTGGTTCGTGCATGGAGCGGGGCCAGAACGGGGCACCCGCATGGACATAAAATTTCAAGTCTGCGTCTTTGAATAGGTGCTTCCTCCACAAGTGCATCATCAAGCGGGGAATAACAAAAACGTGAGCAAGATGAGGGTTGACCAAGTGATCTTCTGCAAACTGCTCCATAACCGTGGTCATGGCTGCAGGGGGGGGGGGTATCCATAGACGATGTCCATGAATCTCATGAAGCCTGAACCAGTCCGTGGTGTTAGTTTGTGCAATGTTGACGACTCCCATCTCTCCGAGTCTTCCCTTGCTTTATTTCCATCCCTGCTCAGCGGTAGACACCACGGTAAGCCATCTGCGTTGTTCCACCAAGTCTCGACCCACTTAGACACTCTTCCTCCCGTGCGTTCATCTGCATCCTCGTTTAAAGGGATGTACTTCCATGGATTCTCTCCAGCCATTATTCCCTCCATGAAGTCACATCTCGATAACCCATCCACTCCTGCTGCCTTCATTCTAGTTCCCGCGATGTGAATTACGTGCAGAATGCAACCAGTCTCCCTTTCCACATTCCTCAACCTGAAAATGATTTCCGTCAGTTTCTTGGAATTGCTGTAACCCTAGTAAAACGTCCCCTCATAGGTTGAATTGTCTGTGAACATGTAGACCTCTTTGTCCGCCAATTTCCCCTGCCGAGCCAACTCCTCTATCTTGATTGTGAGGTTTGTTGCTTCCCTCCAGTTGGATGACTCCTCTCCGTGACTTGGGTCCCAAGATCCTGCCAAGTAGACCAGACCCTTCTCATCCCAAATTCCCGAACCAAAACCCTTTCCACTCGCATCGCCCATGACATACAACACTGACATAGCACTCTTAACTCGGCATTTTTGGACAGCCGGCTGTTCTCCCTCCGTCAATTCCACTAATGCATCTACGTCTCCCTTGAACCTGGGCACTGCTGCCACTGAGTCTGGTGCCTGCTCAGGTGTCCCATCATCATCGGCTGGTTCCTCAAAGCCCTTTAGGTCATCATTTTCCCCTCGCTCGAATGCAGCCTCTGCTTCTTTTAAAGCTACCTCAGCGTGGGCTTCTCTCCCCCGAATCCTATACCCATCCTCATCTCGATCACTCCTCCACCCATCAATCGTGAGATGCAATCCCTTGAGGTACGGATTCATCCACCTATACGTGCGCCCAACATAGATTAGGAAGCCTCTTGTCCGTTCCAACTCTTTCCGAGGTAAAGCCTCCGGATTTTCCACCATCATCTTGGCCATCTCCCTCACTAGTCTCCGGGTCTTGTCCCATTTCAGCTGTGTTACAGTGGCAAAGACTCCCCCTACTGTTGTTGTGACCGTTCCTGCCCACGGCCCTGGCTCCATGCTCGGGGCTGTTCTTTTGCGATACGCATCCTGAATGCCCAAATGAGTTAACACCGCACTGAATCGTTTCACTGCCCTCCAGCACTCTAGCTTGCACCACCCCGTGAATTTTCCATCGTCAACGTAGACGTACACTTCGCACGCTAGATGCCCATCTTTCCGCACCTTCATTACCCATGGGAGGGAAGAGAGAAGGGTCATAATTCTCACTGCCCGGCAAGTTCAATACCACCACCTCCCACTGAAAAGGATTGGAGTCATCCTTCCTATCACCGTACGCGATGTGCTTAGCTTTGATCATCAATTGAAGAGACCTGTAAGGGCTATCCTTGAGACCCATGAAGTTGCGTACCCATCTTTCCCAGGTTCTTGTCCGTTCCGTCTCCCAGTCCTCCATTTCGGAACCCTTAGCTGTCCTGACATGAGTGATGTCTACTCCTGCATACGGTCTCAGGGCTTCTCCCAAGGGCCAATTAAGAAACATCTCGCCTACATCCAAGTCTGCGGACCAATAATTTTCCAACAAACTCCTAAGCGTGTGCACCATGACTGGGAGAGAGAAATGCTGGGGTGCAAACAACACATCATTCAGACCAGATTTGGTGCCATCGTAAACCATGCGTATATCGTTCAACCCCTTGGGCACATCGAACATATGCGTCAGACTAAGCACCCATCCCATGAATATGTATCTACGCCGCCGCACCTTATTCACCTTGGCAGTCATCAGCACTTGAGCCTCTGGGGATGACGCTTTCAGCTGGGCTTCCTTGAACTTCGGTAAACGTCCGGTAATGAAATGTGGCTGACCTTCCCTTGCCCATCTGACGTGAGATTCGGGCCATCTCCAAAACAATAATGACGACCCCTCATCCCAGTCCCACCATGAAGTCTGACTAGCCCTCTCCACAGCTTCTCTTCCAGACTCCATTATTGACTGTAGCTTTTCCGTTTTCCTTAGAGCTTTCCAGTCCTCTCTGTAATTCGCCTTCCCGCAGTGATCCCACACATACCTGTTCTCGGATTTACTCCACCACAGGTACTTCTTTCGCTTTTGATGCCTTGAAAACTTTTGAGCATAAGTGCAAAAGGATCTAGTCACGTTGCGTTTCCACCTCAGTATTAGCAACTTCTCTCTGAGTACCCCAAGGCTCCATCTCCACCGTGGTAACCCTGACTCCTTATCGAGTTCATGCGGTTGCCCCCACCAGTCCTTCATTGAATCTCTTTGTTCAACAGTACGGCTCCACATCCACATTGCATCCCACAAGTGCGTTGGGATTTCTGCATCATCCGCCTTTTGACCGTCCTGTTTGACTCCCAACTGGAGAACCTCCTCCAAAGTATCCCCTCGACTATCCTGCTGAGCAGCAATACTGGCTGCCTCCCTGATGCGAGCTAAGTGAGACAGCTCCTCCTGTAACTTGCCATGTACTTGAGCATCATCGATCTCGTCACACGTTCCAAAACCCCCCCGGAAAAATGAACTAAGAAGAAAGTCAGCTCCCAAATGCAGCACCTTCCCTGGCGTGCCCCGACAGAACTCCATCAAGATCTGCTTTCCAATGGCGTCATCGACGGTGAGTGCTTCTTGGACTAAAAGAGGAACGTCATAAACGCAAGACAATTCCTCCAACTTGAGTTTGCGGGAGCACCATCCTGTCTTTTGAAAAACACACGGTGCAGCAACCTTGACATCAGCCACCGTGTCAAGAGAAACCAAGCCCCTGGGGTCCAGATGCCGCCTCAGGTAAGAAGGACGGGAGCCAGGTGGCTTGGGTTGGTCCAGGGCCTTGCACAATTCCCTGTCCTCAAGCGCCTCAGCATACACAGTACTGTTCAGAACATTCAAGAGTGCAGAGGGTGCTTGTACGGGCGGGCTTGGCTGATCATCCTCAGGATAACTTCGAACTTGCCCTGCAGGTGCTAGGACTCCCAAGGTGAATAGCTATCCGATAATCCTCCCAGCTTGCTATGGTCAAAGGAGCACCGCTGAAATACCCATCCCTGAGGAACTTGCCAAGCAGCGGCAGCAACGTCTGACAAAACATGGGGGATGCGTGTCTGGGCCCAGTAATCGGCCCCTTTAGCACGGAAACAGTCCCAGTTTCCAAAGACAACGTGGACTGGGGTATTACTTTTGACAACACGGCACATGCGAGTAACAAAGGCCAGATAGTCTCTCCCGAGTGTTTGGTTCTCCTCCCCAGCGGTGCCATTGCTGGTGAAGTTCACCGTAGTGATTTGAAAGCCTAAAGCCTGAGCCACAAAGGGCCACAAGGTTGCCTGACTGCACAAAATTTTAAGCTGCTTGTAAACGTGTTGTGGAGTCTTGATCGGGTCCTCCTTACTAACTGAATTCCAAGCATCTCTCTCCCAATCATTAGCAGGCGTCGATGATGAAGGCTAATACGTGTTTGTTGATTTTCCAAGAAGTGAGGGCCTTGCCTTGCCAAAATTGGCGTTCCCTCATCAAATTATTTCAAATCAGCTGGTCATTTCTTGTTTGGGTTCGCCTTTCTCACTCCGCCGTTTGAATCTGAAAGATCCTTCTTCAACTGGCCTCGTCACTTCGAAAGCCGCTCGCCTTTTGTTGTGTCGTCCGTTCGTCCGTTCACTCCTTACTTCTGGCGGACCCTCTTTACTACTGTGACGATCGGTCTCATGCGCGGCGGATAAATAGGCATTTTTCTCAGGCTGTGGGCTTCGCCTGAGTTGGGGGCGAGAAAGAGGAGAGAAAAAGAGGAGGAAAGTTCGTGGTCGCAGCTCATCTGCAACAATTCTATCACAGAATGCAATGAATCGTCACCATTCTTCTCGAATAGGTGACTGAAGTATCATGTAATTCAACTAGAGTCTACGACTAGATTTACTACCCAAAGCAAGAGTCGATAAAAGAGGAGTTTGCGTAGTATTTCGCATCCAACAGGGACTCAAACTACTGTAGTAAGGCTTGAACTTTGTTACATTTCTATCAGCATCGCCTGCAATTGGCTTGCATGATCCTCTAATCTATTGCCGCGAATGGAGACTCTGTTTGCTGTTGACTCTTCAATGAGTTGTACACTGCTGCCCGTCAAGAATTGAATAGTATGTGTATTGCTTTCATCGCTCAAATATTATGCATCGGTATAGTACGCTCTTGAACCTTCCCCGTCGCCACCAAGACTCCAAATAGCATAAATATACTATTCTCTTATATTGTTGGTGTTGGTGTTCATAGAAGATGCTGCTTGTTGCGTGTGGATGCATTTTGCTATGAGATGTGCCCGCTTCCGTAACATCCAACAAGAACAAGTGTGTTGGATGCACAAGACACAAAAGTCTCGACGCATCCATTGATGAATACAATGAATATGCTTCATTGCTTGTGCCTTTTCTCGGTGGTAGAGACGGCAACGTCGTTCGCCGTGTATGCTCTCATTGATGTCGAGCGACGATCATTATGTCGTTCATCACATGATGTGCGCTCCGTGCTCCTCACGCTTCCAGACGGCGAATCCATCCACACCACTTCAGAGACAGATTCAGCATGCTGTTAAGAATATATATAGGTTTTGACTTGCAGTGGATAGCAGTGCAGCGTCCGATACAAAGCAAGTTGCCTATGTGCTATCATTGTCTTTGCTACCATCACCTGTGACAGCTTTTACAATGTACCGTGATCTGTCATATCACGCTCTTGGCGACAAATATTGCGTGGAGACCATCGCCAATGTACTATTCCTCCGTGGTTCTGACTTTGACTTTTCGTGACCTCATGTGACCTGACTTACACCCCTCCGTGATCTTCTGACTTGCACCCCACAGCCTGAAAACGTTGCCGATAAATAGGTATTGTAGAAAATAGAGAAGCCGATGTCGAACACAAAAAAAATATTTTGGATACTTTAGAAACAGGTACATATTTTTCACCCCAATCAACACCCAGATTTTTCCCGCCATGTTTGTACGACAGCGGATACCTACGTACCTACTACTTAGAAGATAGAGTATATATCTATCTATCTATTTACCATGCATGCTAGAGTCGGTCGGCGCGTCATTCGTCGCATGCGACGATGCGGCGTCGCACGGATAGAAAAGTCGATATCGAACACAAAAAGCGTCATTTTGGATAGAAACAGGTATTTTTCACCCCAACAACCAGCCAAATCTTGTTGCGACGCAGAAAATCTGGCATTACTACGCCAATATTGGCCAATAATATGCCGATGCTTTAAGCTGAAAGACTAATAACTTTCTACTTATATCGTTTGGAATGCATCTTCAACGTTTGTTGCTGGTGCTCCGTTGAATTGCTGCGATATTTGCTGTAATCACGCACAAACACTAAAAAATCTTGAAAAAGTGCATCTGACATGACGAATCCGAAGGCAAACCATAGCATTATCTATCTCCCATACACCCTCCATCAACACTAAGAAGACAATCCGTAACCCAATTTTTCACGCTGATTCCAATTATGCAAGCTGCCGCGTCCAATTCAAAGTAGTTTTGATGATAATTGCGGGTGACCACACACACATGAATGTCTGCACATACCGGGCATGTCATAAGATGCTCATGTTTATGTAACTTAGACAACATAATAGTAGTATATTATTAATAACTCCTTCTATGTGCTATGATACTTGTTCAGTTACTCGGATTTATTATTTACACGCAACATCTACGCCATTATGGATTTTTATCTCGATCATTCGGCCTCTCATTTCATGAGAAGTTGTAGGAAAGCCACTGATAACAGTTATAACGTTGTCTCCAACCGCAGCATAAGGCGCACAATAGATGGCTGTTGATTTAATGAGGCGAAAGGTTCCCAATTGTACATGGAAGAGACGTCAATATCATGCCACAACACTCGTGTTGGCGACTGCTGGTGGGCTTCTCATAACTCATAACCCACTATCAGTAGTATTCCAGGAAACCGAGAGTTGCAGTAGTCACTGTGGTAATGTGAAGCAGTCCAGCTTATCAACTTTGATTATCATATAGTAGACAAGACCTCTATGATCCATGGTGTGGTTTCAACATGTTTTGTGTCAGATATATACCACTATTGATGGAGATAAATTGTGGAAATCTTTCTTAATCGACTCCATAGATTTGATATGTTGGATAGGCGTTGCATGAGACCCACACCCGGTTAACTAGCGCATATTCCACCCATATATATAATATTGGTCGCCGCTACAAACTTTTTTGCTGTTTAATGGACCGCAACGACGCCTTTGTGCTACTGGCTACATGTGCTCTGCGGCGGAGGGGGTGAAAATCACCACCGCTATTGTGGTGGTCAAACGTCTCTTTGCGCTGAATATGGCGAGCCGCCGATAGAACCATTGAATTCAGCGTCAAAAAATGGTCTAGTACAAGTTTTAGTGTTAAATCGGCGCGTTAGAACCGGATGCGTAGAATTTTGTACCAAGCCTACTGTAGGAATTAACTGACACTTCGCGCCGATTAAAAAGCTGACCATGACGATTTCCACCCCACTACTATGTCGCTTCCCTACACTAACCATAATGTTGTAGTAGTAATAATGCCGATGCAAACCTCTTCTACACCCACTGAGTGATGGCTGTGCCGCTTGGTTTGCTCAGATTCGTGACGAAACCACTATTTTATGGTGGTCAACAGCAGGCTATTTTGCGTTAGATTTTTTTAGTGAAATCGACATGTATGATAATGTTAATAATCCGTACATATTATCAATAAATAACTATGTTTATAGGTTCAAAGCGCCTTCTATACAGCTACCATCATGCCATCGGTGTTGACGACATAGTAGTTAATTTTGAGTGATATCATCGTCCAGCAGCGGGGCAGTCCAGTCGACATAAGTGATATTATGACACTCTTAGCCGCATCTTTTATTCAGATCGTCCGTATTTTGTGCACACATCACTTGCACTACATGATCATTCATTTTAATGCCCCTTACCATCTATTGATGCATTATTACTTCTAGGTTCGTCGACAGTATCGACAGCGTCTCACCACATCATGTAGGTGATTCGGTGAATAAAATTCTCGCATGTGGTGCTTCTTAGGTGTTGACATGAACGGTCCTAACGTCGATTCTGTCCATTCCATGAGTGATAGACCCTTGCTAGGCATGTTGAGAGATTGATATGCTATTATTCACGACGCAGAGATACCAGGGTGGACGGATGATGCCGTCTCATCATGTAGGTGATTTTGGTGGAATAAAATTCTCGCGCGTGGTGACTACTTCGGTGTCGACAAGAGCGGTCCAAACATCAGTTCTGCCCAATTGCCGACCAATAGACCCTTGCTAGGCATGTTGAGAGATTGATATGCTATTATTCACGACGCAGAGATACCAGGGTGGACGGATGATGCCGTCTCATCATGTAGGTGATTTTGGTGGAATAAAATTCTCGCGCGTGGTGACTACTTCGGTGTCGACACGAGCGGTCCAAACATCAATTCTGCCCAATTGCCGACCAATAGACCCTTGCTAGGCATGTTGGGAGGGTATTGAATAAAATCGGCGCGACTTCCACCGGTGTAATGCAATAGTATGGCTCATCTAACGCAACTGAGTGTTTGGCGGCGAAAAGTTTTTTTTCGGCTAAGCACTTTTGTGCGTGTGTTTGGAAGGGAAGATGATGGCACACTACAGGTCTCGCATCTACGATAGCATTCTCAGAAGGTTGATTGGGTCTAAAGAAGTGATGGTAGTAGAGCGTCCTTAACTTATTACTTACGCAAAAAACTGAACGAAATGACGTCACTTGTGAGTTGTGGAATTTTTTGATGACGTTTTGCGTAAGTAAGACAAGAGAAATTGCTGATTTACTTACGCAAAATCGAACTTTTCCGTAAGTAAATAAGACCACTCTTTCACGTAGGAACTAATATATCTCTTTTTTGACATCAAGTAAATACTTTGGCAACAGCCATGGTGAGCAAGTAAGTGCGGTCATTAGGCAAGTCTCGGCAGCAGTATTGACAGCAGCAATGAATATCTGCTCACGAACGTCAGCACGTACGTGAGCAGGTGGCAGTGGCGTGGCTGCAGCCATGGAGTTGTGTGATGTTGCTACAACTTATTTCACATGCACCATGTCGTCCGAATCCGAAACAAATCCATCCACCGCCGCCACTGTCACTGCGGCTCCCGCTGCCCCGTTCCCTCCTGGGTTGCAGTCATTCTTAAAATGTCTACAACCTGGCCACACAGACTTACATGAAATGGCTGTATGTATGCTCATCGAAACTAGCCATACAGAAGTACTTAAAATTCCCAAGCGCGGTCAGGGAACCGGCGAAAAGTGGAAGGCTTTGATGACAACCTTCTTTGAGGGCCAACCTACTGGCGGTGAGCGTGATGGCAATGGACTTTTCCGTCATTATAGTAAGTGGAAATGCAAAAACCCCGCAACTGTGAAATTGAGAGTAATAATTAAGGGAATCGTTGATGAATTCAGTGGTGAAGAGTTCTCTGATCATCCATCCCCAGTGGTAACATTGGCAAGACAGCTTAAAGCACGGTTGGTACCTTGATAAAACCACCGAGTTGGTTGGCAATTGTTTGTAGGGCGAAGCAGTTGTAAATACGAAGGAGATGATCTTTTTTAAAGTTTGTTTTGTCGTAGCAGTCTTGGTCACTCCAGCTAGCGAAGCGGATATTTTGAGGTGGCGGCAATCGAACTTCAGCCTCTTCTTCTGGTGGAATGTCATGAAGGATGTAGTCGTAGTTTTGACAGACACAAAAGTTGTTGAGAGCGTTGGTAAATCTTGCTAGGTTCATTCCAAGCAGTGTCATGACAAGCGCCTGAGATAATTCATCACCAATGGTGTCCCTGACATGAGCATAAAGAAGGATCAGCTGTGGCACAGTGACAATGCTTACATAAGCAACACTTCCTTCGTAGAGGGTCCTCTGATGGAGTTCTTCCATAAAACCAACTTGTGCATGGCTCAGATGCATGTGTCGAAGATGCCGAGTTTTGTTCTTCTTTGCACCACGGCGGCGGTTGCCGGTGCGCAAGCGACGTGCGGGAGCACGTGCCATGATGGAGTGGTAATAGTAACGATAGTATTACTGGACCGACCACACCAGGAGGGCATGAGCGCCATGTCGAGTGGGCTCGGACGGCCGGAGAGAACGCCGCTGCAGTTCAAAAATTTTCAAAAAATGGTGGGAGAAATGGTGCCAGAACTTTGGTGCCGGTTGGTCCAAAATTTGCGCGCTCCACAAGGTCACAAAAACGTCACAACTCATGCGAACCCAAATTTGCGAAGGACGCTCTAGTGTTGAAGAATGGATGTCAAATGAGTGCGTTTGAAAGTGATGTATGGTACTAGTATGTACGATTATGGTACTTTAAGGTATGTAGAGAGGAATGTCTTCGTAGAATGAAGCTCTACTACAATTTCGGGATCATTTGATTTTTACCCCCCCCTTTAAGAAATATACCTAGGTAAAAAATATAGTTGAAAATCAACTAGTAAAAATACCTAGGTAAAAAATATAGTTGCTTCTTCGTAGGAATTCAGTGTAAAAAAGTCCGCCAAGGGTGAAAATCATCATTTTTTCTCATCCGTTTATGTATTGCACACAATGATGAAAATATCACCATAGCCACATACAACGCAGTACATAATTGCAACGATGCCACATGGCATAGAGCATCGACCACCCCTGCAAACGAGGAAGAGAGCTGCCCCCATCCTTCGGCCGGCGGTCGAGGCGATGGTTACTCACAGGAGATGCGTAATCTCGTTGTTGCCGTGAACGCTGTAGGCATGTCAAATCATCCTCACTTTGATCAACTGCGTGCGTTGCATTTATTTCCGTCGGCTTCAACGGAGAGAAGTCATGTAGTTCTGCAAAATAACGAAGGGCATATCCGACCATGTAGACGTACTGGTAACAAACGTGCAACTGTGCTCCGGTCATGATCTTCTCCTCCTAGCACTCTATCGGATTACATTCCCCAAGGCAACAGCAGCCGAGATCAATGCCTTTTTATACCGAGCCAATTAAGTACGGCAGCATGACATTTCGGTTTTACTCACCCTCACAAATATCAGAAACAGAGAAGTGGATTGGACTCACCCGTAAAAAGGGGAGCACCACTGCGTACCAGGCCCTACTTCCTGTCAACAAGCACAAGCGTTGGGCGTATTGGAATCTGCCATATCCGTATGGGATAGCAGACATTAGACGACAGAATATAATTGATCTTGACGAGTGCGGTGTAGAAGTACAGTCGGCTGATCGCAACATAGGGAAGGCTGATGTGGGGAAGAGGGTGAAACAGACTGGACCGTATCAAAAGTCCACTAAATACAACTTACTACTTGCAATTTCCGGATATGGTGCCAATCCAAGAAGATGGAGAGATACTTGGACGGGAGAGGGAACGACAGGGCCGAGAATGATTGATTTTATTCAGGCGATCCTAAATGATATTGGACCAGGCACTCCCCAGCGGCGTTATTGTTTCACATTGGACAATTTGAGGTATGGTAATAATATGTGTGTGTGCGTGTCTGCTCTACTGTTCTGTCAACATTAGATACTTCTCTCACACATGTCATGCCTTCCAGTTCTCATCATAATGTACAGATGGTCGCTCTTATCTATGCTGGAGGGCATAGGATCGTGTTTCGTGAATTGAGTATGTGTTCAATACAATTCAAGGTATACTGAGAATTCGCATGGATGCAATCACTGACGGGACATCTCTTCTCAACAAATTGCTTCTTGCAATTGCATCTATCCCTTCCTTTGAACCATACTTTGTAAACTGCGGATTTATCAATAATTAGAAGACTTTCCATGTAATTCAATCAGTTAGTAAATATATATGTTACCTATTCATATTCTTCAGTCTCATTCTTCCTCAGAATCAGACGAATGCGCACGGTCAAATCTCGCCATCATTGTTTTGGGGGTGAGGTCAGGGCCACCCTGGCTCAATGTCGGTTCACCATCGGCAATTAGATCACGCATCGAACCCACAACGTATCTCCCACCTTTCTCCTCCACCTTCATCAACTTCCGTTTGCGTTGCTTTGCCTCAATTCTCTGACGCTTTTGAGGAGTCGTCAGAATGCTGCTGTCTTTGTCGTTATGCATATTACTTGAGTTCTTCGAGAGTAATCTGTTGAGCAACTTCGTTGCGGTCTGTGCTCCTCTCTGCTGCTGACTTGGGGGACCATAAAGTTTATCTTCATCCGAACGGAGCATATCATCTTCTGATTGCAACGCCGCCCGCCGTGTACGATGCCCCATGGAATGAAGTCGCTTCTGTCGTTAGTGTTAGAGGATTGTGTCGACTATGTTCAAAATCTGCACCAAAAGATTGGAATGACCATCATTTTTCATGTCCCTGATTTTTTTTTGGAGCTGTATTGCTTCAAAATTTCGTCGAATATCGTCAACATGTCGGTGCGATTGGCAATGTTGATGTCACCAATGTCCTTCTTGATCTGCTTAGCTAATTTGACGACTTCTATGGCTTCTCCACTAGTGACCAAGGCGAAGATCTTGGTGAAGATCTCAGAACTGTAATGCGCACCTCATCCGGGATGATGTTGGGTAGGGAGGAATCATTTCCTCTCTGTGCACGAAGCCTTTGGAGGTTCTCCGCGGGGTTTCTGGATTGCTGCATCTTCTTCTCCTTGTGGTCTTCCTCCTCGACTGATTGGTGTCAGGCGTCGTAGTTAGTGTGGAGAGGTAGGGACGGGACGTACCATGTGCTATTTTCATCATTGTGTGCAATGATAACGGATGAGAAATGATGATTTTCACCCTTGGCGGACTTTTTTACACTGAATTCCTACGAAGAAGCAACTATATTTTTTACCTAGGTATTTTTACTAGTTGATGTTCAACTATATTTTTTACCTAGGTATATTTTATAAAGGGGGGGGTAAAAATCAAATGATCTCGAAATTGTAGTAAAGTCTCAAGCACCCAAACGGGCCGAACGAAGAGCTCAAAAATAATGCCCGCGTGTCGAAATCCTCGCTAGCTTTCTACGCGGTGAGCGGTGCGGTGACACGATGATCACCACCCGCCGACCATGGCACGGCACCATTATGCCCTATCGCCGCTGCCAAAATAGAGCAAGTTAATCGCCGACCTATGGGCTGATCGATGGCTAGTCGTTACTATTGATTATTATGATCATGTTATCGTACTTGGATGCAGAAGAAACGGTCATTAGGGTGTTCAATAACCCCTGTTTGGTGGCCGGCGAGCGCCGGACGTCGCCGTTATAAATCGCCACCATTCTGCCTCTCCTCGGTAGATTTGACAGCGGCGAGGGCTTCGCCACCGACATAATAATCCATAGTAACGACTAGCCATCGATCAGCCCATAGGTCGGCGATTAACTTGGTCTATTTTGGCAGCGGCGATAGGGCATGTTGCGGCCATGGTCGGCGGGATAGGTGGATCATCGTATCGCGTCGAAAGCTAGTGAGGATCGACACGCGGGCATTATTTTTGAGCTCTTCGTTCGGCCCGTTTGGGTGCTTGAGATCTTAGAGGTTATCTGTTATCTCGAAGTCTCAGCTCATACATACCTTAAAGTACATAATCATAGATACCACCTACACAAATCAACTTGTTCCACCCCTCCATCATCCCAAACAAACATTCCATCAACCAACCATCGCTGAGCAGAGATAACCGAGACCTGTAGTGTGGATGATGGAATTGCACTATGGTATCTGAAAACGGCACTTTTGTGCCGTTTTGCCAATGGGCTCAGCACCGCAAGGGCATGAAAACGGCACAAAAGTGCCGTTTTGCTACTCCGACTTGTTAGTGTCAAAGCTAGCGAGTAAAGTACAGCTCCTTTTGTGTTTTCCCTTACAAACCTGTAGCCCTTCTACGCAAGAAAGTATCCTTAAGGCCACACAATGGCTCATGCTTTGTTCTAACAATTGCACGAGGCCTTCGTCGGAGTAGCAAAACGGCACAAAAGTGCCGTTTTGCCTCACACGTAGAAACATACCAGAGCTCTACGGAAAACGGCACAAAAGTGCCGTTTTCAAAAAATGGTTGGGATATATCTATATAATCCTCATAAAATTCTCTTTCGTAGTATTATAATTATTTATGCTGTAGGAGCTAATGCAGAGGAGTTATAGTTAAATAACCAGGTTGCGCCGATTTAACATTTTTTGCGTTAGAAAATGGGTCGCGCCGATTTAACACTAAAACTTGTAACTACATCATTACTTTGGAATGTCGACATTTAATTGTGTAATGAGGAGAGTAGGATGGGAGGCCTCTGATGCACAACGCTTTTTTGCGTCGCGAAGTGTGATTTTGGATTTGCGACGAATGGCGCCTTTGCGACGAATGGCGCGCCGACTAGCATGCATACCGTAGCACAGAACGTACATACTTATTACACACCGGGCCGGGAGAAAGTTTCAAGCTACCGCGCGCGCTCAAAAAATCGCGACAAATTTTTTGTCGCGAATTAATTTTAGCTAGGCGACACCACACAAAATACGAAACAACCATGTGAGTATTCCCTCCATAGAGCGCACCTATCAACATGTTGAACCCAAACTGATAGCCAGAATCCCTTGAGGAAGTATATTAAAATACAATTATTAATTAGTTGACCATTATATAACTACTAGATAAAGCGCAAGCATCGGTCCAAAATGGCCTATTTCACCTAGTAAATAGAGTGATTCTATGTATGACGCATGCGTATATGAGCACCTATGCAGCCGCTGCAATGCGAGTATAGTGAATATGATGACTCCCAGCGGCTTAATCAAAAGGTAATAACATTTACTATCGACCTATGACCGGTGGGCGTAGCCAGAGGGTCGATGTTGAGCGTATCGAGGCACTGGTTTCAGTCAAGATGTGTTTTGTGCGTAGTTTGTTAGCAAAAAAATTTTGTCGCGATTTTCTGAGTGTCGCGATTTTTTGAGCGCGGTAGCAAGGCAAATGGCTCCGCTGGACTCGCCGCCATACAAGATTCAAGCACTCTATGAGAGTTATGACGGCCCGATAACCGAGTCATCACTCAATGATGACCAAATTTCACATTAATTACACAGTACAGATGGTAGATCTAGATCTGCTTCTCAAGGAAGTAGCTCCCAGTCGACCACAGAGTTGTCTCAGCCATCCAAAGATGCTTTTCTTGTTTACTATACCAGTGATACGTAGTTTACCGTAGCACAGAAATAACCTAAAGCCACACACACTCCCTACCAACTCCGCTGATGGGCTGTCAGCGAGGCTAGTATTATTGACACCCAAATCCAAAAAGTGAGGGGGGGGGTTAGAACGCACCCAAATGCAGAACGCAAGATACCCAATGGGCACCCAATTTACCCAAAATAGGTTGTGTCACATCCAAATATATCTGTATCGTAGTGGTGTCATACCGGTATTAGACGTCTGGCTTCTGAGACAATATCAGCTTCTAGATGGCACCGTGTGGTTCTGCACATTGCTGTTGTTCTACAATGTCTTGGACTGGGCCCTCAAAATGAGGGTGGGGGGTTCAATAATACGGGACATCAAGTCAAAGCCGCCTGTTCCTGTTCAGCTGCATTCATTATGGAGTGTTCAAAGGGGCGAGGCCGACTCATTGGTACATTCTCTGAAAAAACACTTGCTGCTTGAACATATCGTGGAGAACTTCTGGGATTGCTGGCTATTCACCTCATTCTATCAGCGGTGAACAAGCTAACACCGACACCGACACTTGTTGGATCTACCCAGATCTATTCTTATTCTGATTGCTTGGGGGCTCTCCGTTATGTGGAAAACTTGCCACCGCATCGCATCCCGTCAAGCTGCTGTCATTCAGATATACTCAAAAATAGTTGATTCATTGCAGGGCTTTGACCTTTAGTACAGTATTCTCACACATACGTCTCGACCCATAAACTCAATCACAACTTGCATGGGATGAGCTGTCTATAGGTCTGAGCAGTAGAATGAACAGTGTGACTCAGGAGCAAAACTATGTAGCGATCTACGATGTTGATCCTAATGCAGGAATGGCAGCGCAACCTTTGCCACTGCCACTTGAACCGATCTGCATCTATGCGTATGCGGATCGGGGAAGGAGAAGATGACTTCAGATACTGGTGAAAGAGGGTCATCTCACGTTGGCTACGGAGATCTTCACTAAGAGACAGATACTGCTAAAGTAGATTGGATCAATGTGAACAAGGTATTACATGAGGTCCCTCGACTTTTTCAACTTTGGGCATGCAAGCAAGTTCACGACATCGCCGGCACCAGCCTGCGGTTGCACACATGTGATCGTAATCACTCTCCTTTGTGCCCTTCTTGTCTGTATCTGTATGCTCAGGAGACATGCTTTCATGTGTTCATGTTAATGTGAGAAGAGGATAGAGTGAAATGTTTTCAGGTGTCAGCGGATAATCTACACCCCTGGCTGAAATCGGTGGGAACATGTGAGGTGCTGGAATATCATGAGGTTTGTGAGGGCTCGGGCTCGGAATGGCAAAAGTTTTATGGATTGCATTGCTGGCGATCAGGACCCGATTGTGCAGAAATTGGCTCGTTCGCAAAATCAGATCGGATGGCGGCGTTTTATGGAAGGAATGACATCGAAGGAGTTCTGTGTGATTCAAGAGACACATCGTCGTGTTGCGGTTGGGAGCAGTTAATTTTCTGGCGCGAAGTGGGCACAAAGCTTCTCTATCAAGCTGATGGAGATGACTCATGGTCAATGGCTGGTGAGGAATTTCTTGATTCATGATAAGATTTTGGGTATGCTTGCGTTAGAGAGAAAAGAAGAGTTACAAATAGATGAGGAGCAGAAGCAGAAGGGCTAGGGGAGGAGGATAAATCTTGATGGAAATCAATCTCGATGATCTCGAAACAACTTCTGGTGAACATCAGGCTTACTGGCTGCTTTCCGTGAAGGCAGCACGTGATACCGTCTTCTTCTTGATCCGCCGCTGACGCTGACACAACCACGGATAGAGATGGGTATTTGCTTACACTCTCGTGCAAATGCTTGTATCTGTATATCTCGCCTGTATTCAGGCTTATTGACATCCGCGTCACTATATCCCGGGCTCTAATGAGCTGTGGTAAGAGAGACGACCCTCTCCCGTTGTTCCGACTGACACTGTTTGGTTCTGCCCTTGGCGTATGAAGACTCCAATTGATGGTTCAATGATGTCTAGGTATGTAAAATCGCCTCCATTGTTCCTTATTGCATTGAATGGGCATATCATATATCACTTAGGAAATTAGGTAAATATTGCATTATCGCTACATACCTAGACATCATTGAACCATCAATTGGAGTCTTCATACGCCAAGGGCAGAACCAAACAGTGTCAGTCGGAACAACGGGAGAGGGTCGTCTCTCTTACCACAGCTCATTAGAGCCCGGGATATAGTGACGCGGATGTCAATAAGCCTGAATACAGGCGAGATATACAGATACAAGCATTTGCACGAGAGTGTAAGCAAATACCCATCTCTATCCGTGGTTGTGTCAGCGTCAGCGGCGGATCAAGAAGAAGACGGTATCACGTGCTGCCTTCACGGAAAGCAGCCAGTAAGCCTGATGTTCACCAGAAGTTGTTTCGAGATCATCGAGATTGATTTCCATCAAGATTTATCCTCCTCCCCTAGCCCTTCTGCTTCTGCTCCTCATCTATTTGTAACTCTTCTTTTCTCTCTAACGCAAGCATACCCAAAATCTTATCATGAATCAAGAAATTCCTCACCAGCCATTGACCATGAGTCATCTCCATCAGCTTGATAGAGAAGCTTTGTGCCCACTTCGCGCCAGAAAATTAACTGCTCCCAACCGCAACACGACGATGTGTCTCTTGAATCACACAGAACTCCTTCGATGTCATTCCTTCCATAAAACGCCGCCATCCGATCTGATTTTGCGAACGAGCCAATTTCTGCACAATCGGGTCCTGATCGCCAGCAATGCAATCCATAAAACTTTTGCCATTCCGAGCCCGAGCCCTCACAAACCTCATGATATTCCAGCACCTCACATGTTCCCACCGATTTCAGCCAGGGGTGTAGATTATCCGCTGACACCTGAAAACATTTCACTCTATCCTCTTCTCACATTAACATGAACACATGAAAGCATGTCTCCTGAGCATACAGATACAGACAAGAAGGGCACAAAGGAGAGTGATTACGATCACATGTGTGCAACCGCAGGCTGGTGCCGGCGATGTCGTGAACTTGCTTGCATGCCCAAAGTTGAAAAAGTCGAGGGACCTCATGTAATACCTTGTTCACATTGATCCAATCTACTTTAGCAGTATCTGTCTCTTAGTGAAGATCTCCGTAGCCAACGTGAGATGACCCTCTTTCACCAGTATCTGAAGTCATCTTCTCCTTCCCCGATCCGCATACGCATAGATGCAGATCGGTTCAAGTGGCAGTGGCAAAGGTTGCGCTGCCATTCCTGCATTAGGATCAACATCGTAGATCGCTACATAGTTTTGCTCCTGAGTCACACTGTTCATTCTACTGCTCAGACCTATAGACAGCTCATCCCATGCAAGTTGTGATTGAGTTTATGGGTCGAGACGTATGTGTGAGAATACTGTACTAAAGGTCAAAGCCCTGCAATGAATCAACTATTTTTGAGTATATCTGAATGACAGCAGCTTGACGGGATGCGATGCGGTGGCAAGTTTTCCACATAACGGAGAGCCCCCAAGCAATCAGAATAAGAATAGATCTGGGTAGATCCAACAAGTGTCGGTGTCGGTGTTAGCTTGTTCACCGCTGATAGAATGAGGTGAATAGCCAGCAATCCCAGAAGTTCTCCACGATATGTTCAAGCAGCAAGTGTTTTTTCAGAGAATGTACCAATGAGTCGGCCTCGCCCCTTTGAACACTCCATAATGAATGCAGCTGAACAGGAACAGGCGGCTTTGACTTGATGTCCCGTATTATTGAACCCCCCACCCTCATTTTGAGGGCCCAGTCCAAGACATTGTAGAACAACAGCAATGTGCAGAACCACACGGTGCCATCTAGAAGCTGATATTGTCTCAGAAGCCAGACGTCTAATACCGGTATGACACCACTACGATACAGATATATTTGGATGTGACACAACCTATTTTGGGTAAATTGGGTGCCCATTGGGTATCTTGCGTTCTGCATTTGGGTGCGTTCTAACCCCCCCCCCCCTCACTTTTTGGATTTGGGTGTCAATAATACTAGCCTCGCTGACGCTCGTCTAGCCGCTGCGCGGGTTTTCTAAATAAGAGAGGAGGCACCGGCTATCTACTACGATATTGATTGTGTCTACTTATATACATAGCAGTATTCAAATAGTACGTTATGTAACACTTTAATAATTATGTAATAAAGGTTGTACATTGCCTTCTACGAATGCTGTGTAGTGATTACTGAGACACGGTTGGGAGAATATTGATTTATGTGAGAGGGATTATCTATGAAGAGGTTTAATGTGAACGTGTGGAAACGATTGAAGACAGGTAGGAAGAAATTAGAGCGAGATGTAAATCATTTGGTGAAATAATATTCTACAGGACTGTTAGTATGATTTGGCAGAGTTAGTACCCACTCTCGGATTCCTTCTTAATGTTGGTGAAAGTGGTGATGTAATTGACGTTAGAAGTGAGAGCCTTGTTGTACAATGTAAGAGTATCATTTTCATTTTGATATTGTTGAGGGTTTCAAGATCGACCCCAGAACTCTGTGCTAAGTTACACACAATATCAAATTTTGTTTTCCAGTTAGTCAAGGAGCAATTGACCTGTTCGATCGTGGTCTTTGCATCATCCAAATCCTCCTGTACGTTGTTGAGGATGTTGGAGACATGGATGAGGTGTGTTTGGAGATGAAGGTTGATCTCGGCAAACGGGGGGCAAGGGGGGGGGTGTCCCCCCTGAACAATCAAATCTAAGCCAATCAAAGAAAGAGTCAATCGAAAATTCTAAAAACGGGGGGGGCAAGGGGGGGTGTCCCCCCCTGAACAATCAAATCTAAGCCAATCAAAGAAAGAGTCAATCGAAAATTCTAAAAACGGGGGGGGCAAGGGGTCAAATCAAGCCAATCAAAGAAAGAGTCGATCGAAAATGCCCGTGAAGGCCAAAGGACACGCCAAAGGGCCCGGACAGAACGACCGACCGACCGACCGACCGACCGAACGACTTAGCTCCTCTCATTATTTATATATAACAGAAATTTTAAAGTACGTCTGGTGGGCCCTCAAGAGGCGACATTATCTACGCTAAGTGATAACGAACATGTGCTGCAGTAGCTATTATTTCCCAGATCCTCTCATTATTTAGATACTTATCACGGGACATCAAGTCAAAGCCGCCCACAGATATCAGGGTATATCTCCTTGATAAAGGATCCATCTGCCACACAAACCAATGACCCATCACCATCAATGCTAGCCACCACTAAGAACTCAAAGCTCCCCCGTGAGTTCGAGATCTCCCCCTCATCCACATGCTACCCCATTGATCAAGAGAACTTCCCATAAAGTGGTAGGAGGTATAGATGAACCTGGTGTATAGGGGCATGGCTGACCAAACGATATACAGTTGGATTTGGATCCACCTCATCCTCATCTACAGTACACGCAGAATCATATTGAACCCGAGCATGAGCATGGCCACTGCCATACTTCAAATATCGCCGAGAATCATTTTCAAGCGGAGGATATACATCATAAGGTCAAGGTCATCGTGATGATAATGATAGCGAAAAAATCTATTCGATGCGGCACAGTACCAGCTTTCCGGGTATAAGGTTTTTGGCCAACAAACCTCCTCTAGCCCCTTTTACTATCGTAGTCGTATACGTAGTATTATCTATATTAATTAATCCAACGCCATGGATCAATAGTAATTGTAGTTGTTAGTAGATATTGTTGTCGCTGGGTTCATGAATTCATTGTTTATACCATGCTCTTATCTACTACACACTTGGTCGATATTTTTCGTCGCCCGACGCACCAGAGCACCGATTTCAGACATTAAAAGCTTTAGACGATGGTCGTATTGATAGAATGGGTAACAATTTGTCTTGCATTTGGTATTTTGTGTTTGTGGTCGAATGCAACCGATTGCCTTTTTGGGGACACCGAGGGCCGAGGACAGCTGCGAAGTCATCTGGAGTGTTGAAGATAAAATCCGGTCAGGGCCCAACGACGAAGACTACCGCTCCAGCCTATTACCACCGACAAGATGCTCTATCCAGTAAACAAACGTATTACTATGTTATTACTATGTTATTCACGAAGCACTAACATAGTTGATAAAGTAAGAGCATCCTTGGCTGTTGAGGCTCATGGTGCTCATCCTCCGTATCTTGAGGTCTTCCTCCATATCTTGGCTCTTCAAGATGAGCCTTTTACTACGTCACAGTAAGATAGTTTCTTGTTGGGTTTCTCACGTTTTGTGTTGTCTAGAGAACCCCGATTTACAGTTCCAACACACTCCTGTGAGTTCACGAACTGTTGTGGTGATTGTGGAACGTTCGTGGACTCATTCCCATTCTCTCTCTCAAATCTTCTCTGTAATTTCTCATGATGGATGCCCATTAGTTCGTCCACGTCCACAGGGCCATGTTCATCGTGTTCAATGTTCATGATGATGTTCCTGAACCGTCTGAATTTGGATCCTCCTAAGGGCTTGGTAAAGAAATCACCGATCATCTCGTCTGTGGGACAATACTCCATAGTGATTTGTCTTCTCTCCTGTACGTCTGCCACGAAGAAGTATCTAATGTTCATGTGTCTAGTGCGCTTTCCGCTCGATCCCTTTCCATTGGTCTCAAGGAGCATGGCGCTTTGGTCATCTTGGTGTACGACTGACGGTTTCATGGGATATCCTTGTGCTTCCATGAAGTACCTGGTCCACAGGATCCCAGGCATATTGTCATGCACTGCGACTACCTCCGCCTCAGTTGAGCTTGTAGTGTTGATCTTTTGTGCGCTGGACATGCCATTCACCATTCCCTTTCCGAACGTCATGTATGCACCAGTGTGGCTTTTCATATCATCATGTACCGCGAAAGCTCCGTCGATAAACCAATGATTCTGATCAAGTCTATTCGCCTCAATCTTCAGGCGCAGGAATTTAGTTCTTCTGACGTACTTGATGACGCGTGCGAGCTTCTTATAGTCATCTTCATCTGGTTCCTGTACACGCTTGGTCAGGAATGATACAGCGGTCCGGAGGTCAGGTCTTGCGCGTTGTGATGCGAATAGTAATTGGGCTGTAACGCGGTGGAACAATGCAGCTCTTTCTTCATCAAGCTTCGGTGCATCGTCCCGTGTTTTGAATAAATGACTTGCCGCAGGAGTCGCTGCCGTACCATCCATGTCTTCAGGAAGGTCCTCCAATACTTCGTTGAGGTATTTTTCCATATTCACCATCACGCTGTTCTCGTCCGAAAAGTCGAGCGTCATGCCCAGATAATCGTGCACCTTTCCCCTTTTGACAGTTAGCTCTCCAACTTTCCCGAATTCCTCTTTCAGGGATGACAGCACTTCATCTACAACCTTTGAATCGACGTGTGATATCTTCAGATCATCCACATGCCACACGATGGTACATTGTTTCCCATTTATCTCCTTGTTGGCTACGCACCAGTCGTATGGATTGACGACGAAACCTTGGTCCTTCAGGTATGATGAAAGCTTTTTCCAGAAGAGGACGGCCCCCTTCAGGGTTCCGTATAGTGCAACATTCAGTTTGCAGTATATGTGCGATTGTCCTCGGTGATTGTGGACGTATTTTTGATAATCATCCGGAGATATTTTGGCTAGGAGTTCCGCCATTCGACCATCTAGAACGACGTGTACGTCCCTGTCTTCCTTGGGCATCTTCGTTTGAATGAATGCCCCTGGAATGTCCGCCGTGGCTACGTCTCTTTTTTCGTAGGCGTCTACCATACATGTAAGCATAATACCAGCAAGCGTTGCAGTGGGTGATGATGCCTCCGCCTTGGGTATATATGCTCGTTGTTTTCTACCGTCTGCGCATCCTCTGCCTTTGATTCTGCCGTCTCGCTTCTCCTTCAGATACATGAGGTACTTGAGAGCCTCTGCCCTCTCCTCTTTGGTGAGTTCATACCAGTGCTTGGGTTGAAAACCCTCCATATCGTGAATCTGCTGCAGTTCCTTTTGAATGGCTTCCTCTCCTTTTTCTCCGAAAACTTTTAGTCCTTTCTTCCAGTTCATCTGCTCCGTGGTGAAGAGGTACTCTGGCTCCTGATCGATTTCACTTTCATCCCCTTGTAGTCCTTGCTTCCATCCGAGGTGATCAGTTAAAAACATCCATTCCGCTTCACTCTGAGCAATGAGTATTTCGCTGTATCCATTGTCCTCCTCTCCATCCATGTTGAGTAGTAGGAATTGATCAATGTCTCGTGGGATCTCACCGAATGTGGCAAACATGTTGTATTCTGAGCTGAACTGATCGTTGAGGGGTGATTGCGTTGCCTTTCTTACCGCTGCGTTGCTGAACATTCTCGGATTCATCACGTGAACTCTTCCACTTGTGACGTTGACGTATTCAGATGTTGAGTAGAGGGAGTTGGGCTTTCTTGCACGTGTGCTTCTTCGCACTCCTGTGGTTTCACCTTCTTCCTGGTTGACATCTTCCGTAATTGTTTCGTCTGCCATTCCTGTTGCTTCATCATTATCCACTCCTGTTGTTTCATCATCATTTACTTCTTTGTACACTCCTGCTGTTTCGTCATCGTTTATTTCTCCTGGCTCGTCGTCGTCCACTCCTGTTGTTTCCTCATCGTCCACTCCTGCTGTTTCGACATCTGGCGCATTATTCACTCCTGCATTTGTTGTGTGGTTTATTTCATCGTTTTCATTTTCATCTGCCTCGTTGCCATAGTCGTCATCATCATCATCATCATCATCGGAATCTGCGTCGTCGTCTTCGGCAGGGTCATAATCCTCATCACTTTCATCATTATAATCCTCATCACTTTCATCATTATCATCATTATCATCATCCACTCCTGCGGTCTCCGCCTCATCAAGCGGAAGATCGTCCTCATCACGGTCTAAGTCGGCGTATAGGGTATCGAGATCAATATTATCACGGTTAGTAAAGGTAAGATTCCGTGCTGCCTTGGCACGGCGTGCCAGATGGTGGACCCTTGTTATGGCATCCTCAGGTAAAGGGAGGCGGGTGAAGCTGCGTCTGTTGATGACGCGTCCCGTAGATAGGCTGATGAAGTTGTACGAACCGTCCCCTCGCACTATTGGAGCTTACCCCACTAAACATGCCTCAGATGTATCCTCCTCTGGGAAGCATGTGACGGCCGCCGGGTAGCTGCTATCAATTTGGACGAGATAGCCAAAAGGTTGATGGATGGTCAGAATATGACCTTAGACGTTAGTGAATTGGCATTGGATTGTATCGCAGAAAAGGGATATGATGTCAGGTATGGTGCTAGGCCGCTGAAACGAATTCTTGCCAGAGATCTTTTGAACCCTTTGAGCAAGTTGTTGTTGGAAGGCTCGGTTAAGGAAGGTGACACGGTCAAAGTACGCACGAGAGGCGAGGCGAGGCTCATTGCCAAGTCCTCACCAGAGGTGACTTGGATCAGCTCGAGTGACGATTTCAACGAGGAAGATAGAAATGACATACTTATCATACGATTACGAAATCACGAAATCATGTCAGGTAATACTGACGACAATGACAATGAAACATGGGACGACGATGAGTATCTCTTTGAGGATGGGACTTACACATAATCACCGTTGAAGCACTTGACTACACAAATGTAAGGTATTTCGATTTGGCTACAGCGGACCCTGTTTGTCACAGGGAATGCCTATTTCAATGCCGGTATGACAGTCGTTACGACAGTCATGTCATTGTAGTCATTCCACGTCACAGATTCTTAGTTCGCACGCATGACCTACGCGTCATCGTCCACTCACATTAGATGCACAGACGATCGCGCCCGTCAAGGTCGCTATCGACACCAATCATAACAATAATAAAGGCTTATGCAATTATCGTCTTGATTGCCGTAGTCTTATCACATCGTTGCTTGTGACACTGTTTACTACTTAATACTTCTCCTAAGTAAATTCACACACATAATCTAACGAGGAACAACAAAAGATATCTTCACAATTGTTAACTCAAAACACCACAGCCACAGACACAGAAATTTTTTAAGGTTAAGGGTATTAAGGGCAGTCATTGCAGAAAAGTGGGCTGTCAGCGTCTTCCACAGTAGCGACCCCACCATCCTGACGAACTAAAATAAGACTGCCAGAGTCAGAGTTGAAGAGCAATCTGAACATGGGTCCGTTATCAATAGAGATCAAAATTTCTTTCTCATTGACAAATGTTTCGAGTTTCACATGTCTGCAGCAAATAGAACTGCCATCAAGGGGTTGCGCTCGTCCAATGCTCGTGCCTTCATCTGATTTTTCAAAGCGAAAATTAAAACCGAATTTCCATTCTCCCGACAGTTTCCAAGAACCAGCAAAGTTGGAGATGGGGGGTGAGGGGGCCAATGACAAGCTGGGCGATGTAGATGGTGAAGTCAAAGTCGAAGGGTTTTGACTGATAGAAGGTGAAGTCGAAGGTTCTTGACTGATAGATGGTGAAGTCGAAGGTGAAGTCGAAGGTTCTTGACTAAGAGAAGGTGAAGTCGAAGGTTCTTGACTAATAGATGGTGAAGTCGAAGGTTCTTGACTAATAGATGGTGAAGTCGAAGGTTCTTGACTAAGAGAAGGTGAAGTCGAAGGTTCTTGACTAACAGTTGTAGGTGAAGTCGAAGATTCTTCACTTGGAGCTTCACTTGGTCCTGAAGACGGTGATGGGATTGGTGCAAGAGTAAGAGTTGGTGCGGCCGTGGGCTTCTTTGGACCCCAACCCCAGCCATCTCCTGCCCACGCATTTGTATTCCATGCATCTCCACCCCAACCCCAACCGTTGAGTACCCAATGGGAAGGACCTTTTCCTGACCAGGAGCTGTCCCAAGCATTGACTGGCTGCGGAGTTGGCTTTTTAGTAGGTTTTGGACCCCAGCCGCCCCAAGAATTCCATTTGTTTTGATTTTGATTCCAATTCCAAGCAGGTTTGTTGTTCCATCCGTTCCATGCATTTACAGGACGTCTGGTCGGTTTGCTCCATCCATTCCAAGCACTCACTGGACGCCTTGTCGGTTTGCTCCATCCATTTGCTGACAGTAAGCCTGTTGCAGTAGCCCAAGTTGGCTTCTTTGTTGGCTTTTTTGTTGGCTATAAATATGTCGGCATGGGACGAATGGTGGATGTCAGCATGATGTTTGGTTGCTTGAGCGAAAATGATGAAGAATAAATTGTTGAACTTACCTTTGACCAGCTATCCCAGCCACCACTTGGCTTGCTCCATCCGCTGGGCTTGCTATTCCACCCACTAGCGTGTCCCAGATCCACTTTCCCACGCCAAATTCCCACTTTCCCACGCCAGAATCCCACGTCGAATTTTGATTCTGAAAATCAAAATCCTACGGCCACCCCAGAATCCCACGTCGACGTAGGATTCTACTTTTCCACTTTCCCACCTCAGAATCCCACGCATTTTTTTATTTTGTGCGGAGTGTATCGCGCAGGCCCTCAAAAAGTGGGAATTTGGGGATGGAAATTTGGTTCTGGGACACAGAAGCAAATTTTGACGGCTAGGATTCCCACTTTCCCACGTCAAATTACGGCGTGGGAATCCTACGTGGGAAAGTAGGAATCCTAGCCACATCTGGGACACGCTACTAGGTTTACTGTTCCAGCCGGACCATTTGTTTGATGGCTATAAAGATGAGGGAGAAGCACACGACATGTGGGAATCCTTTGTTATACGAAGGAGCAAGAACACTTGACGGTAAACATATAATTCACTAACCTTGCTATTCCAGCCACCACTTGGCTTTGACCAACTATTCGTAGGCTTATACCACCTATGCCAACTGTCTCCATCTCCATCGCTGTTCAATATTCTCGACACATCCGAGTTGTTGTTGTTGTTGTCGTTGCTGCATTGAATATCCAAACCACAATTATACAATGCGCAAATCTCTTCGGCAGCGGCATCTCCATTCTGGATGTGTTTGCAGCAGTGTAGTTTGTTGGATCCGATACATTGCGCGTCTGATTCTTCACTGCTTGCGGTGGAGACGTTGATGATGGACATGCCCAGGAGGGCGAGGGAGGTGACTTTCATTTTTCTTGATGATTTGGTTCGTTTGATAGAGGGTAGAAGTAATGTAATTGTAGGGAATGTAGCATAGCAAGTTCTTCTGCGAAGTCGTTTGATAGAGGAAGTATTTTATGAATGATTGTGTAGCAACGACATTGTCTCTCTACCTGAAATGATAATGAACGACAATATGCCAATGCGTTCTACTAAAGTGTCTGAGTCTGATGAGCCTCAACTAAAATAGAACCGCGCATTTATTGGATCAGAACAGCCAAAATTGGCAAGTAATCTCGCCGATTTTCTTCAGCAGATAATGGTGAGGCTACCAAAATCGTCGTTCAGCCTGGAAAGTGGCCGTGCGAAACTTTAGGGAAGCCTGGCCGTGCGAAACTTTAGGGAAGCCTGGCCGTGCAAATGCGAAACTTTCTCTTCAAAATCTTCGTTCAGCTTGGAGAAAGTGGCCGTTCAGCTTGGAGAAAGTGGCCCTGGGCGAAGTTTTTGGGAAGCAAGCCTTCTGGAGAATTTCATACGATTCTGGAAAAGAGAGAAGTAGAGAAAGCTGGATTGGCGCGAACGACATTCTACATACGTAGGAATTTTTATTGAAACTGCCGCGAAGAGTTGCAACTACTCCTACCCAAGCCAAGCCAAAGAAATGACTGACGATTGACGATGATGATGTGAACGTAAAGCGTAGCGTTCAGTCCCGTGTCCATTGAAGGATTTCCCCCAGAACATCAACAGAGGCAAGAGGAGTTCTGTTTGCAGAGATAAGTATCGATCACCACTTGACTGCGTGGTGCTTATCATCATCTATCTACAGCATAGTAAAGGAGATACTACTCTCAACCAACGAAGGGGGCTGCACCGCCACGAAATCGTAGACTGGTAAACTTTCCATAACAACTTGCAATCATGGCACGCAAACGCATGAGGAGGCGACGAGCCAACTCCGCTAGCGATGTCTTTCACCTCGGCAATGGTCACAATAACCAGCCGACCATGATCGATGGAAAGATGGTTTTGATACATCAAATTCGAAATACGGATGAGGGGGTGTTGTATTCGCATGCTATCACTGTAAGTAGACATGATTGGTCGCGATGGGGCTGGACGATATGTGCATATTATCTACCTATTCATTTTGAATTTGACAGAATAGAATATCTATCGAGGACCGCCATCTGTTTTGGGACGGAAGAAATTACATGTTGATTGACATCTAAATTTTTATGCACCAATGACACCTTCAAACATGCGTACACTGGTCTCTCACACACTTTTGTCTCTCAATATAATATGTCACCCCCCCATCAAACAGGAACGAAGGAAACCAAAACGACGATCCACACTCCTCAAAAAGCTACGAAAACTCATCACCTGGAACGATGACTCCCACTCCTCCGTTGCCTCCAGCATCCGTTCCGGAATCTCCCTCTCCGACAGCAAACAACAACCCTTTTGCGTCGGCAAACGTAACTTCCAAGCATGGATGAAGAGGAAAGGTTCCCGACGAGGTGGTGGCGGATTCAAACAATACACCATTAAACCCCAAAAACGGTTCCAATCGTCTATTTTGAATTGGATGAGTCGAATGCATTTCCCATTTGTGAATAGTTGTGCTCGTTTCATGACAGAGGAGGGGTATAATCCCGACGCACACAATTACCGACCGGGTCACTTGTTGTACATGTACATTAATTGGACATTTACCGGAATGTGGAGTGAGGTGGTCCTAACCTTTATGGCTATTTACTTTATCATCATGACGGTGTTTGCACTGTTGTTGTGGGTGGCGGGGAATCATCAACCAGCGTGTATTGTTGCGGCGGGGGCACCGTTTGGGGATAATGATGCCCAGGATCAGGATGCGACACGGTTCAGTGATGCGTTTGCGTTGAGTTGGACAACGTTTACGACTGTGGGGTATGGAATGATTTATACTGCGGTGGGTGGGAATTTTCAACCGAATGGGAAAGGTGGCAAGCTTGAGACTGAGCCACATGAATGCTCTTGGGTGGTCATGCTATGTACGGTGGAGGCGTTTTTGGGATTGTTGTATGCAGGAATGTGTGCGGCAATCTTGTTTGGAAAGGTGAATCGAGTTCAGAGTCATGCGAATATTATGTTTTCGAATTCGGTTTGTTTGCAGTATGAGTGGGTGGAAGAAGAAGATGACGATGATGACGAAGAGGAGGAGCATGAGGATGATGACATATTCCGTTCCCTTCCACCACAGTCAATTACGACACATCAGGATCAGAGTGAGCTAGAAATTGGTTTAGGTTGCGGAGATGAAGGGGAAGAAAAGAACAACAAGGAAAGGGGGGCAGATCAGGATCACGTGAAAAGACATCCCCTGCAGTCTTGCGCAAGTATTGATGAAGAGAGTCCCTTGCCAGAGGACACCGAATTGACCCAATCTCCCCATCGTGCAGAGTTAGGCCTATGTAAAGAAGATGATGAGAAGTCATGCGATGCCTTTATTGATCAGTTCAATGGATGCCCCGTGCTCAAGTTCCAAGTAGTAAATGAGCTGTGTAACAAGGAGGGAGCAGAGATTGTGGATGCCATAATGAAAGTTATCGGGATCAAGTTCAAAGGCAGCGGTAGAGTTACAAGGTCAGAATATGTAAGAGTGAACTTGGTCGACTATGAGCACCCTTTCTTGAGCAGGGTGTGGCATGGAGTACACATTCTCGACGGCACATCACCATTGTTGACTGATAAGGCGAAACAACGAATTCGAGAGAACAATGGGAGCTGGCCCAGTGACTGGTTTACCCCAGATGTTATCCGAGAGAAGCTCGAGTTCAATGATTTGATTGTGACTGTGGCGGGCATATCCAACATTAGCGCTCTTACTGTTCACGCCTACAAGAGATACAAGATTGGAGATGTGTTGATTGGGTACAACTTTGCACCCTTGGTATTTCGTGACAAGGAATCGGGTATGCTTGAGGTGGACAAGACACTTGTCAATGATGTGAGGGAACAAGCCGGTCTTCAGGGAGAAGACCTCAGTGTGCGTAGAATGTCTGACTCTGCAAGTCTCAGAGGGCAGGGTTTGACAAGATTGTCTTCTACAATCCGAATTACCAAATCTTCTGACCACATTTCTAACCACTTCGATCTTTCCCGTGCTATGTCATTGACAGTACGAGACTAGTTTCGAGATCAAATTGGATGGTCCAATGTGCCACACTATATAGTTATTTTAGATGTAATGTCTTCGTCATTTACTTAAACTTTTGTAATTCATCACCAAGCTATCTATGGTACTGCTACTAATTTCAACGGGAAGCACTGAACTAAATCAACTGTCGCAGTTGAAACCGTTACGACACCGTTTCCGGAGGCATGAAGATGTTGCTTGCTTGATTGATGCGAACTCTATTGATCACATCCACCTGCTGCACCTGTCTACTTCTTTTCACCACCTCCTTTTGATTTGAGTCGTAAGTATTGAGCATCATACTACTTCCAGCTTAAAGAGTAGTAAATCATGAACACAATGAATGACGTTTCTCTCCAACAATCTGCCGCTGCTATGTCAATTGTGGTGGCAGCGATACTTTGGATGGGTAAAATATTCCGCAGCAGCTGCAAAGACCCAGTTGCCTCCTCCTCCACGTCCAAAAGCGCACCAACAACTAATGCATTAGCAAAAGAAACTCCCTTCGACAAGCTGGCTGATGTATACGACTCTTCTTTTTGCGACACTGCAGTCGGACGTCTACTACGCCGTCAAACATGGAAAGATTTTGATGAGGCTTTTGCTACCACAAGAGCAAAGTCAAAGCAAGCAGCACCAATTTTAGAAATAGGCTGTGGCACTGGTGACGATGCATTACATCTTGCATCTAAGCATGTATACGTCCTCGCCACGGACTACAGCCAAGGGATGCTACGCAAAGCTCGTAAGAAGTGCTCTGCAAGCACTACTATTCCAAGAGATTGTCAGCCCACATTCAAGAAGCTTGATCTGAGAAATTCTCATTATGATGCTTCACTGGAGCCGATACACAAATTTGCAGGAGCGTATTGCAACTTTGGAGCACTGAATAATTTGTCACCTGACGACATTGGCCATTTAGCACAAGAGCTATCAGAACTGATACACCCAGGAGGAAAAGTAGTGCTGGTGGTAATGGGACGATTTTGCCTATTTGAGACATTGTACTATCTCTTGAAGTGTAACTTCAAACGAGCGTTCCGTCGACTGAAAAGATCTCAAAATGCTGAAATTGCAGCCAGGGTTGCACCAAATACAAAGAAGCAGACAATCTACTTTTATTCACCCGGTTTCATGGAGAGGGTATTTACTGCTACAAAACAATTCCATGTGATACGAAAACGTGCGATTGGCCTCACATTGCCGCCTAGTTTGTGGTCAAGATCATCGTCTAAGAAGATGCATCCTTTTCTGCTGTCGATTCTTTCGTGCGTAGATTCCATTCTGAGTGGCCACTGGCCGTTCTTTTACCTTGGAGATCATTTTTTGATTGAATTTGAGCGTTTGTAGGTCAAAGTAAAAGAAATCTAAAGCTACCTGATCTGATCTGATCAGAAGGGTAATTCAATTACATGAGTTCTCTTATGTACTGCTCCATGCTTCTACGCTGTCCTCTCTTTCCTCCTGCTCACACTAAATAATCCAGAAATTTAAATCAGAGCAAACCACGGAGCAAACCTTTCATTCCATTCAAAAGCTACTCCATTTATGGTCATATTTATGTTTACATGAATCTACATATTATTTCACTTGTCTCTTACAAAAATTCTTCACTGCTTTTCCCTCTCTTTCACTTTCATCTTTAACACATGAAATATTGAATAAAGTGCAGCACAGGTATCGAACTAGCAACACAAACCTCTGTAACATGTGATGCACAGCCATCATCGTAATAATCATACTCATCTTCATCATCTTGCACTTGCATGCAGATGGCGGGAAGACTTGTTCCAGCGAATTTGACATTTGTTTTTGATGCAGTAGTACGAACTTGTTCCGAGGTGACGTCTGGTTGTTCGATGCCATACTCATCTCTTCTGTTGCCATTGTTAGTATTGTTTGTCAATGATGCAGTCTCGTTATCTATGCAATCACCGCTTACCCCTCGATGGTAGATGATGTAATACGATCCATATCGATCCGCGGGTAGGACAGACATGGAATTGGAAAAGTATTGAGGAGGTTCATCGTCCTGATGCGGCTGTTGGGTAAGCAGCTTCGTTGTTTGCTTGGTGGTTGCCTGTGTCGGTACAATCATGCTCATTGTGTGCTCAATATCGACTGAAGAAATATGTAATATCAACCATCCATTGTGATCGTTTGATTTGATCTTGCTAGCTTCCGAACCTTTCCGAACCATCAACTTCTGACACGCTCTCCGACACCACTTCTGACATGATAAGAAGGTGATGTTTGAAACCGTTACGACACAATCCGAGTTTATTAACCAGAAGATTATATGCTGATTATTAGGGTTAATTGCGACACGCGTCAAGGCCATCCTTGAGAACGCTCCAGGCTAGGTTTTTGGGTTGTGTTTTCGCTTCATATTCAGCAACAGCAACACACACGACACCGACGGGAGCACGTTCTCATAAATTTCATTCAGCATAGAATTCACTTGTTGATTCAACTTAAAAATCATGAAGTACTACACCGCTCTTACCTCCCTCGTCCTCATGGCCTCCAAGGCTTCGGCTGCTGGTAAGTAGATCTCTGTTATTTACCCTTGCTCTCGGTCGGTTTTGACTTCGCTGATGTGGCTCTTTGTCGGATAGTAGACAATTGTTTACAATCTGCGTATTGAATAGTGTCATCTGTCTACTCCGATGTGGCTTTGTGGCAGTCAACGATTTGTCAAACATGCATGCTAATGCTAATTACCTCTCTTCATTACTTCAATGCAGATCACTTCATTCGACGTAACCTCGCAGTCTCTGAACAGGATCAGCTTGAAGTCTGCTATCCTGATGAGCAGTGGATCGACTATGGTGGCACAAGCTACATCTTCGAACGTCAACAGTACCACACCAAGTGCGTTGACAGGCAGCAGCGGCCTTTTGAATACGGTGCTTTTACAGGCTATTTCACTACGGGAGAGCCATGCGCTAGCGCTTGCGTCAAAGGCGACAACATTTCCCCGCTGAAGGGATGCAACCCTCAAGATCGGTAAGATTTAAGTTTGAGATGTTCTATATTCTTTTGGTTTCATGTATGAAGAGACACTAATGACACCTATTCCTACCTTTTGTAAAGACCCCCTCTAGAGGAACTTGTGGGCTATGAATACGATTGTGATCTTGCTACTTGCTACTGCTTGTACAACGAAGGCACCCTGTCAGAGCACTACTCCAAATGTTTTGATTCGATGAACAGGAGTGGTCAGGGATACTTGATCAATTATGAGAGTTTGTCTAGAGTCACAGACACGGATCGTACCTGCTACAGCCTCAGCACACAACCAGTCCAGGGAACACAATTCCCAGTTGCCTCTCCCGTCCCAATGTCCGGCAGCAGCATCTGTACTCGCTCACCTGATTATGGATGCTATAAGAGCGGCCGCCCTGCCTGCTTGCGACAGTGATTACACCTGCCCTTCGTTCATGACCATGTGCGATAATGTCGCATCTGGTGTGACTGGTAGCAACTTTTGCGGCAGTTGGGCACCTGATTACGGATGCTGGCCTAGTTCTAATGGCCGTCCACCCTGTTGTAGCAAATCTGGCGGTGCTTACGTAAACTGTCCTCCTTCGGATACTGTGGAGAAGCACCAGCCGTGTGAACCTCAACCAAAGACAAATCCAACTCGTAAAGTGAGTGTGCTCTTTCTTCATTTCCACTTGAGGATATTTTCCTTCTCTTTATCACTTACAACTTGCAATGTATTGCATCAATCTACAGCCCACTCGCAAGCCCACACACAAGCCCACTCGCAAGCCTACTCGCAAGGTGAGTGAATCATGACGGAATTTTTTAATGTGCGTGCACGTAAAACAGGATTTCCATTAACTCACTCATTCCTTGTTTATTTTACATCAGCCAACTGGCAAACCTACGCCCAATACAATGGGCAGCAGCATCTGTACTCGCTCGCCTGATTATGGATGCTATAAGAGTGGTCATCCTGCTTGCTGTGATAGTGATTACACCTGCCCTTCTTTCATCACCATGTGCGATAATGTCGCATCCGGCGTGGGTGGTGACAGCATTTGCAGTTGGGCACCTGATTACGGATGCTGGCCTAGTACTCATGGTCGTCCTCCCTGTTGTAGTAAATCTGGCGGTGCTTACGTAAACTGCCCTCCTTCGGATACTGTGGAGAAGCACCAGCCGTGTGAATCTGAGATTACCGAGACGGAATAAAGGCGATGATCAACGTGGTGAAGATGAAGAATGTCTCTCATTTCCGACTGCGCATTGGACTCTCCGGGGTTAATCATCGCGTCTTGTCTTGTCTTGTCTTGCCTATTTCCTGTTTCCTTTCACCGTTGGTCCTAGCCTGTCTACACAATCACTCAATTCAGTAGAAAGGATCAGAAATGCAGTCGGTTAGAACGCACTAAATTGGATTTGAATTTGAATCACTACTTACCCTTGATCACTACAACATTCTTTTAGCTTTAGTACGATAGTTGTGTAGTGATGATAAGTACTGATCGTGAATCCTCTCTCTTTCCACACAAAAAGGTTACCATACTTATTAGATATCTCACTAGAGAGAGCGAGGCCAGAAAGCAAGAGGGACAGAATGAAGGAGTCGTAAAAGCATGAGTCGTACGAAGCACGCACGCATAGAGCATGCATGCAAAGTGTTACTTTCGGTGAAGAGAGAAATGATGGAGTCGGATCTTCTTACAAAGCAACAACTATTGTACTCCCGGCCTTCGAGCAAGCAATGCGC
This sequence comes from Skeletonema tropicum, assembly GCA_037178625.1. Taxonomy (NCBI): domain Eukaryota; phylum Bacillariophyta; class Thalassiosirophyceae; order Thalassiosirales; family Thalassiosiraceae; genus Skeletonema; species Skeletonema tropicum. The sequence goes on from CM074136.1 coordinate 2,755,970, forward strand.
CTCAATGCGCGCAAAGTGAAAGTGACGGAAGTTGAAGAGATATCTTGCTTGTCTATGCGACACGTCGTCGTAAGTGCACCGTCGACAACATGAAGACACCGCAACCCAGCCTAATCTAAGTAACTTCAATGGGTCTTCCTCGAGAGACACGCACACGGCACATCATGGCCACTTTACTTACAAACTCCCTCCTACCATAGCAAGATCCAAGCCATAACATAAAAATGATCATGTCATTCGATGTTAAACAGCGGCAAAAGTCCAAGATACGGGTGCAGCAGGCCACGACCAGTATCTATCAGAAGGCATCATTGTTCGTTCGACGACATTCAGATGCAGATAGCTCTAACAGCAGTATCGGTCTTACGCCTTCCACTAGCAATGACATGAATCTTATAAATAAGTCACATCGTGGCAGCGACTCTGTTACACCAGATCACATGATGGAAGGCTACTCATCAGATAGCAGTTCGAGTGAGTGTAACTTTCTTGGCGGTGAAGTCGATTATAGTTTCCCTGCCCTGTTCCCTGCGCTAGAACTTATTCGGGAACTTATCATTCAGTCCATCTCGGCCGCCGCACGAAAAAAAGAAGAGGGCCAATACTGCTGATACAGAAACGTCATTCTCATCCTCCGAAATATCTTTAGAACGAGAGGTACATCGACATAGACGCAATACAATCTCCATAGATCTCGATGTCAAACATTCGCCAGATTTGAGGGAACGTCCTTCGAGTCCATTGCTAGGTCTACAGTATTTGCCAGATCACGGAATATCCTCATATGACAGTGACGAATCATGAATTGTATGGAGCTCATCTCAAAAGTTATAGCTGAGTTCTTCTCTTCCTCCTGCACCTTTAGCCCACGAAGAATTGAATAAAGTGCAGCACAGATAGACCAAGCCATACACGCCATGCGATGCAAACTCTGTATGAATTGAAATAAGAACAGCATCATCGCAATAATATTCAAAGAAGTCGACATCATTAATGATCATCTTGAGGTGTCGTGTCTTGCCTGTGTTCCCTTCCACGTAAGGTCCAAGCCTGTCTATACAAAATCAGATAATTCAGAAGAAGGCGAACCTGAAACGCAGTCGGTTAAACATAATAATAATAATAGGATTTGAAATATCAATTAATCACAACATCATTCCTGTGTAGTAGTTGTATGTGTGGAACTACATATGCATATGATATGTGAACCTTCTCTATCCAATCAATAACAAGAAAGTTCTACTCTATTATGCCGCATCGGCCGGAGGTCAAAGAGAGATAGAAGGATTCAATCGTTGCTACAATTACAAAGCATCTAAATGCGCTGTTGAGCAGAGTTCAAGCTATCAGAAATAGATTACTTTGTTCACTTTACATCAACGAATACATTTTGTTTAATCCTACGTGTTATAATTACATGGGGCATCTTCACACATCATTACTTCTTCTCTTATTCCTATTATTCTTAGCACATGAAGAATTGAATAAAGTGCAACACAGGTATAGAACAAGCCACACAAGCATCTGCAGCATGTGATGCAAATCCTGTATCAATAAAATCATCATCATCATAATCAAAATGCTCGTTGGTGCGAAGCGGCGAAACCGGAATGCTGTGTGTACGTCTTCTTGGACTGTTGTTGTTGCTTGTACTCGTATCATACGTCATTGCACCTGTACTGCTGGTCTTCATCTCAATCATACTGTTACTGGTGTGAAGTAGGTATACGTTACTTCGTTTCAGGTATGGCATCACCATGATCTCTTCCAGTTCTACTACTTGTGCTTGTGGATGAAGTGGAGGCAGTCTCATCGCAGTCATCTCTACATTCATTTGAATGTTGTTGTTGTTCTGTTTCTGTAGGTAAGACGAACATGACGCTCTGCTGCTTCTGCATGTTGTTGTTCGCTGTCTGGTGTGTGGATTCACTGATTGGAGTACTTGGTGTTTTAGACTGCAGGGAGTTACTCTGTGTAGGATCATTTAGTGGAATACTTTGTGTTCTAGACTGGAGGTAGTGACTTAATCCGCTCATGGTTATTGTTTGATTTGCTGTGTGCTTTGTTGTGTGTCAATTGACTTCAATAGAGTAGCATGTAGTAACAATAGAGTGTAAACACTGAGTAATACAGAAATTATGCAGTGATTGTTAGCAAATACTTCCATACTTACACACTTGAGGGGTTGGTTACCGTGCATTTATCGTGGTAACACTCTTGGAAGTTGGACAAAAATTGTGTTGGCGGTACCCCACAACGGTCGCGAGAAAGGGAAAAAATGTCTATTTTGCCGTTACGAAAAGATGCTTCGACAGTACTTACACGAGTTGAATACACACTGGAAGTACATACATACTTCTAAGAACCATTGCCTTTGCGTGTGTAGTACATATTCCGTTTGGAGAGAAGTATTGCGAACACTTCCCTCGTCGCAGCTGGCTTGGCGCTACAGAAATATTATCGGTGACTGCGATTAGATGGAGTTGATCGCTTGTCGCATGGAAGGAAGTGATCTACTCCTATATGATTAAAGTATGCAATATAAAGAGAAGCGAAGTAATCTGAGTTGGCATGAAACATGAATATTCATTACGGATATACGTTGATAGTAGCTACCTACATGAATTCGTAGTGACACCAAGAACAAAACAGAGTTCCACAATTCTTTTGTTCCGTTCCACTTCCTGCCACAGGCAAGTCTGCTTCAACCCCTATACATATAATGGATTGGTGCGTTATATCTTTGAAATTACCTATCATTTTTTGCGGATATATATATATATATGTCAAAGCTACTGCAAAAAATCGATTGGGATTTGGCGTGTATTGGTGTAATGGTAAGAGATGTCCTTCGCTTTTGCTCTCATGGCAAGGTAGGTTTCATTGCTGAAGAGTGGATTTAGGTTAATTGGTACGCACGTTATACCATTGTGGCGGGAAGCAGCCACGTTAGAGATGTACTATCTTAAAATAGAGATGAACGTCTCAAAATTAAGATATCCATCTCAATTTAGTTCGCTGGTCGAAAAAATGGAGAAGGTGACACAAGCGAGCATCTGTCCAACTTGAGACTGTGTCGCATCATTGGTGGTGGCAAACAAGACTGGCACACATTTCTCCCTCACCTACTATTCCTACATACAAATCACAATTTCGGCCACAAGTACCAAATCAATTCCCACGTAGAACATACGAAAGACTTCAGCCGTTGCAATTGTAAAAACTGCCGCCTTTCTCGTGATTTGCTTCCCGGCGGTTTAGTTTGAAAAAAATGACGTTGGCGTTGGGGAGGAAGAACCCGATCTACAACAAACACATAAACGGCAAAAACGGTTCGTTAGTATGTTATCGCCACTTTTACACGTTTTGAGTAAACAGGTGACCACTCGCCTCGTTGAAAAGTTGCGCAGCTAGCCGGGACTTTACTCGTTGCACATCATCAACTCGGATTGATTGAGACTCTACTTATTGATATTGATTGTTGGAAGAGTGCACCACTACACATACGGAGCGTTGAATAGTTGAGTGCAGCAATAGCAGCGATCATCATCTTTTTGACACCTCTTATACAACAACGACACATATCACAGAGTACACCTCTCGTATTAGAAACGCCCGATATATACTACAACACAACATACTTATCATCATCCATCGCACCATGGCACGCAAACGCATGAGAAGACGGCGGGATCCCAACACGCCCGGATCCACCTCTCAAGTCGAATCAGGGTCATACGATTCAGCCGACCATGATTGACGGCAAGATGGTTCATATTCGGCAGATTAGTACGACTGATGAGGGGGTGTTGTATACTCATGCGATTAGTGTAAGTTCATCATATTATATACTTATGCTGTGAATCAGAATGAGGCTGTCTAGTTGAGGGCTGCTGTTCCTTTTTTGTTGGTCACTCATGACTGTCTGCACCTCTTTGATTGTAACGATAACTCACTTTACATCTCTCTCGCACTCTACTCACAAATGACTGGCCATATGACCCACAACATCTCAATGATGCACTCAGGAACGGCCCCGTAACAAATCAAACGGCAGCCTCATCCAATCACTCTGCAGTTCTCTCCGCTCCTCTACCACCACCGCTACCACTAACTCATCCACCACCAACAATGACAAGGTAGAACGACCACCAACCCCAGCACCCTCCACAACCACACTCCAAGGGCTATCAATCCGCCTACCTCCACAACCAAACTACTACCAACAACACTAAACCCACCCGCCCCTCCAAACAATACACCATCGCACCCAAAAAACGATTCGACTCCAAATTTCTCAATTGGTGTGACTCTCATCACTTTGCACTCTTGAAGACACTCTCCAAATCCAATCCCGATTCACACCTCTATCGTCCTTCCATGTTGTTATTCCGATATATCAATTGGACATTCCACGGTAGTTTTACCCAAGTGTTTCTAACATTTTTGGTAATTTACATGGTGGTTATGGTGATCTTTGCATGGTTCCTCCTATTGGCGGGGAATGCTCAGCCTGCCTGTATTGTTGCGGCAGGATCACCCTTTGGTGAGACCGAGTCGGATAATACTCGATTTAGTGATGCATTTGCACTAAGTTGGACAACCTTTACAACTGTCGGGTACGGAATGATTTATACCTCGGTGGGTGGTGACTTTCAACCCAATGGTCCCGACTGGAGAATTGGCCACGGAACCTGGTCAATGTACCTGGGTGGTATTTCTGTGTACGGCCGAGGCATTTTTGGGATTGTTGTATGCGGGTATGTGTGCGGCAATCTTGTTTGGGAAGGTGAATCGTGTACAGAGTCATGCGAATATTGTCTTTTCGAATTCGGTTTGTTTGCAGTATGAGGAGGTGGAGGAGTTTGATGAAGATGATGAGGAGGAGCATGAGGAGGATGGTGGTGAGTTGGAGGAGGATGACTTGTCACTGACTACAGAACAGATTGGTGGTGGTGGTGGTACTACTAGTAGTAGTAAACTCAATCCTCAGCGGCATTGAAATGCCCATTGAAGAGAGATACTCCATGGAAGATCGAGATGAAGAGACTCCCACCTCTCTGACAGTCGACACGACATTGAATCCTCCTCGATCTCAATCTCCATTGGAAGAATCGGCATTTATTGATCAATTCAATGGGTGTCCTGTGCTCAAGTTTCAGGTGGTGAATGAACTTTGTAATGAGGAGGGAAGTGAGATTGTGGATGCGATTATGAAGGTTGTGGGGGTCAAGTTTAAGGGACAGGGTGATAAGATTACTCATTCTCAGTATGTTCGGTGAGTCGTTGTTGTGTTGTTGTTATGGTTGTTCATTTTGATACTCGTGTGTGTGATGCTTTGTGCCCATGCTCCTCTTCTCACCATTCGTTCATCACCTCGTATCATCCACACCAATCTATCACACACACACAATAAACACAGTGTCAATCTAGTCGACTTTGAACACCCCTTCTTCAGCCGCGTATGGCACGGAGTCCACATCCTCGACTCCACCTCACCCCTCCTCACCGACAAGGCCCGTCAACTCATCCAAGCCAACAACGGCTCCTGGCCCAGCAGTTGGTTCGAACACCCCCATGTCATTCAAGAAAAGTTGGACTTTGAAGATTTGATAGTAACTGTGGCGGGTGTATCGAATGTGAGTGCTGTGACGGTGCACGCCTACAAGAGGTACAAGATTGGGGATGTGTTGATTGGGTATAACTTTGCACCGTTGGTGTTTCGGGATAGGAAGACGGGGATGTTGGATGTGGATTTGGCATTGGCGAATGATGTGAGGGAGCAGAATGGATTGCCTGGTGAGGATTTGACGGAGAGGGTGAATGAGAAGAAGATGAAGAATGATAGTATTGTTTCGACGAAGGATGGGTTTGAGTGTGGTGTTGGTGGTAGTGGTGGTCTTAGGGGTTCGTTGCAGAGACAGTCCACTATTCGTATCAAGCCAGGAAGGTCGCAAGATGCTATGGAGATTGCCGAATCTCCGGTTACTGTGCCTATGGCTTCCTCGGATGAATCAGCTTGAGGAGGAGACTACCATGATTGTATAAAATTGCTCGTTTGGAATGAGCTGTAATGAAGTGAGAAAGAGTGATGTGTGATTTATTTGTGAAGAAGGTGACAGTGTGCCTTTGCTAGGTCTTGCAAACAAGTCCTTGTCTCTTGTGTATGTATGCTTTGTTGTGTGGAGATAACTCCGATACGAGGGTACAATATCATTACATGAGGCATTGCGATTGTGTTTGAAATACTAGAAATGTATGGGGATCTTAATATATCGATCCCTTCATCAGGTTAGAAGAACGTAGATTTAAAAGCAGTAGGTAAAACCTTTGTACAGGTCTATGGTTCTTTCTGAATTTGCTGACGTTTTTCGTCCTAGATATCTTCCATCATTCTTGCTTGCCCAGTTTCCATTACATTTGTGTCATTACAACATGCATATCTGATTTTGTTACCAATGGAAAGGGAAAGCTCTCCTCCTGAATGCTCTATTGAATCAAAACACCCTAATCAAACTCTCTATCCTCTCTGCCTGGCCTGGTGTCGAACATCCAACTGCACAAACATATGTTTTAAAACAGTGTAAGTTTAATCTTTTACAGTTTGTATTGATGGTTCCGTCTTCACTTTCATACCATTCTCATAAGTATATACTATACTATCTGTTGTATCGAAGTATATTATTTACTCACAACATTGTAGTATCATTATCATAGCTTCAATCTTATTCTTTATGTACAGATTTGGTTTACACTTTGTATCATCATCTTCGATCTATTGTCGTTTTCTCTCTCTCTCACACACACACTCTCTCTATCGAAGCAACTCTAAGTAAGTAAAGCCTCTACTCTCTAGATTCTATTCCTTGATCATTGATCTCTCTCTTTCTCTGCTTGCCTTGCTCCACCTCCTTCTCTTTCATTCTTGTTCTTGCTTGCCTGCACCTGCAAATATAAATATAATTCTCTCCTCTACCAGAATCTGGTAACCTGCCGTTGCAAATTGACACCCTGATTTGTATTTGTATTTGTATCCACAGTCGCGTTAGCATTAGTCAATCGCTTCGCCAGCGTGACCAAAGGGACCTCTTCTTCTTGACCACTTGTTGCACCTTGCCCTTGCTGCTTGAACATGGACATATATAATGCCTCTTGATACGGAGTGCGCTTCAGCTTCACTGTCTTGACTGTTGTTTGATTTTTATCAAACAATGCCTTGCGTCCTTCGTAATGGTTCTCTGTGACTGTGACAGTCTTCTTGAGGCTCACACGATCACCATGACCATGATAACCATCATCATTGTATTCATCATCATGCATATATTGATGTTGATGATATGCATTTGAATAAATCTCCGTCCGCTCCCTAACACTCCTCTCATACCAAACATCCATACAGACATACCCCGCAATACCACTCACAGTCATGAAGGCCAGTAAAAACTTTGGAAAGTGCTGAGGTGTGTGGAAGGAATTGTGGAGGGTGGAGATTGATTTGATTAGGGTGGTGAGTGTGCAGTTGCTGGCCTGCTGTCCGTGTGCTCCTCCTCCGGGAGTGTTGTACCGCCGGGTGGTTCTTGTGGATGTGGTGGGCCGCCAAAAAAGGTTGTGTTGCTTTTGCGTGGTGGTGGTGGTGGTCTTGGGGCTCATCTTAAGTTGATGATCCGATCGTGCACTGTACTGTACTTTGTACTGTAGTCGATAGTATATATTATATGGCAGAGCTAGAGAGCTGGATAGATCGTTATTGTTGTGTCTTCATTTTACGGTAGGTGAATTTGGTGGTTGGTGGTGGTGGCAACGTTGTTCCTTGCCTTGTCTTGCCTTGATTCGAGATTGCAGCGATGTCCGATGTCATTGTGCCGAGCGTTACGTGAGCTTGGCTGAGGACTGCTAGCACCCAAGATTTTGGAGGACGACATTGTTGTGATGTATTGTATAGTAGTGTAGGAGCAATGCCATGGCCATGGCATCGGCGGGCGGCAAGCTTTTGGCGTTGGCGGAATTTTTGAGAGATGGGCATCTGAAAGTGTGTCGCATCAAAAAGTCACCAATCAAATCAAGAGCATTAGCAGCAGCACCATGACCATGATGAGCCGTATCTTTTGATATCTTGTCTCCTAGAGGCCCAATCATGACGATCAGTGGTGTTTTGGAAAGCTCTCATCGAGCTCTATCGAATAGGCGAATAACCAGCCTCATTGGACGACTATTCACAGATCGAATCGGTTAAAAACGGTGTTACTTTCTGTCCAGCTCGGCCAGATCCGACACCGACATTACAGCCAGAATTTCCAGAGCCGAGGTCCAGAATAATGAAAATGAACGATATGACAACCATTGGAAAGCTCTTTTCACGCTGAATCAATTCACGATCAGTAGCATCATTATCACTGCAATCTTCAAAATGTATAATCACAGCTCGGGCAAAGCCCTCACAAAAGACAGTTGTTTGAGGAGCGGCGATAAGACATTCAGGTGGAACGAAATCTAAAAACACACTTCCACTAGAGCCGGCAATATGAATATCAATGACAATAGTTACGAACGAAGGTGCTAATAAACGGTGCTCGCCCCCCCAGGCCTAAGAACGCTTCGCTGAAGACACTTCCACTCTTAGGGCAATGTGATCACTCATCATGGTACATGTACCGTCCAATGACATTATCTACTCTCCCAACAGTCAACTACGCTCGGCTACCAATCATCCCACACATTCCAACATGACAATCAACCAATCCCCAACAGCAGCAACAGCCACTCCTGCCTCCTCCGACCAATCCCCAACTACAACTCGAACTACAACTGGAGGTACTGTTGCTGCTGGTACTGCTACTGCTGCTGACCTTACTTCTCTCTACAATCAAAATATAAACCAATATCAGATAAAGTGGTATTACTTAAAATAATGATCGATCGCTCCTACTTCTACACAAACGTATATTCGATATAGCGTAGGTTTAAAAACAGTAGGTTTCAACCTTATGTTCCAGAGGTAAGGACCCTCTTGGTTCCAGTCACTGATTGAGTCCCGTGTATTCCAACAGTCTTCACTTTCATACCATTCTCATAAGTATATACTATACTATCTGTTGTATCGAAGTATATTATTTACTCACAACATTGTAGTATCATTATCATAGCTTCAATCTTATTCTTTATGTACAGATTTGGTTTACACTTTGTATCATCATCTTCGATCTATTGTCGTTTTCTCTCTCTCTCACACACACACTCTCTCTATCGAAGCAACTCTAAGTAAGTAAAGCCTCTACTCTCTAGATTCTATTCCTTGATCATTGATCTCTCTCTTTCTCTGCTTGCCTTGCTCCACCTCCTTCTCTTTCATTCTTGTTCTTGCTTGCCTGCACCTGCAAATATAAATATAATTCTCTCCTCTACCAGAATCTGGTAACCTGCCGTTGCAAATTGACACCCTGATTTGTATTTGTATTTGTATCCACAGTCGCGTTAGCATTAGTCAATCGCTTCGCCAGCGTGACCAAAGGGACCTCTTCTTCTTGACCACTTGTTGCACCTTGCCCTTGCTGCTTGAACATGGACATATATAATGCCTCTTGATACGGAGTGCGCTTCAGCTTCACTGTCTTGACTGTTGTTTGATTTTTATCAAACAATGCCTTGCGTCCTTCGTAATGGTTCTCTGTGACTGTGACAGTCTTCTTGAGGCTCACACGATCACCATGACCATGATAACCATCATCATTGTATTCATCATCATGCATATATTGATGTTGATGATATGCATTTGAATAAATCTCCGTCCGCTCCCTAACACTCCTCTCATACCAAACATCCATACAGACATACCCCGCAATACCACTCACAGTCATGAAGGCCAGTAAAAACTTTGGAAAGTGCTGAGGTGTGTGGAAGGAATTGTGGAGGGTGGAGATTGATTTGATTAGGGTGGTGAGTGTGCAGTTGCTGGCCTGCTGTCCGTGTGCTCCTCCTCCGGGAGTGTTGTACCGCCGGGTGGTTCTTGTGGATGTGGTGGGCCGCCAAAAAAGGTTGTGTTGCTTTTGCGTGGTGGTGGTGGTGGTCTTGGGGCTCATCTTAAGTTGATGATCCGATCGTGCACTGTACTGTACTTTGTACTGTAGTCGATAGTATATATTATATGGCAGAGCTAGAGAGCTGGATAGATCGTTATTGTTGTGTCTTCATTTTACGGTAGGTGAATTTGGTGGTTGGTGGTGGTGGCAACGTTGTTCCTTGCCTTGTCTTGCCTTGATTCGAGATTGCAGCGATGTCCGATGTCATTGTGCCGAGCGTTACGTGAGCTTGGCTGAGGACTGCTAGCACCCAAGATTTTGGAGGACGACATTGTTGTGATGTATTGTATAGTAGTGTAGGAGCAATGCCATGGCCATGGCATCGGCGGGCGGCAAGCTTTTGGCGTTGGCGGAATTTTTGAGAGATGGGCATCTGAAAGTGTGTCGCATCAAAAAGTCACCAATCAAATCAAGAGCATTAGCAGCAGCACCATGACCATGATGAGCCGTATCTTTTGATATCTTGTCTCCTAGAGGCCCAATCATGACGATCAGTGGTGTTTTGGAAAGCTCTCATCGAGCTCTATCGAATAGGCGAATAACCAGCCTCATTGGACGACTATTCACAGATCGAATCGGTTAAAAACGGTGTTACTTTCTGTCCAGCTCGGCCAGATCCGACACCGACATTACAGCCAGAATTTCCAGAGCCGAGGTCCAGAATAATGAAAATGAACGATATGACAACCATTGGAAAGCTCTTTTCACGCTGAATCAATTCACGATCAGTAGCATCATTATCACTGCAATCTTCAAAATGTATAATCACAGCTCGGGCAAAGCCCTCACAAAAGACAGTTGTTTGAGGAGCGGCGATAAGACATTCAGGTGGAACGAAATCTAAAAACACACTTCCACTAGAGCCGGCAATATGAATATCAATGACAATAGTTACGAACGAAGGTGCTAATAAACGGTGCTCGCCCCCCCAGGCCTAAGAACGCTTCGCTGAAGACACTTCCACTCTTAGGGCAATGTGATCACTCATCATGGTACATGTACCGTCCAATGACATTATCTACTCTCCCAACAGTCAACTACGCTCGGCTACCAATCATCCCACACATTCCAACATGACAATCAACCAATCCCCAACAGCAGCAACAGCCACTCCTGCCTCCTCCGACCAATCCCCAACTACAACTCGAACTACAACTGGAGGTACTGTTGCTGCTGGTACTGCTACTGCTGCTGACCTTACTTCTCTCTACAATCAAAATATAAACCAATATCAGATAAAGTGGTATTACTTAAAATAATGATCGATCGCTCCTACTTCTACACAAACGTATATTCGATATAGCGTAGGTTTAAAAACAGTAGGTTTCAACCTTATGTTCCAGAGGTAAGGACCCTCTTGGTTCCAGTCACTGATTGAGTCCCGTGTATTCCAACAGTCTTCACTTTCATACCATTCTCATAAGTATATACTATACTATCTGTTGTATCGAAGTATATTATTTACTCACAACATTGTAGTATCATTATCATAGCTTCAATCTTATTCTTTATGTACAGATTTGGTTTACACTTTGTATCATCATCTTCGATCTATTGTCGTTTTCTCTCTCTCTCACACACACACTCTCTCTATCGAAGCAACTCTAAGTAAGTAAAGCCTCTACTCTCTAGATTCTATTCCTTGATCATTGATCTCTCTCTTTCTCTGCTTGCCTTGCTCCACCTCCTTCTCTTTCATTCTTGTTCTTGCTTGCCTGCACCTGCAAATATAAATATAATTCTCTCCTCTACCAGAATCTGGTAACCTGCCGTTGCAAATTGACACCCTGATTTGTATTTGTATTTGTATCCACAGTCGCGTTAGCATTAGTCAATCGCTTCGCCAGCGTGACCAAAGGGACCTCTTCTTCTTGACCACTTGTTGCACCTTGCCCTTGCTGCTTGAACATGGACATATATAATGCCTCTTGATACGGAGTGCGCTTCAGCTTCACTGTCTTGACTGTTGTTTGATTTTTATCAAACAATGCCTTGCGTCCTTCGTAATGGTTCTCTGTGACTGTGACAGTCTTCTTGAGGCTCACACGATCACCATGACCATGATAACCATCATCATTGTATTCATCATCATGCATATATTGATGTTGATGATATGCATTTGAATAAATCTCCGTCCGCTCCCTAACACTCCTCTCATACCAAACATCCATACAGACATACCCCGCAATACCACTCACAGTCATGAAGGCCAGTAAAAACTTTGGAAAGTGCTGAGGTGTGTGGAAGGAATTGTGGAGGGTGGAGATTGATTTGATTAGGGTGGTGAGTGTGCAGTTGCTGGCCTGCTGTCCGTGTGCTCCTCCTCCGGGAGTGTTGTACCGCCGGGTGGTTCTTGTGGATGTGGTGGGCCGCCAAAAAAGGTTGTGTTGCTTTTGCGTGGTGGTGGTGGTGGTCTTGGGGCTCATCTTAAGTTGATGATCCGATCGTGCACTGTACTGTACTTTAGTCGATAGTATATATTATATGGCAGAGCTAGAGAGCTGGATAGATCGTTATTGTTGTGTCTTCATTTTACGGTAGGTGAATTTGGTGGTTGGTGGTGGTGGCAACGTTGTTCCTTGCCTTGTCTTGCCTTGATTCGAGATTGCAGCGATGTCCGATGTCATTGTGCCGAGCGTTACGTGAGCTTGGCTGAGGACTGCTAGCACCCAAGATTTTGGAGGACGACATTGTTGTGATGTATTGTATAGTAGTGTAGGAGCAATGCCATGGCCATGGCATCGGCGGGCGGCAAGCTTTTGGCGTTGGCGGAATTTTTGAGAGATGGGCATCTGAAAGTGTGTCGCATCAAAAAGTCACCAATCAAATCAAGAGCATTAGCAGCAGCACCATGACCATGATGAGCCGTATCTTTTGATATCTTGTCTCCTAGAGGCCCAATCATGACGATCAGTGGTGTTTTGGAAAGCTCTCATCGAGCTCTATCGAATAGGCGAATAACCAGCCTCATTGGACGACTATTCACAGATCGAATCGGTTAAAAACGGTGTTACTTTCTGTCCAGCTCGGCCAGATCCGACACCGACATTACAGCCAGAATTTCCAGAGCCGAGGTCCAGAATAATGAAAATGAACGATATGACAACCATTGGAAAGCTCTTTTCACGCTGAATCAATTCACGATCAGTAGCATCATTATCACTGCAATCTTCAAAATGTATAATCACAGCTCGGGCAAAGCCCTCACAAAAGACAGTTGTTTGAGGAGCGGCGATAAGACATTCAGGTGGAACGAAATCTAAAAACACACTTCCACTAGAGCCGGCAATATGAATATCAATGACAATAGTTACGAACGAAGGTGCTAATAAACGGTGCTCGCCCCCCCAGGCCTAAGAACGCTTCGCTGAAGACACTTCCACTCTTAGGGCAATGTGATCACTCATCATGGTACATGTACCGTCCAATGACATTATCTACTCTCCCAACAGTCAACTACGCTCGGCTACCAATCATCCCACACATTCCAACATGACAATCAACCAATCCCCAACAGCAGCAACAGCCACTCCTGCCTCCTCCGACCAATCCCCAACTACAACTCGAACTACAACTGGAGGTACTGTTGCTGCTGGTACTGCTACTGCTGCTGACCTTACTTCTCTCTACAATCAAAATATAAACCAATATCAGATAAAGTGGTATTACTTAAAATAATGATCGATCGCTCCTACTTCTACACAAACGTATATTCGATATAGCGTAGGTTTAAAAACAGTAGGTTTCAACCTTATGTTCCGTCTTCACTTTCATACCATTCTCATAAGTATATACTATACTATCTGTTGTATCGAAGTATATTATTTACTCACAACATTGTAGTATCATTATCATAGCTTCAATCTTATTCTTTATGTACAGATTTGGTTTACACTTTGTATCATCATCTTCGATCTATTGTCGTTTTCTCTCTCTCTCACACACACACTCTCTCTATCGAAGCAACTCTAAGTAAGTAAAGCCTCTACTCTCTAGATTCTATTCCTTGATCATTGATCTCTCTCTTTCTCTGCTTGCCTTGCTCCACCTCCTTCTCTTTCATTCTTGTTCTTGCTTGCCTGCACCTGCAAATATAAATATAATTCTCTCCTCTACCAGAATCTGGTAACCTGCCGTTGCAAATTGACACCCTGATTTGTATTTGTATTTGTATCCACAGTCGCGTTAGCATTAGTCAATCGCTTCGCCAGCGTGACCAAAGGGACCTCTTCTTCTTGACCACTTGTTGCACCTTGCCCTTGCTGCTTGAACATGGACATATATAATGCCTCTTGATACGGAGTGCGCTTCAGCTTCACTGTCTTGACTGTTGTTTGATTTTTATCAAACAATGCCTTGCGTCCTTCGTAATGGTTCTCTGTGACTGTGACAGTCTTCTTGAGGCTCACACGATCACCATGACCATGATAACCATCATCATTGTATTCATCATCATGCATATATTGATGTTGATGATATGCATTTGAATAAATCTCCGTCCGCTCCCTAACACTCCTCTCATACCAAACATCCATACAGACATACCCCGCAATACCACTCACAGTCATGAAGGCCAGTAAAAACTTTGGAAAGTGCTGAGGTGTGTGGAAGGAATTGTGGAGGGTGGAGATTGATTTGATTAGGGTGGTGAGTGTGCAGTTGCTGGCCTGCTGTCCGTGTGCTCCTCCTCCGGGAGTGTTGTACCGCCGGGTGGTTCTTGTGGATGTGGTGGGCCGCCAAAAAAGGTTGTGTTGCTTTTGCGTGGTGGTGGTGGTGGTCTTGGGGCTCATCTTAAGTTGATGATCCGATCGTGCACTGTACTGTACTTTAGTCGATAGTATATATTATATGGCAGAGCTAGAGAGCTGGATAGATCGTTATTGTTGTGTCTTCATTTTACGGTAGGTGAATTTGGTGGTTGGTGGTGGTGGCAACGTTGTTCCTTGCCTTGTCTTGCCTTGATTCGAGATTGCAGCGATGTCCGATGTCATTGTGCCGAGCGTTACGTTGCAAGTGGTTGGTTCTCTCTTTGGTTGGTTTTGTGGCGCAGAACTTTTGGTTTCGCGTAAAAGTGATGATGTGGTCGATTTCGAGATCGTCATCTTTTTCTTGGAAGGGTGAGAATTCCGTGGAACATGGCTAAACTAGCCTACCTAAAATTTGCATTCCAAAACTGCCAACTGCCAACGAAGCAATACCTACTTACTTTTCACCAAAGCAAGAGTGCACCATGGTATTCAAGTTGCTATCCAAGATTGTCCTCCCCAACCTGGAGAAGGTGAGTAAATATAATAAGTAACTTGTATTTTGAGCGCTATATATAGATTGACGCGAGTGAACACCATTGACATCTCCTTACCTTACCTACCTTCCACTCACAAAAAATCTTCCTCCACAACCCACACACAAAAGGATCTCGCCCGCACAGTAACCCGCGAAGTATCCAAAATGGAACTCAACCTCGCCCCCCAAGTATACGGATATCGTCCTAAAATCACCACTGCTGCTGCGGCGGGGGGAGCGTTTGGAACGACAGTAGCACCAATGATGCAGCATGCTGTGTTTCAAAAGGTGGACATTCCGTTTCAGCCCAATCAGGGATTGTTTCAGGATGTTTGATTGAGAGACCTTTTGATTTGAAGAAATGTAGATTTAAGGATTGGATTGGATGATTATGTGAGTGTGGTGTTATTGTAAGAGTGTATAGAGAGCTATGAGAGGGAGGGTATGTGACGTTTCCTCAATTATGGGAGGGAGGGAGATACTTTTTCTTGAAAAAATGTGTATTTCAAGAGGGCTACAATGAAAAATTGATATGTTGGAAGCAGATGATGGAAAGAAGCTAATAGTGTAAAAAGAAACAAATAAAAATAATAAATGGACAATCTGCTGCTACTTACGTTGTAATAAAGCAATGTTATGTATGAGTTTTCTTAGTTTTCCTAATCTTCAAGATACAGTTTCTGTTTCTATCTCCCCAATTACCATGTTGAGTCTGTTGGACATTCATCATGCCCTCCATTTTATTTCACATCATAATATATAATGATTAATACCCCTTAATGACTCTGCAGCATATTCTCCTTCTGAATCAAATAAGTAGTCTCCTCCACCAAACCCAACAACTCCTTAATATCCCCCGCCCAATCACTCAACACCTCCTCCTCACACCTCTTCTTGGCAAATCGGACAATATCCTTAGGTCGATCAATCTTGGCATACAATGCACCTGATGAAACCATATTCGATAAATGTTGTTCTGTTTCTGCAGCCGTGAGGCTGAGTAGCGTGGCAAGACGGGAGGTATGGATCTGACGGTAGTATTTACTCACCACACGTAGATTATGTTGAATAATACGTGTGTGAAAGGTGGTATGCCAATGATCCTTCAATGCCAATGACGCATCATCTGTCTCACCCCCATTGACAAAGGCCGGGATGGATTCCAACATGGTTTGATGGGGGAGGGGGTAGTGAATAATTTCATTCTTCAAAAAAGACGTGATGGTTTCTTTGCACTCGATAATCTTTTCAAGTTGTGGGTCAAGGTTGATACGTTCCATCATATCTTTGACTTCATTGGAATATTCACTGAGGCACAGAAACACCACCGTGTTGGTAAGTGATTCTTTCCACTTACTATCTCCACCATCTTGTTCCGTAGTAGTAGCAGCAGCAGCAGAGGAGGCAGTCGAATAAATGGCATGAAAACACCGTGCCAACTCCAACGCATCCTTCTGCTGCGAATGATACTGACTCAACAAGACATAAAACTTGATCTTCAATTCACTCATCCCCTCCTCATCCAACATACTCCTCTTGACCTTGTTGGATACAATGTACGCACGGACATAATCCCTTTTCAATAAAGTCAATCTCATCTGCTCCAATATAAATTCAATCTTTTCACGTTTGGAAATTGATCCGTACGTTTCGACATGTACATCTTGCAATACGTTGGCAGCCGTGGCGATATCTCCCGACGACTCTTTGAGGATGGCGAGTGAGCGAGTGAGACGGGCTCGTTCCGCCTCGAGGTACATTTTCCCATCGGTAATGTTGCGAAGTTCCGTCACCAAGGTTTCTTGATTGGTGGCATCTTCGGCAGTAGACGTTGGGAGGGGCGTGAACCCATCCCCCTCCGCATCGACCACCCATGGCAGACACTTGGTCACCAATGCCGCAATCGCCTTACTCTTCTGAGATCGTCGCGTACTCAACGTTTTGAGTGTGGAAACCAACGCCTCCTGATCTCCCGCTCCGTGACATAAATCTAACGAGGCCTCACACACCTTGACCAAGGAGGGTGTGTCATTGCCCACACGGCAGCGCTTCTCGAGTGCCGAGAGGAGGGCGAGGGCGTCGGTGAGGGGGAGGGATGCGGCCTGGGTGATTTTTTGGGTGGTCTTCGGTGGAGAGGTCGATGCGTTCTTCGAGTTGACCGCCTGAGGCGGCTCCGGAGGAGGCGGCTTCCGGTGGAGGCTTGCGGCATTTTTGATAGTTAGTTAATTAATTGATTATATGTGATGTAGCGGTCGTTGTATTGATGGAGGGAGACTGATGATAGCGTAGTCTTTAGGCGATTATCGTCCTACTTGTGATCTCAATGGCCATGATCAGAATGATGTGATTTTGATATTCGACTCGGATCTTTGATCTTCGAAAATGTTGAGACAGGACATCTTCATTATAAGATTGTGTAATAACCTCAAGCACGAGCGGCATCACCTTCCTATCGTACTTACTCCAACCAAGACCTGAAATTTCTTCATTTTGCCGTTTAGAGACACATTATTTCACATGTGCAGGTTTGCATTCACGAACTCGTGCTACTTAAGTATTGAAAAAACAAACATAGTATACGTTCAACAAATTTTCATCTCTATCCAAGGCCATTAGCACGACTACGTGGACCATTCATTTCGAACACTTCATTCATTCTTGGAAACTTATCCCGTGTCCAGTGTATGAAGACTGCGTCTAAAAAGAGAGAGATAGAGTTTTCGTGAATAAGAAGCAATAATACATCCTTTTAGCAAAGCAAAATAATAATAATGGATGGATTGAGTCAGTACCTTCAGTCGAGTACACAAGGAGCCATGATTGTACCGACACAGGCAACCACCAAGCTGCTTACCCAACAGCCTCATCAGGACGATGAACCTCCTCAATACTTTTCCAATTCCATGTCGGTCCTGCCCGCGGATCGATATGGATCGTATTACATCATCTACCATCGAGGTGTGAGCGGTGATTGCATAGATGTTAACGAGACTGCATCAAATAATATCCATGGCAACGACAGAAGAGATGGTTACGGCGGCGTCCAACAACCAGACGTCGTCACCTCGGAACAACAACAAGTTCGTACTACTACTGCACCACAAAGCAAATGTCAAATTTGCAGGAACAAAGATTTATGAAAGACAACGAAGAGAACCAAGCATCTGCATGCACGTGCAAGATGATGAAGATGAGTATGATTATTACGATGATAGTTGTGTATCACATGCTGCAGAGGCGTGTGTTGCTAGTTCGATACCTGTGCTGCACTTTATTCAATACTTCATGTGTTAAAGATGAGAAGAAAGAAGAAGCCGTGGTGGAGAGATATTTTGTGAGAAACTAGTGAATAATATATAACCTTGTAGTTTTGAATGGATTGAAAAAGTTTGCATCGTACGTCATCGTTTACGTTTATTCTACATACACAAACTTCCTTTTGATCAACGCTGGAGTTTTGGAGACTTGTGAGTAGAAGGAAAGAGAGTACAGCGTAGAAATATTGTGTAGGAAGAGCTCTTGAATTGCCATCAGATCAATCCAGATAGCTTTAGATCTCTCTCATTTGACCACATACAATGCTGGAACTCAATCAAAAAATAATGATCTCCAATGTAAAAGAACGGCCAGTGGCCACTCAGAATGGAATCTACGCACGAAAGTAACGACAGCAGAGAAAGATTCATCTTCTTAGACGATGATCTTGACCACAGACTCTAGGCGGCAATGTGAGGCCAATCGCACGTTTTTGTATCAAAGGGATTGTTTTGTAGCAGTAAATACCCCCTCTTCATGAAATCAGGTGAATGAAATTAGATAGTCTGCTTCTTTGTATTTTCATTTAGTGCAAGCCTTGCTGCGATTCAACATTTTGAGCTCTGTTCAGTCGTCAGAAGGCTCGTTTGAAGTTGGAAGTTACACTTCAAAAGATAGTAAATGTCTCAAAAAGGCAAAATCGTCCCATTACCTTTACCACCAGCACTTCTTTACCTCCTTGATATATCAGTTTCGATAGCAAGCTCATGACATGGTACATAGCTTGTGCTAATTGGCCAATGTCGTCAGGTGACAAATTATTCAGTGCTCCAAAGGCAATACGCTCCTGCAAATTTGTGTATCGGCTCCAGTGAAACATCATAATGAGAATCTCTCAGATCAAGACTCTTGAATGTGGGCTGACAATCTCTTGGAATAGTAGTACTTGAAGAGCATTTATTACGAGCTTTGCGTAGCATCCCTTGGCCTTGGCTGTAGTCCTTAGCGAGTACGTATACATGCTTAGATGCAAGATGTAATGCATCGTCACCAGTGCCACAGCCTATTTCTAAAATTGGTGCTGCTTGCTTTGACTTTGCTCTTGTGGTAGCAAAAGCCTTATCAAAATCTTTCCATGTTTGACGGCGTAGTACTTAGAAGTCCGATAGCAGTGTCACAAAAAGAAGAGTTGTAAACTTCAGCCAGCTTGTCGAAGGGAGTTTCTTTTGCTGTTGCATTTGTTGTTGGTGCGCTTTTGGACGTGGAGGAGGAGGCAACTGGAGCTGGGAGAGCTGTTGTGGAATAGGTTAGCTAGCTCGGCCAAAGTATCGCTGCCACCACATTGACATTGCCGCACGTTATTCATCTTTGATTCTGTTCTGATTAATTACTCTTTACATCATACAAAGTAAGTAAGGTAGTGATCGACAGAGTGCATCTTTCAACACATCTTCCCCACTTCGCAACGTTGACAAGTGGTCAAGAATAAGTACAATACCATAGCATTCTTCATCAGGTCTTTCGTTCATCACATTTCACCCCATTTTGTAAAGAAACGGAGGTGTCGTAACGGTTTCAAGTGCGACGCAGGTACAATACAGCGATTTTTAGCAAGTGAACGAAGAATGAAGAAGATTTATTGTTGTTGCTGATTGGTAAGTAGCTACTTAATCGAGTATCGAGTCAGCAGAGTACAAAGAGAGTTATATTACTACAAGTCATGCCAGCCCCAATAGTGGTAACAAATCCCGACGCAGTCCGCTATCTAATTTATCAACTTTACACCGAGGCCGTCTTGGTGGTCACGCTCGTGCTTCTTGTGCCCTTCGTGTTGCTGGACGAGTGGCGGCTGCATAGAAATAATAATCGGCCCATTACCAAGCAGTAGAGGACTAAATAATAATATCAACACCACTTGCTGGGCTGCCGAGAGATGAATCATCGTCTCGTCAGATCGATCGCTAGAGCGGCGGAACGAATGAAGCCGCCCGTCGCCATCAATTCAACTCTATTTTGTGGATGCATCATCATTGCATCAGCACCCATCAAATAATAGTTGCTGAACTAAAACCTCTGAGATTATTTCATCGACTAAAAACAACAAAATTAATGATTCAGCCAGCCAGCTCTCCAAAGCGGACATTCATGAAGCTCAAACACAACTACTAAAAGAGGCCAACTACCTGACAAAAACACTGTACCGCAAATGTCTCAAATCAATCCAATCACTCGCTCGAGGAAATGAACGTGATGAAACCGATTTCTCCGAGCGAGAGCAGTCGGAGAAAGATCAGCTGGATGAATTACTCTCCTCTGACAGTTCTTCGTCCAAGAATAATGCGAACAATAATAGAGTGTCGTTAATGTCACCACCAGTCAATCGTCAGAATGAATTGTCCTCACGTGCCAACTACTATCAGGCATTTACTAGAGAACATTTTGATGGCCACTGGAATTTACTAGGGAAGCATGGATTTCATTTGGGTGAGGAGGGGAATATGAGACATGGGCTTGGCAATGCTGGAGGAGGAGGGGGAGGAAGAGGACAGGAGGGAAATCGGTATGAGGGGGGTGGACATCATCATTTGGGGGGACAAATGGCTGCTCAATATTCATCTCATCAAGAAGTAGTGGCTAGTAGTTTTGACAGTGGTGACAGTAATAAGGAGGTGATACCACAACAACAAGAGCAACAATACTACATGTGGAGGGAAGAGCAAATAGAGCAATTCACCTATCTCATTACATCAGGGGAAGAGAAACGACAGTGGATATTAAGCGATTATGAATTCAAAGATCCTTGTAGCAAACATTGGCCAGAGGAATTACGTACAAGGATACAACAGTTTGAGGAAAGTGCTCATGTATTAGTGAAGGAGATGTATCGTAGGAGGGGATGGATTCACTCAAGCGATCATGAGCAGTATGCAAGGGACACAAGTGAGGATAGTGACAGTGACAGCGACGACGAGGATTTTTGAGTTGCTTCTCTTAATTAAATATTCTATCTAAACTCTCTACCTATCGGACTTGTAAAGGAGAGCAGTGCTAAATGCCTAACCTAAGACACCTAAGCACCAAAGTTCATTATTTTCTTCAGCATTCTAGAAGCTGCAGGATCGAATGATATTGATCATCTACGCCTCCTTCATGACCATTTCATTGCGTTCACAAGTACCAGTCACCTCATTCACTTTCTTGTCCTGACTGCACATAATGCACTTGTCAGTCCAGCCACGAGCACAGTATCCCGCACGCCCCCCTCCCCTGCAAGCAGCACTATCGTGCCAGCGGAAGCACTGTTCTACTTTGCTATCACTTCCACCGCTGCTGACACATTTGCCCGTCTTGCTATCAGCCTCCTCACCTCTCTCACAATAGATACACTTTTCAGTCCAGCCACGAGCACAGTATCCCGCACGCCCCCCTCTCCTGCAAGCAGCACTATCGTGCCAGCGGAAGCACTGTTCTACTTTGCTATCACTTCCACCGCTGCTGACACATTTGCCAGTCTTGCTATCAGCCTCCTCGCCTCTCTCACAGTAAATGCACTTTTCAGTCCAGCCACGAGCACAGTATCCCGCACGCCCCCCTCCCCTGCAAGCAGCACTATCGTGCCAGCGGAAGCACTGTTCTACTTTGCTATCACTTCCACCGCTGCGGACACATTTGCCCGTCTTGCTATCAGCCTCCTCGCCTCTCTCACAGTAAATGCACTTTTCAGTCCAGCCACGAGCACAGTATCCCGCACGCCCCCCTCCCCTGCAAGCAGCACTATCGTGCCAGCGGAAGCACTGCTTTACTTTGTTATCATTTCCACCGCTGCTGACACATTTGCCCGTCTTGCTATCAGCTTCCTCACCTCTTTTACAGTAGATACACTTTTCGGTCCAATACTCTCTGCTGCAATGTCCCGCACTCCCCCCTCTCCTGCAAAAAGCGTTATTATGCCAGCGAAAGCACTGCTTTACCAAAGGACGAACAGGGCGGAAGGTGGAAGCAGCGAACGAAAACTCTTCATACTCATCCTCGTCCTCATCCTCGGATTCGTAAAGGGGGTAGTCCTCATCATATCCATCAATCGAATCAAAGTCCTTGGAAGTGTCGAACACCTCCAACGGCTGATCCTCAGAACTGTCAGTGCTGGCAAGGCCTCTGAGCCGAGGCTGTTGAAGGATGGAAGATACGAGAACAATGAAGTAGATAATGTGTGAGCACCGATCAAGTTTCATAACAAGGTATGCCATATGCGTCATCATACTTCACAACTCACCTCATCAGCAGAGAGAGCGCCTGGAACGGCACCTAAGAGCAGCAACGCTGCGGGAACAAGGAAATGGTTTTTCATTTGTGTTTTTAGTATTTGCAACAAAAATTTTATGACGATAGTGCTACTGCAGTTGGTGTAGGTGATCTTGCTTTGGTAGAATAGTGGGAAGTGGGAACACACGAGACACAACCATGAACCACAAGCAAGAACTAACACGCGTCCTATTTTATTAGAATTTTCAGCCCAACAGACACCTGTCTCATTTTGTCCGCGAAAGATGATTCTCCAAAAAAATGACGACTCATCTAATTCAGAAAGCAAGCTCATGACATCATGCATGGTACATGTAACATGATGATGTATCACTACAACAGATGTTTTCACCGTAGCTAATTGCAATTATTCACAATCACATCATGATCACCTCATTCTTCGCTCCAAAGAAAACTTCCGAGTCCAAAAAGCGTCCTCGAGAAGCTTCTGCTGGCGCCGCACCACCAAGAAAAAATGATGGCATTAAAAAATCTGCCTCCGCCGCCGTAATTACTCCTAGCAGCTCATCCATCGCCTTTTCCTCCACCAAGAATGACAAGAGCGCCGCCAATGACGATCCAGCATCCGCTCAACTGACCGCTCATCTCCACCCAAGCGACTGGAACTCTAATCTCTCGAGAGCACTCGCGTCTCAGAAGTTTCGCGCCCTCTCCAAATTCATCGCTAGCGAACGCATCTCGAAAACGATCTATCCGCCGCCCTCTCTCGTATTTTCGGCACTTAATCTGACACCCCTCAATACGGTCAAGGTGGTCATTGTCGGCCAAGATCCGTATCATCAGCCGAATCAAGGCCACGGGTTATCATTTTCGGTGCCACCCGGTATCAAAATCCCGCCGTCGCTGAGGAACATCTACAAGGAACTTTTGAATGACTCAAACGTCGCTGAATTTGATAGCATGCCGCAGCACGGCAATTTGATACGGTGGACCAAGCAGGGCGTGCTGCTGTTGAATAATGTGCTCACGGTGAGGAGGGGAGAGGCGGCGAGTCATAAAAAGAGGGGATGGGAGGAGTTCACGGATGCTGTGATCGAGGCGGTGGTCAAGCGAGATGATAATGATGATGATGACAGTAATGATGAAGATGACGCAAGCAAAGACAAAAAAGGCAAGGGCAGTGGGGTAGTCTTTTTGCTATGGGGCAAACCAGCTTCCTTAAAAGCACAAACTGTCCTCTCCAAGCATCCACGCAACAACAGAAAGAATAAACATGCGGTAATCATGTGTTCACATCCTAGTCCATTGGGTGCTACTAAAACGAATGCTCCGTTCATGGGAAGTAAGTGCTTCAGTAGGGCAAATGATGAGTTGAAAAAGAGGGGCTGGAGTGAGATAGATTGGAGGGTGGATGGTCCTTTGAATGAGGAAGAAGAAGAAGATGATGATGTGCAGGAGAGAGAGCGAATAGAGGAGAAGATAGAAAAGGAAGTTGATGATACAGAAAATGATGGAAATGATGATGAAATTGTGGATTGCTAAACAAATGAACGACATTTAGACTATACATATTAGTAACATCCCAGGCTGCTATGCAGCAAGATCAAGATACGTTGATTCGAGTTCGAGTTATTATTCACTTGATGGAATGTTCACCAACAAGTCTATGACCATGAGGACGAGAGAGCCCTAAATGTGCTAGAAGAGAGAAGAGATAAGCAGTGTAGGCGCCCGCCTGCACGCCAGCTGAAAGAGAGGCGGTAACCGCAGGAAGTCATGCATCATCGATTTTCGAGCGCCGGCCCCATGCCTGCGAAAGGCAGGCGATGGGATCGGCGGCAGCGGCAGATGACTACAATACTCTATGTTGCTATTAAACTCTATGTTGCTATTAAAAGCTATTTTTTTCCTTTCGCGGCTAGTGTTCTCGACATCAATTAGAAATTATTGCTCGCATGTACCTCTAGAGGCCCTTTGATGTTACAGTACCCTCTCCTGGTCCTGGATGGAATAGAGGCAGATGATTTTATCAAATACCTCAAGCAGGTATTAACTAGCAGCTGAGCATTGAAGGAAGATCTGTACTTTCTTCGCTAGCACGCCCAACAAAATAGAGAGTCATGCTCAATTTTTGGATGATTGGTATAAGGAGAAAGTAATCTGGCAACATTGATTACGATTTTCATCTGGGTACATCACACGGTTGCTTTGTATTGGGTACAGCCCATAGAAATGAATAACATAATGCTAGTCCTATTGTTCTTTACACCCAGACAAATAAAGCGTTTTGCGACCATATCCATTGGAGTATAATGAAGCCTCGAAAGCTTTTGTTGTGGCATTCCCCCAAAGAATCCCCTCTCTGGAAGTACTCCTCAAACAGCTTCACCAAATCAGAGGGATCAACCGATACCTCGTCTTTTGGAAATCATCGTACTCCCGTCCCAAACTCTTCTCTCAACATCCGTTCCTCGGTCGGGATGCCCGTTAACACAGTGCAAATTACAATCGTGGGCAGCACATTCACGTACGAGAAGTTAGTGAACAGCCAGATACCCGCGGTGGTTCCAATCATCGACAGATATCCCGGATTTTGTACATATGAATATGGCCCAGTAGGTGATAAGCTCGTGCTTTTGCTTGATGGATCTATCGAAGGTGTAGAATCGCCCGCAGTGCCGACGCACGCTGCGCATTAGCAAATGCGATAGGAATACGATAATCCAGCCTACGAGCTGATGCACGAAGTCCATGTCGCGCTCGAACCTATCCACCGCCCGCAGCACAAAGTAGTGGTAAAGCTGGACGGTTATCGGAAGGGTCACCACGAAGGGTGGCAGGACCGCCGCGAGGGGTTTGGGTAGATCGCCATCGCGGGGAAAGCCCGGCATGATTTTGATGCGCGGCTCCGACAGATTCGGCGGACTCTCGCTCAGCCACGCCATGACGATGGACGAGAGGGATAGGGCCAGAAATAAGGCGGGACATTATTATTTTGTTGTCAAGTTCAAGAGATCCGTCTGGTTGGGGAGCTCTGCAAACGTGCAAACGCTGTCCTCGGTCCTAGGCAAAATAATACTATGGTCATCCTCGGATTAAGTATTGCATGAGATGAGATCAAGAGAGTTCTCAAGTAGTCATCATCTGCAAATCTGCAAAATGTGCATTCTGTCTGCATTATGTTCTTTTGACTTCGTAGCTTACTAGCAAGCTGAATTTTAGTTTCGAGCTACCCGTAATCCGTAATGGAAATGGAGCCTAGAGAGTAGAGAGCACTGGCTACTGGTGACTGGTAGGCTCAAGGCAGGGTAAATACATAAGCCCTTGGGAAGGCTACTGGTATGAAATTATAGATTTTTTGGCGAGAGAAGTTCCTTCGCATCTTCGTATTTGGCGGAAAGGAAACACCGAAGTATCTTGGGCGAATTGCACCTCCTCCTGCTTGGCTCGCTCGTTTTGCAGCAAACTATCCTACAAATTAATACAATAATATTATTGCAAGGCCACTCATGCAACGCTGCTTGCAATAATCATTTTATCAACTAGCACTAATAGTCTCAAGATGCCTTCCTTCGCTGAAAAAGTAGCCTCAGAAATTCCATCGGAAGTTCGCATGATCTCCGGCTGCCACGATGCTCAAACCTCAGCTGACGCAAATATTACCTCATTTCAACTTCCCAACCCTGCTGGGCGAGCAGGAGGAGCTTGCACCGCGGCGCTGCTTCAGGTACTGTATGATCGACCGTCCATTGCGTCCGATAACGATGACACGAGCTGGGTGGAAGTTCTCCGATGCATGAGAGAGAATTTGAATGAACAAGGCTTTGAGCAGGTGCCTCAGTTGAGCTCTTCTCGGATTATTGATGTTAATGAACGCATGACTATAGTGAATGACTACCCATCTGGTGTCAAGAGAGCTGTGCTTATCGGTATTAATTACGTCGGACAGCAGGGCGAATTGTCGGGGTGTCACAACGATGTCAAGAACATCTCCAGTTATCTTCAACAGGTGCATGGATTTCGTCCTCAAAATATGATTACGCTTTTGGATGATGGAAGACATGAAAATCCAACTTATGATAATATAATGCGGGCGTTTCAATGGGTGGTGAATGAGAGTCGGGCAGGTGACACGGTTTGGATTCATTACTCTGGGCATGGCGGCAGAGTTGCAGATGAAGATGGAGACGAAGATGACGGATACGATGAGACATTGATTCCGGTTGACTTTCAACGTAAGGGTCAGATTCGCGATGATGACTTGCTGAGATATCTAGTAAAGCCAATGAGAGAAGGAGTATTAATGACTTGCTTGATGGACTGTTGCCATAGTGGAACTGTTCTCGATTTGCCCTATCGCTTTATTGCCGATGGTAGATCATTACGAAATGGAAAGAAATGATAATTTTGATATGGGTCAT
This sequence comes from Skeletonema tropicum, assembly GCA_037178625.1. NCBI lineage: Eukaryota > Bacillariophyta > Thalassiosirophyceae > Thalassiosirales > Thalassiosiraceae > Skeletonema > Skeletonema tropicum. Next base: position 2,783,268 of record CM074136.1, read on the forward strand.
TTGATGGCAGTGGCGCAGATTGCAGCAGCTGCGGTAGGTGCGGGTGTGGATTTGGAGGATGTGGGTGGCATGGCACAAAGTGTTCTTGAGGAAGTTGGTGATTGCTGTGTGATCTTGTAGACAACTAAGTTGGAGTTGGAGTAATATATGGCAATCTCTGTCTGATGTCTAGGTATTCTTCCCTTAACCTGAATAAGTAGTGTCAGATAGTACTTTAAAATTTCTGTTATGTTAGATATTGCCTTTATGTAAGATCGTTCCTATGTGCTGCCATGTTCATGTATATTATATATGCAGTCTCCTTGACAGCTACATTAGGTAAACCTATCTATCTCTTCATTCTACTTAGTCTGAGTAATCATCTTTGTTGCAGTGAAAGTATCCTGAACCTCTGTACCCAGTAAGTGGAATCAAAACTCCAAAAGGTGAGTAATCATAACTGTTTTCGTCATCCTCGAACACTTTGTTTCTCCGCCTCATCTCGTAAAAATCTATGCCTACCGGAGAGCTTGCCGCTGTTGGCTCACTGACAATAACTGTACTGTTATCGTCTACGCCTACTCCAGAGAACGTCCTGCTCCAGAAGCCGTGGAACTCGGCTTCTTTGAAACCAAGCGATGTTACTCCAGGAGGCTTGATTTGTCCGTACCATCTGCGGCCGGTATATTTGAGGACAAATGTGTAATTCGTCATCAGCTCTTTGAAATTTGGTTTGTCAAGGTGTATCTGAAAGAAATCGTCATCCTCAAAGAACTTATCCTCATGGTGTCTGTGTGGGGTAAGCTTTTCGGCTTCAGTCAAAGTCGTTTCATTGTAGGTGACACCGTAATATTTATCATCTGTGTCTGGCTCGGCAAGTCTCATCACGCTGTGGGGAATGCCAGACATATTTTCGCTGATATATTTAGGTCGTCCATACACTTCTACAAAGTGCGCCCAATCATCTTCGTCGTCATGAAGCAGATGCAATGTAGTATTACGATCTTTCTCAGACCTAATGACCTCACATGGTCTTTGGAATTCACAGTGGATGCCGAAATGTGAGCCATTACACTCACACCTTTGCTGTTCTAAGTTACAGCTGCCATGGTGATTGCAGCCTGCATTGTCAGTAACAATCATTGCACCCGACAAATATGGGATACTCTCGCTCAATTTGTCCAAGCCACACACTCCAGAAACTTTCTGCCAGCTCAATTAGATCGAATGATTCTGTCTGCGGAGACTTCAAAAGCCATGAACATTCATTCTGTGTGGAAAGAGGAGAAAAAGAACATTTTGTTAGACACATGATGTGCTGTTGGTGTGCACAAGAGTAGCCTTCACTTACTTCTTCCAATTCGTCAAGTGAAGTCCGAATGTAAGGGTGACGGAATACCCAGGCTTCTAAATTCTCGCAGTAAATAATCTCTGCCGGTTCCGTCTCATGAAATGCCGACCCATCCTCCTTGTTGCGTTCCACATACCTTGGCCGGCCATCCTGTGTATCCGATTCTTCATAAATGCCATTGAAGTGAGAGTAGATCAAAAGACGCTGCTCATAGCAATAAGACTGATGACACTGCTGCCGATCTCCACAATCTGAATCAACATTGCACGAGCCAAGCTTTACCCACGCCTCTTCCCACACTCCATCCCCAAATGCGACTGATTTTGACTTGCATCGATACTTGCCAGAGTCTTGGTTGTGCATGAGGATACTAATTCCAAAGATCATGAGCGCTGCGTTAATACAATATACAAGTCTTATGAAACGTGTCATCCACAGTGCGAACTTGTGCGTATGGCGACCAGGTGGAGCAAATGCATGCTCCTTGTTACTAGCCTTCCTTAGCTTCCGCCCAAAGAAGCCCCGCTTACACAATGCATATACTACATCATCAATATTTTCCACAAATTGCAACGCAAGTACATCGAAGAAGATGTCTAGAACGTCTTCTGACTGAATTACAGTGAGGAATAAACACGCTAAAAACATGTAGCCAACGGCTATGCGTAATATCGAAGAGCAGACAATTTTCCTGGTGTCAAAATCGTTTCCACCAGACATGTGTTGTTGAGCACATTTTCCAATCAACTCGAGTCCCAATGGTACTTCTTCTTCCATGAGCAAGCCTGATAGAGAGTGACACAGGGGGATAATAAGAGTGTGAGTACATGCATTTGAAACAAATACAATCTATAATAATTAATGAAATGATACGCACCAATAATGATACCCAAGAACTGGGCTATCCGAACCTCCTTCGGCACACCTGCTGGTAAACCATACGGATTCCCATCCTCCGCATTATCCAACTCGTTCATCAACGTGATACCAAGACACAACAACGACATTACAACAGTAGTCAACCCCACTAAGAAGGGCATCGATAGAATATGTTCCGTAATTAGAAAAGTGTAGGTGCTCTCTGGAAATGGAAATTTTTGATACTTCCATGGTGTTTCCTTCTTTCGGCGTAGGATGCTTTTATTCCTCAGTTGTATATTTTGCGAATTTTCACCTCCTTTATTGTCGTCGACATTATCAACAGAGGCTACATTATTATTTTCGTCCCATATTTCACCTAATTGGCGTGTCGCCTCGAGCCTTTCTATTCTATCCAGCAGTGCATTTTGTTCTGCTTTAGATTGTTCCATAAAGGCATTAAATGCGTTTTCATCGCCCCAGGGTAATGCCGATGGTTGCTGGCCCTGCTGATCATCATCATCATTGGCGGCAGAATAATCATTTGTAAATCTTACTAATGCATTTTTGGCATCTTGTGGCTGTTGGCCTAGTGCGTCTTCATTATCATCAGTCGTCATTTTGCATGCTCTAGGTGTCACGATGAGCACAGTGAACAGTCAATGCAATGATGTCTTCAATCTTGAAATTCAAATACAGTGTGTCCACCGTAGTTGCCCGCGAGTGTGTCCGCTCATCGGGCGGGCAACTAAGGTGGACGGGCAACTACGGAATGCGTTATCTGTTAGTGTCCGGACTTCTTGTGTCCGGATTTTCAAGCGGGCAACTACTGTGGACGGGCAAGTACCAAGGCGGGTAACTACGGTGGACACACTGTATGTAACAAGGCAGGAACGATTCCTGTAATAAGTGCAAAGATCGCCCGGATTGCAACACTATCCTGCCCGTGCTACCTTCTTAGGGGCGGGAGGTGCTAGGTAGGGTCAAAAAATGTAAATAAGCTGTAGGATTACGTTGGAATTAGTACACAAAACTATGCGGTGATCAACATAACAAAGGTGAATAAGCACCGCGTAATTTTGAGTTTTGTCGGGAGGAGGGGCTCCAATCAGCAATCATCAGCACTCCATCCAAGTACGATTGGAGTTGCACGGACGGACGGGCTAACTCTTTCCGCATGCACGGAGAAACTCAGTTGTCCGATGTATTTATTGTCGGACAACTTGAAGGTACACGGTACCCGCTCAAGTCAAATGCTTGCAATCGCAATGCAACGGAATAAGCGAGGTTCCACTGGTACAAAATTCACGTAGAATCCGCTCACCGTAGGAATTGAGTTGTACCTGTAGGAATTAAAAACCTTGATGAAACGGGACGGACCCCCCTCCCGCCAATTTTTTTATTAGTGAAACGCTCTAGCTTTGGGTCTGAGCGGCCAAAATTAAGTTTCAGGGAAGTGGTTTATATGCTAGTCCCGAGATACTATCCTTTAGGTGACTATTATGTGAGTATATAGTCTGCTGGGTAGCTGATGAAAGCGTATATTTTCGTCGAGATATGCATTCGAAGGTACCCTCTAGCTTCATGCTAGTTAGAATGCCACACCATTCCCAAAATGCATTGCAAAGGCATCTCAATATTCGCGGAGTGGGGAGGGACCCATGAAGCGCTGAAATCGAAATCTATCTGTCGAACCGCATGATCTGGGTAAAATTGCGCGAAATCCTTTAAGTGTAGAAATCCTTAATTATTGCGGGAAGGAATTTTGTTAGGGTTAGTCTTTGTTACCCCAAAGTTCGAATCGTCACACAAATGTTACAGCGATTCTTTTGGCATCTTATCGTTTGGTTTGATCGAATAAGTAGTAATGCTGCCCGCATAAGCTATGATACGGCTAGGCAATGCTAGAAAAAAGGATTTTATTACATATCTCAATTTAGTGAGTAGTGAGAAGAATCTGCCGCTGACCCCATCGCCTGCCTCTCGCAGGCATGGGGTCAGCGTTCGAAAATCAAGATACCTGAGGTTGCCGCTCATTGTTCAGCCTCAGCTATACGTGCATGCGCCTAGAGTACTGCTTTATCTCTTCCTCTTTTACTCGCACACGGTGCACCCTAGTTGTGATGGCTGATGGCCGGCCAAATTTGTCTAGCAAAAACCTAGTGTACTTTCACATGCATTTCTCAGCGGGGATTTGGAATTATCGGCCAACCAGTATATGTATAGAACCCCCATTACGGTTGACAAAAGGATGATGCTACTGGAAAAGCAAATGAAACAACCCCCCAAAACTTAATTTTGGCCATCATGGCCCAAAGTTAGAGCATTTCACTAATAAAAAAATTGGCGGGAAGAGGGCCCGTCCCGTTTCGTCGATTTTTTTTGACGTGGATTTTGTACCAGAGTTCAGAGTTCTACGTACGGGGCGGGTGAGCGTCTGGAACCCCGCTTATGCAAGGGTAGGTGTGCAAAATATAGATATCCCCTTCGCTATGAATCACTCATTTGAATGAATACTAGAGAGTGTAATCTAGAGAGGACAATCTACCTCGCCGGAAGTGGAGATGAAAACTACTTACCTGTGACCTGTGAATTGTGACTGACTACAATACTGGTATCTTTACGCCAAAGAAGGGTAATCCCCTTGCTGCGTATGATTCATTCATTCGAATGAATACTATAGAGAGAAAGCGTAATCTAGAGGAAATTCTATATACCTCGCCGGAGCTCTACTCCTACCGGAGTATCAGTATTCAATCACAAGTGGAGAAGATAACTACCTGTGAATTGTGAATGGCTACTGGTATCTTTTCAACACGTCAGGACTCTTTCTCATGATCAATGGTTATTCTTGAATTAAACAGAGGGTCAGTAAATTGTAGTATCTTTAAGCAAAGCACGAGTACTTGCAAATGATATCCCGCCCGGTTAAGTAAGGTGTCATCGATTAAGTACACGGAATGGACCAACTTAAACCCAAACGCAAAAGATAGTAAAACTTGAAGATTGGAGAGACACCTCAATTTACAGATGATGTCCTCAATTAGGCCTTTGGATATAGGGGGCTAGTCTACCCCTTATCGGGGGATTTCCCCCCCAGATTCCCCCCGGGGAGAAGGGGGGGACGGTTAGTTAGCGAAGCTCCCGTGATTTCCGTCTAAAGCTAAACATATGTTGGCTAATATGGACCATTTTACCCCCATTTAGACGATTTTGCCACCAGAGCAGAACCCTCAATATCGGGGGTCTCCCCCCTCGCCCCCCTATATCCAAAGGCCTATCCTCAATGCAAATGAAAACCCGTGTGTTTGTATTGATTGTAGTTCCGTCTGGAACTAGCTACAACGCTGCTACGTACAACGGTATTTTGTGAGTAACAAAATTCTCTTGTCGCTTTGCGGAGAAAGAGTTGAAGATAAAAAAAGCACGATTACTAACTTGCAAATGTAAAATCCCGCATCACAACTCCTCTAGCCTAGCCGGTGTTGTGCAAAAGAAAACCCGGTGTTGTGCAAAAGAAAACCGGCGCAGCACGCGCTTTGCAAATGAAAACCCGCGTATTTTTATGTATTTGTAGTTCCGGCTTCCGGCACATATTAGCCTGAACTACCTATGGAATGGTGGAGAGCAAACCTCAACCAACCATGAACACAACTTCAGTGCACAGTAGAGAAGGGATGAAAAATCATGAAAAGTAACCTAGTCACATGATTACTTGTCCAATTCATCATCTCTTTGTGATCATAAAATATCAACAGAGTCCTTAGCACGCAAGGATTTCTCAACAAACAACAAACAACAAACAACAAACGGCGCCGACATCAACCTCCCTAAGAATCTCCCCATAGTGGTTCACATCTCTCTCTCTCTCTCTAGAGAAGCAGTAATTACAAGGCAGGTTCCGCAACCATCTCGTCAATCTGACGCAACCATCTTGAGAAGCCCTCTACTCCAAGCTACTCCAATCAAGGGTAAATAAGTGAACATTAAATACTTGACAGGTCGCAAAAGTTCCGACTACTTCATACTTCATCACCAACAACAACTAAAAAATGTACGCTCCCAACCCGGATAATTACACCTACTCCAGCTCCCCCGAAGACAACGATTGCAACGATGGCAGCTCCTTACTATCCTCCTCGTTTTTCGATCGAGTTGACGCGCTCAGTCATGCTAGGGTGACAAGTTATCTTTCGACATCTCCTCCGCTCATGACAGGTAGTGTTGGTGGTGGGGGGGGACAACATGAGGAGAAGATGGGGTCCATGAACTCTACTTTGAGTGGCTTCAACAATAACGGCAAGCAACCATCATCATCCTTTTTTGATCAAGATGTCGGCGGCGGTGGAGGATGCGCTGCTTCTGCTGCTGCTGGCTTTCCGTTGGGTCTAGAAGGATCCTCCATGGGTTCCACCGTCTCGAATATCTCCAATATTATTGCCTCACACAAGTCTTTGTTGAATAATAATAATATCCGCCAACAGCAGCAACAGCAGGGGTACGGCCAACTCCAAGAGCAATATGGATATAATACTCCAATGAATCCTCCAGAGCTCCTCACTTCGGGGGGTTCGACTGCTACTACTAACCAGGGTACTTCGACTTCGTTAAGTAGTTCGATTGACAAATCTTCTAGGGAGAATGGTCCTGAAACATCCTCAACCTCCTCAAGTATTCATAATAATAATGTTGGTGGGAATAAACAAGACGAGGACGACGCAGGACGACGTCAATATCAAGAGATCATGTCAACACCTGCATTACTAACCGCAACTACTACTACTATTACGACGACTATCAAAGCTGAGAATGAGTCGAGTATGGAGGAGATGAATCAACAGCAGCAGTGTTGGACTGACTCGGGGAATTCTACTCCGGTACCACCAGTTGCTCCTGCTTCGTCTTCTTCGTTTCAACCACAACAGAAGAATGAGGGGGGTGAAGATAATACCAATATGACATCCGCCTTACCTCCTCCTGTATCCTCTTCTTCCAGCCTAAACAACAACACCCCCCCTACCACAACCACCACCAACAACAAGGATAATCAACCAATGGTATTCCACGGCAAGGGCTCCTTCCCCCTAAACCTAGCCCTCATGCTGGAATCAGTCGAGCATCCATGGACCTACGATGATGCCAGTGTGACCATTCCGGGGAGTGAGGATGGAAAGATGAATCATATTGTATCGTGGTTACCCTGTGGAAGTGGATTTGTGATTCATCGGACGGATTTGTTTTTGAGTGAGGTTTTGCCACGATTTTTCAAGTGAGTTATATATATTCGTATTATTGTGTTGGGGGGTTGATTGTATTGAGGGGGAGGAATTTTCATTGACCGTGCCAGATCTAACATTTAACTTTCTTCTTCATTTCACTCTCTTCCTTCATCGAAATAGATCCAGCAAGAACACCAAGCTCCGTTCCTTCTACCGAAAACTCAACCGGTGGGGTTTCAGCGTCCTCCGATCCTCCCAAGTCAATCAAGAAGGTGCCATAAGCTCTGTCAAGAATTCATGGCA